>OY759262.1:29358442-29738442 GCA_963662155.1 Lamellibrachia columna
TGTATACAGGGATAAGTTGTTACATAGGGGAGACCGGGGCTAATTGTATATAGGGACAAGTTGTTACATAGGGGAGACCGGGGATAGTTGTATACAGGGGCAAGTTGTTACATAGGGGAGACCGGGGATAGTTGTATACAAGGACAAGTTGTTACATGGGGAGACCGGGGATAGTTGTATACAGGGGCACGTTGTTACATAGGGGAGAACGTGGCTAGTTGTATACAGGGACAAGTTGTTACATAGGGGAGACCGTTGCTAGTTGTATACAGGGGCACGTTGTTACACAGGGGAGACCGTGGCTAGTTGTATACAGGGACAAGTTGTTACATAGGGGAGACCGTGGCTAGTTGTATATAGGGACAAGTTGTTACATAGGGGAGACCGGGGATAGTTGTATACACGGGCAAGTTGTTACATAGGGGAGACCGGGGATAGTTGTATACAAGGACAAGTTGTTACATGGAGAGACCGGGGATAGTTGTATACAGGGGCACATTGTTACATAGTGGAGACCGTGGCTAGTTGTATACAGGGACAAGTTGTTACACAGGGGAGACCATGGCTAGTTGTATATAGGGACAAGTTGTTACATAGGGGAGACCGTGGCTAGTTGTATACAGGGGCACGTTGTTACACAGGGGAGACCGTGGCTAGTTGTATACAGGGACAAGTTGTTACATAGGGGAGACCGTGGCTAGTTGAATATAGGGACAAGTTGTTACATAGGGGAGACCGGGGATAGTTGTATACAGGGGCAAGTTGTTACATAGGGGAGACCGGGGATAGTTGTATACAAGGACAAGTTATTACATGGGGAGACCGGGGATAGTTGTATACAGGGGCACGTTGTTACATAGGGGAGACCGTGGATAGTTGTATACAGGGACAAGTTGTTACATAGGGGAGACCGTGGCTAGTTGTATACAGGGACAAGTTGTTACATAGGGGAGACCGGGGATAGTTGTATACAGGGGCACGTTGTTACATAGGGGAGACAGGGGATAGTTGTATACAGAGACAAGTTGTTACATAGGGGAGACCGGGAATAGTTGTATACAGAGACAAGTTGTTACATAGGGGAGACCGGGGCTAGTTGTATACAGGGACAAGTTGTTACATAGGGGAGACTGGGGATATTTGTATACAGGGGCAAGTTGTTACATAGGGGAGAAAGGGTATAGTTGTATACAGGGGCAAGTTGTTACATAGTGGAGACCGGGGATAGTTGTATACAGGGACAAGTTGTTACATAGGGGAGACCGGGGCTAGTTGTATACAAGGGCAAGTTGTTGCATAGGGGAGACCGGGGATAGTTGTATACAGGGACAAGTTGTTGCATAGGGGAGACCGGGGATAGTTGTATACAGGGGCAAGTTGTTGCATAGGGGAGACCGGGGATAGTTGTATACAGGGGCAAGTTGTTACATAGGGGAGACCGGGGATAGTTGTATACAGGGGCAAGTTGTTACATAGGGGAGACCGAGGCTAGTTGTATACAGGGGCAAGTTGTTACATAGGGGAGACCGGGGTTGTTGTATACAGGGGCAAGTTGTTACATAGGGGAGACCGGGGATAGTTGTATACAGGGGCAAGTTGTTACGTAGGGGAGACCGAGGCTAGTTGTATACAGGGACAAGTTGTTACATAGGGGAGACCGGGGCTAGTTGTATACAGGGGCAAGTTGTTACATAGGGGAGACCGGGGATAGTTGTATACAGGGACAAGTTGTTGCATAGGGGAGACCGGGGATAGTTGTATACAGGGGCAAGTTGTTACATAGGGAAGACCGGGGATAGTTGTATACAGGGACAAGTTATTGCATAGGGGAGAACGGGGCTAGTCGTATACAGGGGCACGTTGTTACATAGGGGAGACCGGGGATAGCTGTATACAGGGACAAGTTGTTACATAGGGGAGACCGGGGATAGTTGTATACAGGGGCAAGTTGTTACATAGGGGAGACCGTGGCTAGTTGTATACAGGGGCACGTTGTTACACAGGGGAGACCGGGGATAGTTGTATATAGGGACAAGTTGTTACATAGGGAGACCGTGGCTAGTTGTATACAGGGGCACGTTGTTACACAGGGGAGACCGTGGCTAGTTGTATACAGGGGCACGTTGTTACACAGGGGAGATCGTGGCTAGTTGTATACATGGACAAGTTGTTACATAGGGGAGACCGTGGCTAGTTGTATACAGGGACAAGTTGTTACACAGGGGAGACCGTGGCTAGTTGTATACAGGGGCACGTTGTTACACAGGGGAGACCGTGGCTAGTTGTATACAGGGACAAGTTGTTACATAGGGGAGACCGTGGCTAGTTGTATACAGGGACAAGTTGTTACATAGGGGAGACCGGGGATATTGTATACAGGGGCAAGTTGTTACATAGGGGAGACCGGGGATAGTTGTATTCAAGGACAAGTTGTTACATGGGGAGACCGGGGATAGTTGTATACAGGGGCACGTTGTTACATAGGGGAGACCGTGGCTAGTTGTATACTGGGACAAGTTGTTACATAGGGGAGACCGTGGCTAGTTGTATACAGGGACAAGTTGTTACATAGGGGAGACCGGGGATAGTTGTATACAGGGGCACGTTGTTACATAGGGGAGACCGGGGATAGTTGTATACAGAGACAAGTTGTTACATAGGGGAGACCGGGGATAGTTGTATACAGAGACAAGTTGTTACATAGGGGAGACCGGGGCTAGTTGTATACAGGGACAAGTTGTTACATAGGGGAGACTGGGGATAGTTGTATACAGGGGCAAGTTGTTACATAGGGGAGAAAGGGTATAGTTGTATACAGGGGCAAGTTGTTACATAGGGGAGACCGGGGATAGTTGTATACAGGGGCAAGTTGTTACATGGGGAGACCGGGGATAGTTGTATACAGGGACAAGTTGTTACATAGTGGAGACCGGGGATAGTTGTATACAGGGACAAGTTGTTACATAGGGGAGACCGGGGATAGTTGCATACAGGGACAAGTTGTTACATAGGGGAGACCGGGGCTAGTTGTATACAGGGGCAAGTTGTTACATAGGGGAGACCGGGGATAGTTGTATACAGGGGCAAGTTGTTACATAGGGGAGACCGGGGATAGTTCTATACAGGGACAAGTTGTTACATAGGGGAGACCGGGGATAGTTGTATACAGGGGCAAGTTGTTACATAGGGGAGACCGGGGATAGTTGTATACAGGGGCAAGTTGTTACATAGGGGAGACCGAGGCTAGTTGTATACAGGGACAAGTTGTTACATAGGGGAGACCGGGGATAGTTGTGTACAGGGACAAGTTGTTACATAGGGGAGACCGTGGATAGTTGTATACAGGGGCAAGTTGTTACATAGGGGAGACCGGGGATAGTTGTATACAGGGGCAAGTTGTTACATGGGGAGACCGGGGATAGTTGTATACAGGGACAAGTTGTTACATAGTGGAGACCGGGGATAGTTGTTTACAGGGACAAGTTGTTACATAGGGGAGACCGGGGATAGTTGCATACAGGGACAAGTTGTTACATAGGGGAGACCGGGGCTAGTTGTATACAGGGGCAAGTTGTTACATAGGGGAGACCGGGGTTAGTTGTATACAGGGGCAAGTTGTTACATAGGGGAGACCGGGGATAGTTCTATACAGGGACAAGTTGTTACATAGGGGAGACCGGGGATAGTTGTATACAGGGGCAAGTTGTTACATAGGGGAGACCGGGGATAGTTGTATACAGGGGCAAGTTGTTACATAGGGGAGACCGAGGCTAGTTGTATACAGGGACAAGTTGTTACATAGGGGAGACCGGGGATAGTTGTGTACAGGGACAAGTTGTTACATAGGGGAGACCGTGGATAGTTGTATACAGGGGCAAGTTGTTACATAGGGGAGACCGGGGATAGTTGTATACAGGGGCAAGTTGTTACATGGGGAGACCGGGGATAGTTGTATACAGGGACAAGTTGTTACATACTGGAGACCGGGGATAGTTGTATACAGGGACAAGTTGTTACATAGGGGAGACCGGGGATAGTTGCATACAGGGACAAGTTGTTACATAGGGGAGACCGGGGCTAGTTGTATACAGGGGCAAGTTGTTACATAGGGGAGACCGGGGATAGTTGTATACAGGGGCAAGTTGTTACATAGGGGAGACCGGGGATAGTTCTATACAGGGACAAGTTGTTACATAGGGGAGACCGGGGATAGTTGTATACAGGGGCAAGTTGTTACATAGGGGAGACCGGGGATAGTTGTATACAGGGGCAAGTTGTTACATAGGGGAGACCGAGGCTAGTTGTATACAGGGACAAGTTGTTACATAGGGGAGACCGGGGATAGTTGTGTACAGGGACAAGTTGTTACATAGGGGAGACCGTGGATAGTTGTATACAGGGGCAAGTTGTTACATAGGGGAGACCGGGGATAGTTGTATACAGGGACAAGTTGTTGCATAGGGGAGACTGGGGCTAGTTGTATACAGGGGCAAGTTGTTACATAGGGGAGACCGGGGATAGTTGTATACAGGGACAAGTTGTTGCATAGGGGAGACCGAGGCTAGTTGTATACAGGGACAAGTTGTTACATAGGGGAGACCTGGGCTAGTTGAATACAGGGGCAAGTTATTACATAGGGGAGACCGGGGATAGTTGTATACAGGGGCAAGTTGTTACATAGGGGAGACCGAGGCTAGTTGTATACAGGGACAAGTTGTTACATAGGGGAGACCGGGGCTAGTTGTATACAGGGGCAAGTTGTTACATAGGGGAGACCGGGGATAGTTGTATACAGGGACAAGTTGTTGCATAGGGGAGACCGGGGATAGTTGTATACAGGGGCAAGTTGTTACATAGGGGAGACCGGGGATAGTTGTATACAGGGACAAGTTGTTGCATAGGGGAGAACGGGGCTAGTCGTATACAGGGGCACGTTGTTACATAGGGGAGACCGGGGATAGCTGTATACAGGGACAAGTTGTTACATAGGGGAGACCGGGGATAGTCGTATACAGTGGCAAGTTGTTACATAGGGGAGACCGGGGCTAGTTGTACACAGGGGCAAGTTGTTACACAGGGGAGACCGGGGCTAGTTGTATACAGGGACAAGTTGTTACATAGGGGAGACCGTGGCTAGTTGTATACAGGGACAAGTTGTTACACAGGGGAGACCGTGGGTAGTTGTATACAGGGGCACGTTGTTATACAGGGGAGACCGTGGCTAGTTGTATACAGGGACAAGTTGTTACATAGGGGAGACCGTGGCTAGTTGTATACAGGGACAAGTTGTTACATAGGGGAGACCGGGGATAGTTGTATACAGGGGCACGTTGTTACATAGGGGAGACCGTGGCTAGTTGTATACAGGGGCACGTTGTTACACAGGGGAGATCGTGGCTAGTTGTATACATGGACAAGTTGTTACATAGGGGAGACCGTGGCTAGTTGTATACAGGGACAAGTTGTTACACAGGGGAGACCGTGGCTAGTTGTATACAGGGGCACGTTGTTACACAGGGGAGACCGTGGCTAGTTGTATACAGGGACAAGTTGTTACATAGGGGAGACCGTGGCTAGTTGTATACAGGGACAAGTTGTTACATAGGGGAGACCGGGGATATTGTATACAGGGGCAAGTTGTTACATAGGGGAGACCGGGGATAGTTGTATTCAAGGACAAGTTGTTACATGGGGAGACCGGGGATAGTTGTATACAGGGGCACGTTGTTACATAGGGGAGACCGTGGCTAGTTGTATACTGGGACAAGTTGTTACATAGGGGAGACCGTGGCTAGTTGTATACAGGGACAAGTTGTTACATAGGGGAGACCGGGGATAGTTGTATACAGGGGCACGTTGTTACATAGGGGAGACCGGGGATAGTTGTATACAGAGACAAGTTGTTACATAGGGGAGACCGGGGATAGTTGTATACAGAGACAAGTTGTTACATAGGGGAGACCGGGGCTAGTTGTATACAGGGACAAGTTGTTACATAGGGGAGACTGGGGATAGTTGTATACAGGGGCAAGTTGTTACATAGGGGAGAAAGGGTATAGTTGTATACAGGGGCAAGTTGTTACATAGGGGAGACCGGGGATAGTTGTATACAGGGGCAAGTTGTTACATGGGGAGACCGGGGATAGTTGTATACAGGGACAAGTTGTTACATAGTGGAGACCGGGGATAGTTGTATACAGGGACAAGTTGTTACATAGGGGAGACCGGGGATAGTTGTATACAGGGACAAGTTGTTACATAGGGGAGACCGGGGCTAGTTGTATACAGGGACAAGTTGTTACATAGGGGAGACCGGGGATAGTTGTATACAGGGGCAAGTTGTTACATAGGGGAGACCGGGGATAGTTCTATACAGGGACAAGTTGTTACATAGGGGAGACCGGGGCTAGTTGTATACAGGGGCAAGTTGTTACATAGGGGAGACCGGGGATAGTTGTATACAGGGGCAAGTTGTTACATAGGGGAGACCGAGGCTAGTTGTATACAGGGACAAGTTGTTACATAGGGGAGACCGGGGATAGTTGTGTACAGGGACAAGTTGTTACATAGGGGAGACCGTGGATAGTTGTATACAGGGGCAAGTTGTTACATAGGGGAGACCGGGGATAGTTGTATACAGGGACAAGTTGTTGCATAGGGGAGACTGGGGCTAGTTGTATACAGGGGCAAGTTGTTACATAGGGGAGACCGGGGATAGTTGTATACAGGGACAAGTTGTTGCATAGGGGAGACCGAGGCTAGTTGTATACAGGGACAAGTTGTTACATAGGGGAGACCGGGGATAGTTGTATACAGGGGCACGTTGTTACATAGGGGAGACCGGGGATAGTTGTATACAGAGACAAGTTGTTACATAGGGGAGACCGGGGATAGTTGTATACAGAGACAAGTTGTTACATAGGGGAGACCGGGGCTAGTTGTATACAGGGACAAGTTGTTACATAGGGGAGACTGGGGATAGTTGTATACAGGGGCAAGTTGTTACATAGGGGAGAAAGGGTATAGTTGTATACAGGGGCAAGTTGTTACATAGGGGAGACCGGGGATAGTTGTATACAGGGGCAAGTTGTTACATGGGGAGACCGGGGATAGTTGTATACAGGGACAAGTTGTTACATAGTGGAGACCGGGGATAGTTGTATACAGGGACAAGTTGTTACATAGGGGAGACCGGGGATAGTTGTATACAGGGACAAGTTGTTACATAGGGGAGACCGGGGCTAGTTGTATACAGGGACAAGTTGTTACATAGGGGAGACCGGGGATAGTTGTATACAGGGGCAAGTTGTTACATAGGGGAGACCGGGGATAGTTCTATACAGGGACAAGTTGTTACATAGGGGAGACCGGGGATAGTTGTATACAGGGGCAAGTTGTTACATAGGGGAGACCGGGGATAGTTGTATACAGGGGCAAGTTGTTACATAGGGGAGACCGAGGCTAGTTGTATACAGGGACAAGTTGTTACATAGGGGAGACCGGGGATAGTTGTGTACAGGGACAAGTTGTTACATAGGGGAGACCGTGGATAGTTGTATACAGGGACAAGTTGTTACATAGGTGAGACCGGGGATAGTTGTATACAGGGACAAGTTGTTACATAGGGGAGACCGGGGCTAGTTGTATACAGGGACAAGTTGTTACATAGGGGAGACCGGGGATAGTTGTATACAGGGGCAAGTTGTTACATAGGGGAGACCGGGGATAGTTCTATACAGGGACAAGTTGTTACATAGGGGAGACCGGGGATAGTTGTATACAGGGGCAAGTTGTTACATAGGGGAGACCGGGGATAGTTGTATACAGGGGCAAGTTGTTACATAGGGGAGACCGAGGCTAGTTGTATACAGGGACAAGTTGTTACATAGGGGAGACCGGGGATAGTTGTGTACAGGGACAAGTTGTTACATAGGGGAGACCGTGGATAGTTGTATACAGGGGCAAGTTGTTACATAGGGGAGACCGGGGATAGTTGTATACAGGGACAAGTTGTTGCATAGGGGAGACTGGGGCTAGTTGTATACAGGGGCAAGTTGTTACATAGGGGAGACCGGGGATAGTTGTATACAGGGACAAGTTGTTGCATAGGGGAGACCGAGGCTAGTTGTATACAGGGACAAGTTGTTACATAGGGGAGACCGGGGATAGTTGTATACAGGGGCACGTTGTTACATAGGGGAGACCGGGGATAGTTGTATACAGAGACAAGTTGTTACATAGGGGAGACCGGGGATAGTTGTATACAGAGACAAGTTGTTACATAGGGGAGACCGGGGCTAGTTGTATACAGGGACAAGTTGTTACATAGGGGAGACTGGGGATAGTTGTATACAGGGGCAAGTTGTTACATAGGGGAGAAAGGGTATAGTTGTATACAGGGGCAAGTTGTTACATAGGGGAGACCGGGGATAGTTGTATACAGGGGCAAGTTGTTACATGGGGAGACCGGGGATAGTTGTATACAGGGACAAGTTGTTACATAGTGGAGACCGGGGATAGTTGTATACAGGGACAAGTTGTTACATAGGGGAGACCGGGGATAGTTGTATACAGGGACAAGTTGTTACATAGGGGAGACCGGGGCTAGTTGTATACAGGGACAAGTTGTTACATAGGGGAGACCGGGGATAGTTGTATACAGGGGCAAGTTGTTACATAGGGGAGACCGGGGATAGTTCTATACAGGGACAAGTTGTTACATAGGGGAGACCGGGGATAGTTGTATACAGGGGCAAGTTGTTACATAGGGGAGACCGGGGATAGTTGTATACAGGGGCAAGTTGTTACATAGGGGAGACCGAGGCTAGTTGTATACAGGGACAAGTTGTTACATAGGGGAGACCGGGGATAGTTGTGTACAGGGACAAGTTGTTACATAGGGGAGACCGTGGATAGTTGTATACAGGGGCAAGTTGTTACATAGGGGAGACCGGGGATAGTTGTATACAGGGACAAGTTGTTGCATAGGGGAGACTGGGGCTAGTTGTATACAGGGGCAAGTTGTTACATAGGGGAGACCGGGGATAGTTGTATACAGGGACAAGTTGTTGCATAGGGGAGACCGAGGCTAGTTGTATACAGGGACAAGTTGTTACATAGGGGAGACCGGGGCTAGTTGAATACAGGGGCAAGTTATTACATAGGGGAGACCGGGGATAGTTGTTTACAGGGGCAAGTTGTTACATAGGGGAGACCGAGGCTAGTTGTATACAGGGACAAGTTGTTACATAGGGGAGACCGGGGCTAGTTGTATACAGGGGCAAGTTGTTACATAGGGGAGACCGGGGATAGTTGTATACAGGGACAAGTTGTTGCATAGGGGAGACCGGGGATAGTTGTATACAGGGGCAAGTTGTTACATAGGGGAGACCGGGGATAGTTGTATACAGGGACAAGTTGTTGCATAGGGGAGAACGGGGCTAGTCGTATACAGGGGCACGTTGTTACATAGGGGAGACCGGGGATAGCTGTATACAGGGACAAGTTGTTACATAGGGGAGACCGGGGATAGTCGTATACAGGGGCAAGTTGTTACACAGGGGAGACCGGGGCTAGTTGTACACAGGGGCAAGTTGTTACACAGGGGAGACCGGGGCTAGTTGTATACAGGGACAAGTTGTTACACAGGGGAGACCGGGGCTAGTTGTATACAGGGACAAGTTGTTACACAGGGGAGATCGGGGCTAGTTGTATACAGGGACAAGTTGTTACACAGGGGAGACCGGGGCTAGTTGTATACAGGGACAAGTTGTTACACAGGGGAGACCGGGGCTAGTTGTATACAGGGACAAGTTGTTGCATAGGGGAGACCGGGGATAGTTGTATACAGGGGCAAGTAGTTACATAGGGGAGACCGGGGATAGTTGTATACAGGGACAAGTTGTTGCATAGGGGAGAACGGGGCTAGTCGTATACAGGGGCACGTTGTTACATAGGGGAGACCGGGGATAGCTGTATACAGGGACAAGTTGTTACATAGGGGAGACCGGGGATAGTTGTATACAGGGGCAAGTTGTTACATAGGGGAGACCGTGGCTAGTTGTATACAGGGGCACGTTGTTACACAGGGGAGACCGGGGATAGTTGTATACAGGGACAAGTTGTTACATAGGGAGACCGTGGCTAATTGTATACAGGGGCACGTTGTTACACAGGGGAGACCGTGGCTAGTTGTATACAGGGGCACGTTGTTACACAGGGGAGACCGTGGCTAGTTGTATACATGGACAAGTTGTTACATAGGGGAGACCGTGGCTAGTTGTATACAGGGACAAGTTGTTACACAGGGGAGACCGTGGCTAGTTGTATACAGGGGCACGTTGTTACACAGGGGAGACCGTGGCTAGTTGTATACAGGGACAAGTTGTTACATAGGGGAGACCGGGGATAGTTGTATACAGGGGCAAGTTGTTACATAGGGGAGACCGGGGATAGTTGTATACAAGGACAAGTTGTTACATGGGGAGACCGGGGATAGTTGTATACAGGGGCACGTTGTTACATAGGGGAGACCGTGGCTAGTTGTATACAGGGACAAGTTGTTACATAGGGGAGACCGTGGCTAGTTGTATACAGGGACAAGTTGTTACATAGGGGAGACCGGGGATAGTTGTATACAGGGGCACGTTGTTACATAGGGGAGACCGGGGATAGTTGTATACAGAGACAAGTTGTTACATAGGGGAGACCGGGGATAGTTGTATACAGAGACAAGTTGTTACATAGGGGAGACCGGGGCTAGTTGTATACAGGGACAAGTTGTTACATAGGGGAGACTGGGGATAGTTGTATACAGGGGCAAGTTGTTACATAGGGGAGAAAGGGTATAGTTGTATACAGGGGCAAGTTGTTACATAGGGGAGTCCGGGGATAGTTGTATACAGGGACAAATTGTTACATAGGGAGACCGTGGCTAGTTGTATACAGGGGCACGTTGTTACACAGGGGAGACCGTGGCTAGTTGTATACATGGACAAGTTGTTACATAGGGGAGACCGTGGCTAGTTGTATACGGGAACAAGTTGTTACATAGGGGAGACCGGGGACAGTTGTAAGCAGGGACACGTTGTTACATTGGGGAGACCGGGGATAGTTATATACAGGGACAAGTTGTTACATAGGGGAGACCGGGGACAGTTGTAAGCAGGGACACGTTGTTACATAGGGGAGACCGGGGATAGTTATATACAGGGACAAGTTGTTACATAGGGGAGACCGGGGACAGTTGTAAGCAGGGACACGTTGTTACATAGGGGAGACCGGGGCTAGTTGTATACACGGACAAGTTGTTACAGAATCGTTTTACGAAAACATATCACACCTATGGAAATACCATCGACAGTAGTTTGTTGGAAGTCCACAGGCAGACACACTATCAAAAAATCGGGAGTCTAGAAGACGAAATTAATGAAGTGTGGACAAAAATGAATTTTTAATCACCTAAGACTCTTCTGGCATGCCCACAGAATATCATCTCAGTCAAGTTTTAGGTTCCGTGAATGAAACATGAAACATGTCTATGTAGTACAAGGGGTTATACCAAGCAGACTTTTAACTGAAAGTCAGGATTTGTTATCGTCCACATGCGTTCAACTTTTAAAATTTTGTTTGGGGCAAGATATTACAATTGTACTAGGGCAAGTTGTTACAACTGTAACAACGCTCGGGCGGTTCGCACCGCTGCTTCAACCAGCGAGTTTTGTTCTGACAATGACTGAAAGAACAAAACTTAGTAAACTTATTAACTCTGTGCAAATGATGTATGTGTGTGTATAATCAAATGAATGTAACAACAGTAACACGTACGATTGATACTTGCTTTGCGATCCACATGTTCTTACTATGGTAAAGGACAACCTATATAGGCCTACATCGGAACTAGTGTCAATGTCCCCCGTCACCCCCCCCCCCGGTTTGTAAGTAGAATAAAAAAAATTATGACTACGACCTGCCAACTAGCCTAGATCTGCCCCTGCAACCCTAGTTGACATTTAATAGCCTGACGAATGTTACAGTGGGTGTCTATGTTTATTTCCACGTGAAGGGTTATTTATGTGCAACTTTACAGTTCGCGTGTCAGACAAGACACGGTTCCTTTCAGAACGATTGAGGTTTTTTTGTTTCCATAAAATCGTGCCGCTTTCTTACATTTCGGTAAATAGGACATTCGTTGTGTACATAATAAGTGAACGCGTAGTTGCTCGACAAAGCCGCCTCACCAACCGCTACGCCATTGTAGACTTTTGCTGTGATCCGAAACCGGAATTACCCGGATGTGGCGCCTCGGCAGTTGCAACCAACGAGCATTCGCTGCCCCCATTAACTGGTTCTGGCGAAAGCAGAGCGCAAGGACAACGTGTCAATCTGTGTAAATGGATATGCTTGCGTGTCATGTGCTGTCGACGGGTGGCAGTAACCTGGCAGGGGTTGCATTAAAATGTTTCCGTTCACTGGATCGTCAATTTCGTCATTCCCGCAGCACCGAAGTGAGACCTAATATTAGTTAACAATTATCGGGACGTTCGTCGAATTATGTCAGTATATATTCACCATAAACCGCCCGGTGTTTGGTTCGGTCTTCTGAAACAATGCAATGTCAAAGCAAGGACGAAATTGTGTCCATTAAATCCACACCTTACATCTTCGAAGGGTTAATACATAATCAACATCGATTAGTGGCTACATTGGTAGACTTTACAAAAAGCATTCATCGATCGTGATTTTGTGTCTGATATATTCCACTAGTAGGAATTCCTAAAGCCAATGTCTCAACTACTATAATCTTTCGTTGGCTGAAACATCCCTCAACAGTCGTCCAGTGTGACGTCATGGCATTGCTTTTTTTAATCAGTCTACACTATCTATTAGAAATAGGCGACTACTACGTCGGGGTTGGTAACTCACTCGTGCTTTTGAAGCCCAGAGGGCCACTCAACACATTGTTGGTAGATAATCCTTGTCGATTTATCTTACTGAGCCCCCAAACACGTTTTAAACTTATGTCAAAAAGATACTGTTTTCAAGATGAGTGGATTCTCCAAAACTGAGCACCTGACTATGAACATCAAGAAACTACATCCGACATACAACGTAAAATGAGTTAACAAAGACAATGTAAAGGACAACAGGTTCCTTTGTGCTATTATGACATCAAGTGAACATGCAAATTAGAGGAATGCCAACGGGTGCATTGTAGAACCCCGAAAAACTCAGGAGAAGCAAATATATAATGTGACACAGATTGAGTTTCTCCAAAAAAGACACGCCACAATTTGAAGCAAGCTAAACTCGTTTGCAGGCTCCTGTTACAGGACATTGCAAGTCAGGTGTACTGATAGGATTCTAGATAGTGACTGATTCATGAAATATACAAAAGGGAACTGAAATGTCTAGAATATGTGAACTCCACGTTCATGCATCGAATTCACAAGTGTCCTTGTCGTGTACACAAAGATAAGATCAGATCTGGTCTTCAAACCTTATTTTTTCAGCACGAACACTCGATTCTGGGAGAGAGGGAAAGTTACTACAACTTCATACATACATTAGTTTACGCCACAAGCTTGCAAACGATGTGGAATAGTTTGAAACATTACACACATTTTATTGGTATAACACACGCACATGTTCCGTGATATGCAATTACTAATAGACGAATACAACATGTCTATGCAAGAACATCAATTCACTAGTACGATCTATGACACTAACAAAAAGAAGTAGAACATTTGCATAGCGATAGCGATATATATATATATATACACAAATATATATACATATATATATATATATATATATATATATATATATATATATATATATATATATATATATATATATATATATATATATATATATATATACAGATATATATACAGATATATATCTGTATATATATATATATATATATATATATATATATATATATATATATATATATATATATATATATATATATATATACAGATATATATATATATATATATATATATATATATATATATATATATACAGATATATATATATATATATCTGTATACTATTAATCTGCGCCTATGTATGGATTGTGTGTGGATATATATATATATATATATATATATATATACATATATATATATATATATATATATATATATATATATATATATATATATATATATATATATATATATATATACAGATATATATCTGTATATATATATATATATATATATACAGATATATATATATCTGTATATATATATATATATATCTGTATATATATATATATATACAGATATATATCTGTATATATATCTGTATATATATATATGTATGTATATATATATATATATATATATCCACACACAATCCATACATAGGCGCAGATTAATAGTTGTCAACTTTTCGTTTACACGTGTCATAGCTCCGTGTCTCAAGCTGTCCATTATATAAAGCATTTGTGGTATAGGCGCTTTGTGTATTAATTAAACACATATCTACAGTCAACCTATAAATTGTACCGGATTAGACACGGTTTCCGAAACATTAGTAATTCAAGACAGCAATATGTCATTAATGTTTTGCTCATTACTGGAAATGGATGTGTTACATGTCCGCATTTGGAGTCTGCCTGTCTACTCCAGGATACCCTGGGGAAACATTATTCTAATTCACTAGTCAGCGTAGCCACTTAACTAAGCAACTCGTGGTGATGCAACGGACTTCCGTTCGAGTTGCAGTATAATGTAGACATTCAAAGTGCCAAGGATTCAGAAAATCAGACAGACAGTTGCCGAACATTTTAGTATTGAGCAACACCCTCAAAATGGATATACGCGACTACACACGTAATAAAATAGTCCGTTGGTTTATGAGGCAATCGGAACAAATTTCATGTTTACTTGGGTGATCCACAATCGGTCATAATTAAGAAACATCACGACTGTCTCACGATGATACGTAGTAGTTTTGAATAATAAATACACATTCGCCAAATGATTGCCAGCATTCACTGTGATTTAACTTTAGTTCGAAAACGGAAAGGAATAATACTGAGGCATATACTTAGTTTTGCGTATAAAATGTGCGCCGGACTGACAATCGATAAAGCCGGGACTCGAATCCGCCTGTTGCCGTTTCGGGGTTTGGGCAATTTCGTTCGCTCCACGTTGCTTCAGTTCACTCAGCTTTATAAATGAGTACCTGGCTATAGAGAGTGGCGCATTAAAATGCATGTAATTGCGGCGTGGCTGAATGTTTCCCGGAGAAGTCGAGTTGGTCTACGCACTGAACATACATGGTTTACTTTTATTGATAGAACTGTAAATTATGGAGTGCGGGTATGCATGTTACATTGTCGTCTACATGAGGCCAACCTCTCGCCAACAAGAGCATGTAAACAATGGGAACCGCAAACTACCATGAAATGTAAACAATTAGACCCCGGGCGAGCTCACTCCGAGAACCTGTTTGACAGGAAAAAGTGCTCGCTCTGTCGAGTAGAGCTAAATATGGGTCGCATTGCACATAGCTGGCAACAGTTGATCTATATCCCAGTTTATGTGTCACTTGAAAAGAGCCATTCATTTACCGACCAGGCTCCGCATTTGTGGTTTTCACGGATGTTTATAGGGTACATCGGGTACAAATGTGCAAATAACATTTATTCACAAATAATTACGCCAAAATAAACGACTGCATCTTAATGCATGCGTAATGTGGCAAGTAATGTTTAAATACAGTTTATTTCAGACATAGAGTGGAACAAAATAGTACAGTTATGAAATAAATAAGCATTCTTAACTGCATATGCGGCTAATAGTGCACACCAGGACAGACAAAGGGTGCACACATTAAATTGAAACCCGCCCTCCTGGAATATTTATCAATTTTGTTCTAAACATATACACAATCTGTAGATAATTTGTTCCATTCGTGTATTGGAATTTACGTGTTCAAATGTAGCGTTTTCTCGTCCCACAGCATCTCAACATGTACTGGCGTATGGCAATACGATATGCAACGGCGGTCGTCTCGACATGTCATGTCCCGCGGGATACGCGATTCAGCTGCAGGTATGTCACGTTTATTTTCACTGGCTGCGTCGGTGTAGCATTTGCTTACATTTATGGCGAGGGTCTCTTGCATTTGGTACTTATCTCACGTTCTCCAGTTTTTCAGACCACCATCCGTTTAAAAAAATATTTCCCGCCATTTTCCTTTGAATTTGCAGCGTTGAATCACAACTTTCCTGTTGATTGGTCAATAATCGTATCGTAAAATTGTACATACAATGGCGCGAAAGGGACGATTTTGTAAAAGTCTCTAAAGTTTAAGAAACTGAAAGGGAAATTAAAGCCATGGTGTTGGGCCTATGGACCTATAAGATTTACAAAAACATAACCATTTGCAACTAAAATTAAGAATATCACGCCAGTGATTTACTAGGAAAACCTTGTTGAACACACGTCATCTTAATGTCATGGGCTGCGCCATATTGTTAAATAACTTCACGTCGCTCGCCAAATCAAAATGTATTTGTATACACATATTCCTATATTTGTCAACACGATATGGCTATGCTGTTTGCGTCCAAACTAAACTTATGTAGCATATTTTGGCCTTTACTTACTAAACTACTCCTCTTTCTGGCAAGATAACACGTTTGTTTGAGACTGCGTTGGTTCTGTCAACTTCTGTGTATGCCGGCCTCCCCTAATACGTCACAATAGTCTAGGTTACCCGATTTTCATAGAACTGCGCATGCACTCATCGATCTCCCAGGTTAACGTGTCAGCGTGCAGTCAACTGGATATATTATGACCGGAATCTCCAACTTTTAGAAAACGTTCTGAGTAAACCAGTGGCGTGATATTCTTGCACATGGTTAGTTTTGATTATCTCTTTTAGTTGCATAGACCCAAAACCATGACTTTTGTTGCGATTTAACAGGTCTGGCTACAAGATGTCATTTTGTTAGTTGGTGGCATGAAAGACATCATTTTGAATTGACAGTATTCTCCGGATACATCTGTCCTCTTCGTCGACGTTGCGGATTCTTACCGATTACGTTTGTTGGGAAATGTTTCCACGCTGTTACATCGATGTATAGGCGTATACTGGCTGGCTAGGGTCTGGTAGAAAGATAGAGCTTACTTGGCGCAAAAACGGTTAAATAAACAGATTATATTAAACAGATTAAACCATCCTCGTCAACCATGTGTAGCTCTACAGTGTACTACTGCGAGAACGGCTTTTTGAAACGTGGATGTGTACTTCGTTCCACTTGTTGTCCAATTACAGTACGAGCATCCTGACGTCAGGCACTTCATGTTTACAAAATTACTTTCTCGCACGTACAACGTCACATCAGCTGTGTCACATCACTGATTCCTAGAATCAGGCTCAATATTAACGAGCCATTTGGTGGAAATGCTTGGTGTTGCACCTTCTTCTTGCGCACCATTTACGCATATATGTTAACCCCAGAAGGGGCTGTAGGCCTATGGAGTATAGGCTATAGCAACTGAAGATAAATATAAGCCACGATTGGTATGAGGCTAAAAGTTAATTGCTGTGTGTAGACCGACAAAGAAAGCATGCAAGTAGGACAAAGAATAAATCCACGTTTCTAATAGCAGCTACCCATGGGTGAATTAAACATAACTTATGCTTATGTATTTTGTCCCAGTAATAAACTGTTGTAAACCTACACCATGTTGGACTCATCTATTTTGTGGAGCAAACTATTTATTGCTTCATTATATTTTCTCAAGACAAATACAGTCGTTTCGACATAAAATACAACTTACTATAACAATTTCCATTATGTCGGTTACATTTTGAAATCATAGATTTGCCATGTTTACCGTCACGTGATTTATCCCCCGATTGCTAATCTGCAGTCTGCCGAGTACGGCAGGACAGCCCTGGCGGTGTGTCCGGACGCTGCGGCCAACTTAACGGACTGCCGAGGACCGAACATAGCAGACAGACTGCGACCGCAGTGTGACGGCAAAAGAGAGTGTTACGTGGCGGTCGGACCACATCTGGAAACGACAGATGTATGTCAAGGCACCTCCAAATATTTGCACGTCGCCTTCAATTGTGCAGGTGAGTTTTTTCACGTGACCGTATATTTTACCCATCAACATTAAAATAGTTCGTAACTTCGAAAGAGCTCAAATGTTGATAAATCAAGTTTTCACGAATGCACTTTCGCACTGGACGCGTGACCATCTTGCCAACGAGTCATGTGACCAGTTTATATGGCAATAACAATAATAGTATCGTATGTTTGGCATAACATTGACATTATATTTAACTACATGCGCATATCACGTCATCCAAAAGTACAGCAGTCGACGAGTCAAAACTGGTCCGTCGAAGTCACGTGCTGTTTGAACGGCAGCGTTCAAGCATATCGGTTCTAATGCTGACGCTGAAGCGCCCGATGTGGAAGATGCTTATCGCGGAAACGGGAAACGGAATATATTGACAAACGCAGTTTCCGCAACACTGTTTCACCAGCAACCCTGTTTCTCGGCCATTATTCCCTTCCAGTATATTGACGCATGCGATAGAAAGAGTGCCCGAGGAACGTGTACGGGTTGTGGAATGTATGTATCAGGTAGACAAGACAGTTGTAGTAACTAGTAGAGGAAAGATAAGTGAGTTTCCTATAGAATTGGGGCTACACGAGTGATCGGTATTGAACCCGCTACTGTTCGTTATCGTGATGGACGTTCTAGGTCAGTCAGCCATGAGAGGTGTATTGTGGGAACTGCTATACACGAATGACCTTGTCATCGTGGCTAAACGTTGGGGGACCATCCATAAAGTATGTCACGCTCAGGTGGGAGCGGGTGTCTGGGGAAGCGGTGCGTGCGGTGCGGGATGTCATGGTGATCGTTACCTAACGATTAAAAAAGAAAACGTTTTGGTTCGTCTAGCCGTCGATATCAGAATGATAGCATTAATTGCCATGCAAGTTTTCGGGTATTTTTCAACAAAATTCCAACAGTATCATCATACTTATTAAACGTACATAAACATGGATATTTGAAGTTATTTATACAAATGTTAGTTATACAAACTATATTGTACTAACTGTACCAATGTGATAGCGAACAGTAGCGGGTTCAATACCGATCACTCGTGTAGCCTCAATTCTATAGGAAGTTCACTTATCTTTACTCTACTAGTTACTACAACTGTCTTGTCTACCTGATACATATATTCCACAACCCGTACACGTTCCTCGGGCACTCTTTCTATCACATGCGTCAATATACTTAAGCTCTACTCGTACTAGGAGCGCTGTGCGACGAAGAGAATCAATACAAACACGCAGCGTAATTGTTGGGGGTGTACTGACGATATCGCTATGAAGTACTTAGAACGGCGAAGTTTAATGTGCGGAAGACTGAAGTGATTATGAGTGGCCAGGAGAGCACATATGATATCTGGATTCATTATATGGGGTACGTGTTCTGCCAACCAGGTTGGCACAAAGAAGATGCTACGAACACAGTTAAGTCAGCTTGGTGCGTCAGGAGTTGTGTGCGACAGAAGAGTGCCTGTGAAATTGAAAATATTTACAAGACTGTACTGAGACTCATTGAGACATATGGTGCAGAGACGTGGGCCATACGCAAGAACGAAGAAAGGCCACCCGAGAGAAGGGAGATGAGTAACTGGGGTATATTGCGGGATACCTTTCATAGACAGAAGATGAACTTGGAAGGATCAGACTACGGTGGTTCGGGCACGTTATACGTGTGGGGAACATATAAACACAGGGTAACGATAAGGGACGTCGTGAAACGGGACATGAAGGTGGCAGAAGTCTAAGAGGAAAACGTGATGGACATGACGTCATGGTGGACGACGGTCCGAGCGGCCACTCCTAATAGGGAACTCCCGGTCCAAAAAAGATGACGATGTTTCCGATGTCTCAGAGGTTTGAGACGTTACAACAAGTCACTCCACAACAGGGTGTTCATCGTTGGATCTGACAGCGCTGCATGCGTGCTTTCCTCCCGCTCCAATGCTGGACAGCCGATGATGATGATAACAACGGTACACCAATTCAGTTCAAAGCCTGTATGTGAGCATCGCTACATTGGAATGGTCTAATACCTGTACAATAGTAGATGTGTGTGTGTGTGTGTGTGTGTGTGTGTGTGTGTGCGTGCGTGCGTGCGTGCGTGCGTGCGTGCGTGCGTGCGTGCGTGCGTGCGTGCGTGCGTGCGTGCGTGCGTGCGTGCGTGCGTGCGTGCGTGCGTGCGTGCGTGCATATAAAGTGCAATTCTACCATGAACATACTATGTTATCAATCCTTTCGCCATATATTTACTCCGCTGAGTAACGTGAATCCAGTATAAATACAAGGGCAATTTTAACTGTATGCGCGCGACAGTCACTGCATGCCTCGTTCACGACAGACAATACGACGTGAATAAATCAGTATATTATATCCAGAACGTCATTAACACTAGTGTACATTTGTCAACAGCACCAATTTACCAGAGACTCGCCTGCCAAGACGAGCAACTGTCGATCGAGTGCCCCAGCAGCTACGTCATACACGTCACCGAAGCCATGTTCGGCCGAACAACAGCGTCAATTTGTCCTAACGAAACAGCCGAAGCGTCATTGAACTGCAGCGAACCCACCGCGCTACAGACGGCGGCGCGCATGTGCGACAACCAGCACAAATGTGACGTAAACGTAACGACACCTGCTTTTGGCGAACCTTGCCCCGGCGTACATAAATATCTGAGTGTCTCATTTATATGCGGCGGTAAGTAGGCCTATGGCTATTGCGCATAACCATGACGTCATCGCCGAATTGTCCTTAATTCAATCAATATAATTGTATATTCTTTCTCCTTTTCTCCTCACATGTCAATACGTGTGCTAGTTGTAGAATTGTAGCAACTGTATCCAAGCCCAATGACATTACCAATGCATTGTTCCATATAAAATTAGGGCTATGACCTACGTGAACGAATTTGGGTCATCATTTTGGAGAGAATTCACTAAGTCACGTGGTTCTGGTACGCATAATAAAATAAATTATCACAAATTTACACAGTGCCTTCAACGTGGCAGTACCTGCATGTATAGGATCTTGAAAATGTATTCATGCCGTTCTAATGCCTCTGGACTGGACGCAAACTGGACGGCGCCCGAAATGCTATCATTTTATCTACTACTCACGGGGTTCATTATGCATCTGGAAGACGGCGACACTTGTCATGCGCTACCTAGCAGGTGGCGATACTTCTTGACTCTTGCTATTCACACTAGTCACTACAATGTTCCCGCCAGTTTGAACATTATACTAATTGTTGACTGACATGTATTGTTTGACAGAGTGCGTCAATCACAATGCTCAGTGTGAACACTGGGCATCGAACGGGGAGTGCGTCAAGAATCCAGGCTGGATGGAAGCCAACTGTCGTAAGGCGTGCTGGAAGTGTCAAAATGGTGAGACTTACTCATGCTCAGTCAACTGTCCTTTTCTTTCTTTATAATACTGTAGATACCCCGAGTATAGAGGAATAAACATGTCCATGTAACATGTTTGGGCCAAACTCTTCCATGCATGATATTACAATTAATACATGGATAGTTAGACATTTATCTTAAATTGCTGATCAGTATCAATCAACTACTCGGTCTTAACCAACTTAATCAGTTAAATCTGAAGATGTAGTAAAGTGTGAAGTGACATATTTCTATGACTATGGCATGATCTTTGCGAAGGCTTCAATACAATGCAAACACTTGACCAAGAGACCTGTCAAATAGTAACGCGAGGAGGTTAGTAAACAATGAATGAATGGATTATCTTGCCAAATAAGTTGATTTTAGACACAAACAACATGTCCGAACTTATTGGCAAGTATAAATCATCTACGTCTACGGTGTTTAAAGTTGAAGTTGTGGGAAACCTAATCAGCACTCTTGCTGTAGGATTCTGAAAAAATATGGAACTGCCCATGCAAAAAGTACTCTTATAGGTGCAAAGTCCCCATAAATGCCTTTTGTTTCACTTTAAGTTAACTAAGTCTAAGACTGTCAGATCAGGGTTTGAGTTGTAGACTCAAGTAACCTGTTCTCGTGTCGTACCAGTTCTTGCGGAATCGAAATATCGCTCAAAACTCGACGTTAGCTGTGTGAATGTTTTCTAAAACGGCAACATATATAAATGGAGGCCATAATAAACGAGCGACCAAAATAGAAGACATGTTAGTTTGCTACTCACTATTATTGGTCTAACCAGTTCTGGTAGCATGAAGCAGATTGAAATATACTATGCCGTTTTGACAACAACTTGAAACAAACTGTCAATCTATATTGTGAATCACTAAAATTTATTTCATCACCAGGTAAAAACAAAGAAGAGGACTGAAATTAAAATGGAGTAATAGTATTAAGAGAGATCTCGACAGGGCAGGGATGAACAGATGTTTTAATACAATGGTTCTGCTATTAATCAAATGAGAACACATTATACTCAGTACTGCATTTTTTTCAACACAAATTCAGGATAGATGTACAACTTATGATGATCAGTATGAGAATGTTCACATGCAGAATGTCCTTCTACCATTATGTTTATTTCACTAGTTTCCTACATGCATTTCTTACAGTTTATTCCACCACATCACTGATTATGTCCTTAGTGTGTCATCAGTAAGTGAAGCCTCTGGGTTTTCCTCCTGTCCACAGTCAGATGTTTCACAGATCTGCCTGCCTGCACACCAGGCAACCATTGCTGAAGTGAGGACCATCACTTTATGTCATGATGCTACTTGTTGTTAGGGAAGCTTCCACTGGTTTGTCTGAAATCACATGGAGCTTGTTGAAGTTGTGCCTGCTGTACTTTGACCCATAACACATGCATAAATTGTAAACATATACATACAGAGTACTTCACTATAGCATGTCTGTTACTATCTACATATAATGGAGAATAAGCATGCCAAAGCTCTAGCACAAATAGTTTTTTGAGTTATTGGTATCTTAAATATAACAAAACATCTTCATGATTAAAAAAAATTGGCAAAACAACAGGATCTACAAAATTTTAAATGGTCATGACTCAGAAACTATCCAAGTTACAGCCCTATGGTTTTGAGTGTATGGTTATATTGACCTGTGGGTTAATTGTAAATAGGGTAAAATTTTGGTTGAAATCAAAAATATGAGTGCAACATGCCTTGGTTGATCTGAGACAGAATGCCCCAATAGTCAATATGTGTGTAGCATGCTACACACATAATGCATTAATTAATACAATGTTGCAGTTTTGACAGTTGTTGTGTCTTTTTTACAGACACGAAAATGCGTGAAACCATCTGCGAGGGCAAAAATGCTAAGCTCTCTTGTGCCAGCAGTAATACACCCAACATGTCACTGCACATTAGCGACGTTTTCTTCGGCCGCAGAGACAACTCAATCTGTCCACATACAGCTATTCATTCAAACAGCTGTGGAGCAACAACAGTGCCCTATGAACGTATACATGCTCTATGCACGGGAAGGACTAACTGTAAGGTCGATGTCTACTCGGCAACCATGGGTGGGGACCCCTGCCCAGACACATACAAGTACATGCAGTTGGCCTACAGTTGTCAAGGTAAGTCAATTGTTTGTTTTATATCTACAAACATGCATGTTGTAGTCTAGGGTTACCCCATAAGGTAACCTTTCTTGCCCTGTTATCCAGCAAAAATCCTTAATCATCCACTGTCACCTAAATTCATTTCTTGTTCACGAGGAGGAGCTACTGAATAACATAACAAATCAAGTATGCAGTTTCAGGCTTGGATGTGCGTATCTCTGCCAGACAACGATGTTGGCACGTTTTTACCAACTTGATGCTGTTGCGAACGTGCGTGCGTGCATGTGTATAAACAATCTGTTATACATTTTTGTGCATGAAGGATTTTGTTTCAACATTGCAATACCCAAACGATACATACAGTGTATATACCTAAAGCATTATGGAGAAGTGACACTATAAAAAAAAAATTTTTTACTGACCAAATGCTAAGTAGATCTACTGTTCAGTGTTATACTGGTATATTCCCAAAATCAAGTTTGTTGACAAAATGTCCATGAGAACGAGCCACTTTTTCTTAATATGCTGGAGGGGTGCTATTTGTATTTGCAGTATAACAACAACAAAGTCAGTGGCGTATTTAGGATTTCACAATGGGAGAGGCCAAAGTGGGGCCAAGATTAGTCGCCCATTAGTTTCGGCGCAACAAGGTAAATATGGAAAAAGATTGTGCCAAGAGGGGCCATGGCCCAATACTCCTCCTAAATATGCCACTGATGAATGTTGTTGCACCCAAGCTTTGGAATGCGCTACCAGTGTCACTTAGAGTGTCTTGTTCAGCAGCATTTTTCAGGAAAGCCTTGAAAACATTCTTGTTCCGTCAAGTATATTGTTCGAACAATTGACATTTTAAAATAATTGTTTACCTTTTATCATTTAACTTATTCAAATTGTTTAAAATGTAAATAATTGTATTTAGCTATATTGAGCTACGTTTTTATTCCTAATTTAATTACTTAGAATTAATCTACCTTTAAATTAATTTTATTAGTCTTTAACACAGTTTTATATGATTTGTTTTATGTATAATATGTCTATATGTATTTATTTAAGGAAAGTGCGCTATATCAAAATAAAGTTATTATTATCCCTGTTTGATAATTAAGTGTGTCTGGTTGCAGCATGTGAGAACTCCCTGGGTAATGACACCCAGTGCGAGTGGTTGGCCAAACAGGGGGAGTGTCGCCACAATCCCCAGTACATGCATCGTGACTGTTTCTCAGCCTGCTCCCACTGTGGCGCCACAGGTCTGTATACAGCCATCATCAATGTTTAATGTACACCATTTATAATAGTTAACACTAATTGCCTTCGTCCACCAAAATGTTTGAAACTGTTCCAACAGTTTCAAACGGTTTCAAACATTTTACCTATATAGAGATTGCATTGGGTCTCGTCCACTGGTCTAGACGAGCATGAACCCATCAAAATGCATCGAAACTGGTCAAAACCATGATAGATATGGCTCTATTTTATACAGCTAATCAAAGCTGTGTTTCCAGTAAAAATATGTTACAGTGGATCGTGTAATAAAGATCGCCTTGTAACAAATGTGACCCGACCTTCACCCATGTTTTGTCAACAGTTAAATCTCCACTACCGAAGATCTTCGTTCCCTTCAGCTGTCGTTCACAGACATTTCAAACAACATGACAGCCAGTGGACGAAGGTTTTGGTCTCGACCACACTGGACAGAACGTTTGAAACCGTTTGGCCTTAAGACATTATTGTATTGTGCATGTTTACATAGTTTTTACATGTTTCTCATGAAACTAATAGTATTCACAGTATGGTAAGATTTAACTCTTTATGAATATAACAATAACCACACATGATGAATCAAGCAAACATAATGTGTTAGCAACTTAGAATTTAAGTGGGAGGTTGAAAAAAGAAGTCGTCTTTAAAACTCCATCCTGATTTAACCCTTTCGCAAATCCAGTTCGTTTATGTCCAAATATGTAGTGTGTGAATAATTAAAATGCATATTTTTTTCAAATCATAAAAAAATTGACTTTAGTTGTTAGATCTGGTAAGGTTTAAAATAGTGGGTGTTCAAAATGGTAAACACTGTGTGGGTCAGTGCCGATCATAAGCGTGACTTCTATACTCTCGTCGATCACATGACAAAGTGACAACATTTTACCATGGGTGCAATTCAGTTATCAGCATTTCCATTTTCACTTCACTCAATGTTTGACCAAACATTAAGTAATTGGGTAAGTTTGTCTCATGATTTCACAAAAACTACGCGCAAAAGTTGCACAAACGAGCTAGCATGTTGCAGTTTGTGCTTTTCTCATGCGCAATGCCGGGCAACTGGGCTAATTCTATGTAAAGTAGTTTGTGAATCTGTCTGTTCCCTCATGTCTCCATCAGTTTTGTATGTATGGGGCTGAAATTGTGTAGGCATCCCAGGACCCAAGGTGTTGGTTCGTACATTAAAAAATACTCGACATTCTCCAAGGGTGGGGGTATTACGTTTGACTTAAATGTTGACTCAGAACAATAGTTACATACAATTGTTGCGTATTTCTGCCATTGCTACGTGTTCTACGTCAAATGTCCACTGAAGGCTTTGTGAAACTGACAGTTGTACATGATTTTTTGGAGCGTGAAGTTGTCATTGCCATTGGTACTGCCCTACCAAGTCTTGACTGGGCAGTGTAAGGATTCACGAGGTCTTGCAGTGGCTGCATTTTTGCCCCCTGCAACGCCTCGCAACTCGGTTAGTTATCAATAAATATCACAAGAAGGAAATACAGCGAGACATTGACTGAAATTTCACCAAAGCCAGCAATAATTGTTAGCAATTTAATATTAACATTTCAATCTATACAAAGAATTTTATGTGATGTTCACATTTATAACTTATAATAAGCATTTAACTTGTGACAATGTACATAACGAAAATAAAAAATACTGCAACACCAACATAGCAAATACATAGTACATTCTGAATGGTGCAGTTGATGGAACAATAGTTGCATACACTTGATACACCACGTTTCTTGTATTGTGGGATACTACACTTGTGTACCAGTTTCTTGTATTGTGGGATACTATACATGTGTACCTGTTTCTTGCATCGTTTCTTGTAACTTGTAATACACCTGTGTACCTATTTTTTGTAACTTGTAATACACCTGTGTACCTGTTTCTTGTAACTTGTAATACACCTGTGTGCCTATTACTTGTAACTTGTAATACACCTTTGTACCTATTTCTTGTAACTTGTAATACACCTGTGTGCCTATTTCTTGTAACTTGTAGTACACCTGTGTGCCTATTTCTTGAACTTATAATACACATGTGTACCTGTTTCCCATATCATGGGATACCTGTGTACCTTTTTTGTATATGCCTTTACAAAGTTATCCTGACTTAGTTAGCCTATTTAATTGGTTTTAGCTTATCTTAATTGACCTCTGTTTATTTGGACCGATTTAGCTTATTTAACGTATCTTGTCTGATGTAATATATTTTACTATGTTAGCGCCTTTGTGCATATTTTTACCCGAATATACAGCGTGTTATAAATGCCTAATTTATTTATTATTATTATCTGATTCTTGTATCGTGATACACCTGTGTACTTGTTTCTTGCATTGTATGGAGTACCTGGCTTCCTGTTTTTTGTATCCTGTGATACACCTGTGTTTCTTGTATCATGAGATACACCTATGTACCTGGCTGAATATTACTACCCAGAGAAGTCAGTATGGCATTGGAATGAGCAGGTCTGCCGGGGGGTGAAGTAAAGTGCTTTGAACAGTCCCAAGGACTGGATACTGCGCTATATAACAATGTTCCTTTACCTGTTTCATGTGTCTTGCGATACACCTGTGTACCTGTGTGTTTCAGCCTGTGGGAACAAAGACAAGAGTTGTGACTATTGGGCCCTGATAGGAGAGTGCAACAAACATATGGAATGGATGTTGATAAACTGCCCTGAGTCGTGCCGAAAGTGTCCCAGTGACACAACGACAGTGTCTCCAGCTACGACTACACAGACGCCTAATGATGACAATGGTGAGCAAATCTTTTTCTGTTTTTTTGTTGTTGACAGGCACCAAAGTAATTTTATGACTGTTCCGTAGCATTATACAATCCATGCATGATATACATAATATTATAGCTTTTTAATTATTGGATCGTAAGCATTCTCTTTTCATGAGAGATGGACTTCATCTGACAGGGAAGGGCGCTGCAGTTCTTGCGTGTGAGTTTGTCAGAGTTGTCGACGAGGGCACAGGTACCATAGATTATTTAAACTAGATGCGCAGGGGGAACTGACAGAGAAAACTCAAAGGAGTACTACTACAAATACACATCCAAAGAAATGTTCACCAATAATTTCAGACAATGAACTTAAATGTGTATGCTTAAATGCCAGGAGCATAGTAAATAAAAAAAGTGAGTTAGACATTATGGTAGCAGATATTGATCCTCATGTAATAGGCATCACAGAATCATGGGCAAATGAAGATATAATAGATGCTGAGTTAGCACTGACAGGCTATGTAATGTTTAGGAAGGATAGACGAGAAAGAAGGGGAGGTGGAGTAATTTTGTATATTAAAGAATCTATCCAAGCATATGAAATTACACTGAAAAGTGAAGCAGATAGTGTGGAAGCAATTTGGTGTAACATAGTTACCAGGAACTCAACATTAACAATAGGAGTAGTTTATCGTAGTCCTAACATAGGACAAGAGGAAGATGTAAAATTACAAAAGGCGATAAGGGAGGTGAGCAAGGGAGAATGTGTTATAATGGGTGATTTTAACCATGGCCATATACAATGGGAATCATTAGAGAGTGCTGGAGGTGACGACCATCAGTTTCTACTTCTAACACAGGATTGTTTCCTTACTCAACATGTCTTGGAACCAACCAGAGGTGGGAATGTGTTAGATTTAATTTTGTCTTCTCAAAATGAATTAGTTGACAATGTTAAAGTACACGAACCTTTGGGTTCAAGTGACCATAACCAAATCCATTTTAATATAAAAGTAAAAACAGGGAATACATATAAAAAACAATGGAGGAGGAACTTCAACAAAGGCAGATATAAAGTGATGAGAACATATCTAGCAAATATAGATTGGAATAATTTGCTGAAGAACAAGACAGCAACAGAATGCTGGACTTGTTTAAAATATGAGATTGAGGGCATTATTGAGAAATTTATTCCATTAAGAAAACAAGGGAAAAGATCCAGGAAAAAACACCTGTCAAAAGAAGCTATTAGAAAAATTGCTCACAAACAGATGCTGTGGAAGGTCTATAAACACACTGGAAATGTAGAAGACTACACCAACTACAAAGAGGCACTTAACCTAGCTACTACTGAAATTAGAAAATCTAAAAGAACCTTTGAAAAAAAATTGGCAGGTAATATTAAAAATGACAGCAAGAGTTTCTATGCTTATGTAAGGAGTAAACAGAAAGTTCGAGATAAGGTCGGACCACTGGAAAGCAACAGTGAAAACATAATTTCAGATGGGTTCCAAATGGCAGAGGTCCTGAATGAGTATTTCAGCTCAGTTTTTACCACAGAAGATATCAGCTCACTTCCAGTTCCATTGACTAAATTTGAGGGCAATACATCAGAATATTTAGGGCAGTTATTTGTAACTCCTGAAATGATAGCAAAGAAAATTAAGAAGATGAAAGATAATAAATCACCTGGAGTTGATGGGATACCACCAAAACTGCTAAAGGAAATTGTTGATCAAATTAGTACACCACTTGCAAACTTATTTAACTTGTCACTAGAAGAAGGAATAGTTCCTTCAGAATGGAAAGAAGCAAACATTACGCCGTTGTTTAAGAAGGGATCGAGGAAGAAGCCAGAAAATTACAGACCAGTGAGTTTAACATCAGTTGTATGTAAATTACTTGAAACATTAATTAGAGACCACATGGTGGAATTCCTCATAAAACATAAATTAATAAATACATCTCAACATGGATTCCTAAAAGCAAGGTCATGTCTAACCAATCTCTTATGTTTTTTAGAAGAAATTACAAAGTGGGTAGATCACGGGTCACCAGTGGATGTTGTCTACTTAGATTTTCAGAAAGCTTTCGATAAAGTGCCACATCAAAGATTGTTACTTAAACTAAAAGCAATGATGTAATCAACTGGATAGAAAAGTGGCTTACACACAGAAGACAGAGAGTAATAGTAGATGGTAAGATTTCAAACTGGAAATCTGTTTTGAGTGGGGTACCACAGGGATCAGTGTTAGGCCCTATACTGTTTTTAATATATATAAATGATTTGGAGGATGACATATCTAGCAAAGTACTCAAATTTGCAGATGACACAAAAGTATTCAGAAGGGTTACTAATGATACAGATAAACAAAGTTTACAGGATGATCTAGACAAATTAGTTAAATGGTCAGAAAAATGGCAAATGTTATTCAATTTTGGGAAGTGTAAATGTATACACATAGGACATGGAAATATGGACGAGGAATATAAAATGGGGGATGCTGTACTAGGTAGAACCACACAAGAAAAGGATTTAGGAGTAACATTTAATGCTGACATGAAAGTTTCAGAGCAATGTGGGATTGCTGCTTCGAAAGGAAATCAAATTCTAGGCCTAATTAGGAGAACTATCACGTATAAGGAGAAACATCTAATTGTACCCCTGTACAAAGCAATAGTTAGACCACATTTGGAATATTGTATTCAAGCATGGAGGCCATATCGTAAAAAAGACATAGATAAGCTAGAAAGAATACAACGAAGAGCAACTAAGATGATTCCAGAATTAAGAGACCTTAGTTACGAAAGTCGCTTATTACAATGTGGTTTGACAACACTAGAGACCAGGAGACTAAGAGGAGACCAAATAGAAGTGTTTAAAATAGTGAACGGTTATGAGGATGTTGATAGGAATATGTTCTTCAAACTTAAAGAAGGCAGTAGAACCAGAGGACACAAAGCAGCATTAGTTAAGGAGCAGTGTAGGTTGGACATGAGAAAGTACTCATTCTCACAGAGGGTGATAAATGAATGGAACAAACTGCCAAATGATTGTGTTAATGCTAGTAGTGTGAATATGTTTAAAAATAGAATTGACAGATATCTGATAAGGGCGGGCTACACATAGATGAGAAAATTGTTGGACTCTCGATAAGCCAATGGCTTCCTTGTCCACTTGCCATCTGGAACTTGTTGTTCGAGATGGCAATCTTGTTAAATCTTGTTAAATAATTATGTGTATTTTTATTAATCATTTTATTGTAAAATTTTATAAAAGAACCATGTATCATTATTATTATTATTATATATGACTTGTTACATTGTAACAGGCCTGCACATATGAATCAGTTATATGAAAATGAACGGTATTCAACATTTATTTGCAGCCCATACCTGGTAATGCTTGTAGTGCACCTGACCATATGTTACGTTGTGTTTACTAGACCTCCTGAAGAATGCCTCCGCTTGTGAAGGCTTCAGTCTGAAAATACTATGCGCCAGTGGCAAAGCAATTTCCATCAAGTCAGCATTCTATGGTCGACACGGTAACGAGACATGTCCTCATACTGCCATGGCTAGCACAGACTGCTCCGACACAAATGCACTCTCTAAGCTACGACAAACATGCAATGCATACTCCAGCTGTTGGGTGTCTGTCTTAACAAGCAAGCTGGGTGAGCCTTGCCCTGGAACATACAAATATGCCAACGTCACATATAGATGCATTGGTAAGTGTTGACAATGTCTTGTCTACTTTTTATATTAAAACATGTGTAAGATATTCTGATTGTTAATTTACTCAAATGTTCTTTCTATTAAATGACATGTAGCAGGTAATCCCTGAATAGAAATAATCCAAATGGAACTGGTTGAAAAGATTTAACAAGATTTGCCAGCCAAGCCAAAGGCCCAGATGGCAAGTGGACAAGGAAGCCATTGGCTTATCGAGAGTCCAACAATGTTCATCTACATATAACCCGCCCTCCTGAGATATGTGTCAACCTTGTTTTTAAACATATTAGGTAAAGGTAAAGGTATGCTCCTGTATATCGCGGTATCCAGTCCTTGGGACTGTTTAAAGCACTTTACACATCACCCTTTGAGAGGCAATTTGTTTTTAAACTTACTTTCCTGTGCTGTCAGGCACACAAGGCAAAGAGCAATCGATGCCATCTATCTCTATCCTCAGCCATTTTTTCAAGGTCTTGTGTCTTAATTTTCTGGTTTTGTGCCTCTCCTGCAATGGTTCAATGGTTCATTTCTTTTGGTTGTCCTAACTTAACATATTTCCTTGTTGACTCTTCCTCATCCTACAGATCGTGTTCGTGTGTGATTGTATGAATATGTTTAAAAATAGAATTGACAGATATCTGATAAGGGCGGGTTACACACATATCAACACTTGTCGGACTCTCTATAAGCCAATGGCTTCCTTGTGAACTTGCCATCTGGAACATATGGCTTTGGAGGGCAATCTTGTTGTTTGCTTCTTAAACCTTAAGTTCACTGCTCACTAGACCATTCCACCTTTGGCTGTTTGTTCTCCAACATATAAATCAACCAACTTTTACAGTTACCACAGATTTTGGTATCTGCACAGTCTTTTTAATGAGGGATTAATTACACTCACTGAGATATTCTCTAAAGATTGCCAATTATTTTTACTAACCCTTCTAGGCGCTAGCATTGAATAGTTTTCCAAACCAACAAGTGCTTGTCATGCAGCTGCAGAATAAGACATTTAACTGCTTTGGAACTAAGTAGTTCAAGTTACATTTTCTTTCTGTGGTGAACATAAAATCTACCCAGAGGTTTTAATGGATTAAATTTGTATGAAATGTTCTGGCCATTTCATACATTTGGGGGTACTCTTATTCAGTGGGATAACAGCTAGTGAATGTAAACTTAGGCATGAATGGGTGTGTTTTATTTAGCAATGAGAAGCTAGCCAGCTGATGTTCTGTACATAGGTCTATCATTGTGTTATCGCTGTGGAGATGACCAATAAACTGACGGAAACTGCATTTTCTGCCAGATCGCTCAATGGTGCAATGTGACCTTGACTGCGGGTCGCACGGCATCTGCGTTGGTGACAACACATGCGTGTGCTTTAGAGGTTACAAGGGCGAGGCATGCAAACAGTTCAGCTGCTCCGAGGTCAACGAGTGCAGTGGCCATGGCACCTGCAGCAATCCGAACAAGTGTCAATGTGATGAAGGCTGGCTCGGTGACACCTGCAACGTCCCATCATGCAGTGGCATGAATCACTGCAGTAAGCACGGTCGCTGTATCGGTGTCAACAGGTGTGTCTACATGGGTCATGTGTATTATTGTATTAAACTTACCTTAAAAATGGAGCTTAAAATATATTATCATTACAGTGTAACCCATGGTCAACGACCACCCGCATTTTCTGACCCTTTTTTCATTGACGGACTGCTATGCTGTATAAATCACCCCTCGTCAACGACTACCTGGAGAACATGACCAATGGTCATACCAATTCGAATTTCACCCCATTGAATGGCTATCCGAATTACATTTCGATAGGTGGCATCACTTTTTATTTTGCATATAAACATGATTAGCTTTATAGATAGAATGATTTGGGCTAATGGCCATTACTAGGTTCACAAATTTTGAGAAAAATAATGTTGAGTCAAACGCAAAGAAGAAAGTATAAAATGAGATGGTGAAAGTGGCAGTCAAAAATACAGGAAGAAACTAAATTAAAGATCAGAGTGAGGCTGTTTGGGTATGGTTGTGTGAGGACCGCTCACGGAAAATTCTAATGTTTGGAGTCAAGTCAATCCAAGAAAAACCCGTTTTGTTGTCGATATTTCAATTTACGTTTGTTTATTTTAAAGTTCCATGTTGCGTTCTTGACAACAAATGACCCGTGTCCTTCTTTATAGTAGGCCGGATAAAATAGTAGGCTGGATAATTAAAAACTGGTCAACCCCTCACAATAGATCATCCCTCTTTTACAAAATGATTTGTTATAGAGTGGGTAGAGTGCTTCAGTTTATATTATTTGTTCCTGCAGGTCATGATAACTTTATTTTACACTTAGTATAATATATACTTTATTCAGTATATGTATGCGGTTGCATCTTGAGTAATGAGCCAGTTATGTACTTACAACCAATCAAAATTGTGAAATATATGAAAGAAGGACCAAAGAAATCTTAGAATATACCCGCTACATTTGTCGTATGCAGTTATGTGTTAGTCTAAGATGCTCGCTCTACAAAGAAAATGTTCTTATCAATCTAATCACGTGTTCAACTTATGTTATCTGTTTTCATGTTGCATGTTTTTACACCACTGACTGAATTTTCCCACCGTGTCCTCTATGAACAACACAAACAGCATAGATCAGTGTTAATTTGTTCAATTTTTGCTGGCCTTTTTCAGATGTTTCTGTTATCCGTTTTTCTCTGGTGCTACGTGTTCAGAATGCAACACGTCCTTCCAACCAGGCGGCCCATCCTGCCTCCCCTGCCCCAACTGCCGGCACGGGACATGTGTGCAAAAAACAGGTAAGACAAAAGAAGATGTCTTGATTTCATTATACGTCTTATTAGATCATATAATATTTACTCCAAACAGGGTTTTTTCGTAACGAGTTACCCATTTATCACCTGTGTGGGGCCTTTTACTTCCCATGGCATAGACACCAGGTAGAAATGATCTATGATTCGGACACTCCAGCGCTCTAACTGCCAAGTTTCTTCTTCAAGTAGCATATCCTGTTCAGAACGTCGCCTCTCAAATCTCCTTGCGAAACCGATGTCACCCACCATTCCACCAGCTGCTGTTACCGAAGACATCTGTGAAGTCATTCTCTTAACTTTATTGTGGCTTTCCTCTGCCTCTATTCACTGCCATGATTCGCTCCAGTATTGTCTCTTAGTGCGGCAAAAAAGATTTCCTATGATGTTGTGAAAATGGAATTTGTTTTTTCATGAAATCTTACATTTACTAAGACTTATCTGTATGCCAACGATGTTTGTTGTGTTGCTCTGTGACGAATAACAAATTATTTAATTTACGTAATTTAATTTATTTATTTAATTAAAGATGTGTTTCGTGCAATACAAATGTACGTATGCATGAGTTATTTTTTTGCTTTTTGTAGAGACTGGGACCGAGCCCGTCTCCTACATTGGGTGCTTCATTGACAAGCTGGACGACAGAGACTTTGAGCACGTCGCCTGGGACTCCATGCCAACTTTGTCAACTGTCAAATGTGTCCTGAAGTGTTATGTGCTCGGCTACAAGTTTGCTGGACTGCAGGTGTGTGTTGCTGGCTGTCTCTACGGAGACATTATTTCATAAAAATTTTGCACTTTAGGATGTTAGATAGAAATGTTACACCAACATTTTTCTTTGGAATGATTGCGTTTATGACTATGTAGGTGCATATACAGTTGAAAGAAGTAATTTTTTTGCTTAATGGTGACAAGAAAAAAATCTGCATGCCTCATTTACCAGTAGGTGGTGAAAAGTATAAAATTGTGGAAAAAAAGGGCAAGAATAAATGTAATTCTTATATTACTTGCCCTATTACAAATAGAAATACACAGTACTGAATAAAATACAATTGTACGCATCATCCCAGATATTTTTTTTAAAACAAAGAACATTAAAAAAAAAATTCAGCTGCATACTTTACGTTTATGTGGCTCACCTAAAACATGCGTAAAGATAAAATCACAAAATCTGTGTTAAAACTGTTATGAGTTTAATTGATAGTCATTTTGTTGTTACAGAGTGGCAACCGCTGTTACTGTGGCAACGACTACGGTCGCCATGGACCGACAGACACTTGCAACACTAAATGTAGTGGACGAGTGGAGGGTGACGTGTGTGGGGGCACCCTGGCCACTAGTGTGTGGAGGGTCACTTCAGGTCAGTTCAATCAATCTATTTTGTTTCAGCCAGAGTACAAACAGAAGGTATTGTACGTAATCAAGTAATGATAATATTGTTTGAAAAGGACTACATAAAGTTATAAGTAAAGATATTCACTTTCTCTCACATATTCTGGATGTGTGTGCTTGGTTGGAATTGATTACATGCAGTTGTGAGAGTAATCAAATGTAATCGATTACAGCATATAGTGTAATTTGGGAAATTTTGCCAGTGATATAATTGTATCCTGTAATGTAACACCTACACATGAATTCCAACTCCTATTCTCAAACAAGTGAAGAATACGCAATCCAGTTTGATGTCAAATGTGATCTTATTGGCAGATATTTTGCCAGTGTTAAAATGATAGTGATAATGAAATGATGTAATCAACATTTTCTACAACCAGTGTAATTGTAATCAATACATTTTAATTTTCTTAATGTGGACATAAACGTCAAAGGGTTTAATGGCTTATACTTGTATGAAATGTTCTGGCCATTTTACACATTTTTGGGGTCAGTTTTATTTTTTCAATGGGATGACAGCGAGTGGAAAGTTGGACATGGACGTTGTATGTATTTTGTGTTTCTAGGGTACTGCGAGTGCGATGGACCCAACTGGACTGGGACAAGATGTGACAGGTGCAGTGTGGGCTACTCTGGTCCACTATGCACTTCAGACAGCACAGCTTCCACAACAACCACCACCTCCACGACCACTACAATTTCCATGACAACCACAATGTCCACAACAACTAAGGCACAGACTATCAAACCAACTACAGCTGAAGTGATCATGACCACCACAACGTCCCCAGTGTCAACTACCAAATCGACTACACCTGCGGTTGCCATGACAACGACGATGTCCCCGGAGCCAACTACCAAACCGACTACACATGCCGTTTCAATGCCAACTACAACAGTTACAGTGGTAACTTCTGGACAGCCTGCTGCAGAAATCTCCACGACAACCACTACGTCCACAGTAACAACTACAACTGACAAGACAAGACCTTCTACATTAACACCAGACAGCACAAAAGGAGCAGAAGTTCCAAATATTGGCTCGGCCCTAATGAGACGTAAGAATTATTTATAATCAAAGAATAGTTTTGAAACTTATTTATCTAAATTTTTTCAGTCAACTGATTATTTATTTCAAACTAAACCATATACAACATGTTCAAAAAGAGCCCTACAAAAGTGTACTGTTGTTAACACAGCAGACTTGTGAATGTAGAAATACTGAATTTAATAATGTACTGGGTAGTACAGAACATGAATTAATGCCGAGTATAATTGGGACCAAACATAATACAAATTTCAATATTCTTGTATACATGAAACGTATGGAAGAGTACTTTTTACTGCAGCTATAAAAAAAGTACTTGCCTTTGGTGGTCCCTCCCTCCCTCCCTCCCTCCCTCCCTCCCTCCCTCCCTCCCTCCCTCCCTCCCTCCCTCCCTCCCTCCCTCCCTCCCTCCCTCCCCCCCTCCCCCCTCCCTCCCTCCCTACCTCCCTCCCTCTTATTCTTTCTGTGCATCTCTTTCAAACTTTCTGTCACTATAGCAATAGTTGCCATCTTCTTCTTGGCCTTTCTCTCAGGCTGTCTGACAAGTTTAATGCACTTCATGCATGGAACGTAACATGTAAAGTATATGCCTAATCCAATTCTTCCCCAGGGAAAGTATCCCTGACGATGACACTACAAATGCCTTGGAAGACTGTCTACAACAACAGAGACAACCCTGAGACTAAAGAGTTCGTGGGAAATCTCACGGAGACTGTAAGACCACTATAGACGTATATCGCTTATTATGTCTGCTGTAGAGATGTACAGATAGTAGGCTGTTCAGCTGTCATAGATTCAACGTTATATACACCATATCATTGTTAGTGTTATGTGAAGTAACATTACAGTTCTTTGGTGTTTTCACACACCAGAAAGTTGTTGGTTATACACCTGTATTGGAACTATGTGAAACAATGAATGATTAATGTAATCATCTGACAGATTGATGTTTCTTCCAGTGTTGTTAATAACCCCCGTCGCAAATTATTTTGAATAAGGTTTTATCTTAATAAGTTTTCATCAGGCAGCATATCCTTAGGATAATTATTCGTGTATTGTGTCCAAGGCATGTAGACCACAGCATATTCTTGCCAAATTGTTTTTACATTTTAGAAGATATGTAGGTTCCTGTAACCAAGGTAATAGCCCCATCATTTTGTAAAACCCCCTCGGTTTGTAATCCCACTGAGCTGAATGATTGCATGTGTCATTGTTCAGCTTCTCCCTCGATCCCCACTTTCTCTTGACCCACACTTTCTCTTGACCCACACTTTCTCTTGACCCACACTTTCTCTTATTGTTTCAGCTGACAAACATCTACAATTCCAGTCTGTTGCCAGAGAGAAAGGTGTCAGAAGTGGTGATTAAGGATATCAGGTATTTACAATTACCATAGATACCATGCATGCATGTTGTTTGCACATGCATGCATGCTGTGAGGAAACATAGGTGTGCGTTTGTGGAACATTATAAGTAATGTTGCTTGTATGGGGTGTATAGTTGTTAGTGACATGGTTAATAAGAAGGAGAGTGATTAGTGACATTGTTTAGTGGCCTTTGCTGTAACATAATTAGTGACATTGCAGGAAGACAAGTGTGGTTGTGAAACACCATTAGTGACATTTGTTGCAGGAAGTGTTGTTGTGGAACACCAATAGTGACATTACTTGCAGGAAGTGTGTTTGTGAAATACAATTACCAACATTGCTTGCACGAAGTGTGTTTGCAAAACACAGTGACATTGCTCGTAGGAAGTGTAGTTATGAAACACAATTGCTTGCAGAAAGTGTCATTGTGGAACGTGATTAGTGACATTGCTTGCAGGAAGTGTTATTGTGGAACATGATTATTGACATAGTGTGCAGGAAGTGTGCTTATGAAACACAATTAGTGATAGTGTTTGCGGGAAGTGTGATTTTGAAACACAATTTGTGACATTGCTTGCAGGAAGAGTTATTGTAAAAAACAATTGGTCACATTGCCTGCTGGAAGTGTAGTTGTCACAATTAGTGACATTTCTTGCAGGAAGGGGAGTGTGGTTGTGGATCATGACATCTATCTCACTGACCCATTCGCCGGGTCTGAGGAAGAAGACGTCCGCTGTCACATCAATGACTTTGTCCAAAACACAGACACAATACATGGCGCTGCAGCCTCACTTTCTCAACAAACAGGTGAGATTTGTTTATAATTCCTAAAAAAATTCCACATTTCCTGTATATGATAGTTTAATGTGTCCGTTACTAAAATGAATGAAGATCTGTAACCCAAGACAGGAAATTTTAGTCACAACAAAGTCTGAGCCTAATGCTTGCAGAAATTAGGTTTTTCAACAGGTCAACATTTAAAATGCTGTTTTCCCTAAAACAAAGGTATCGCATTGTATTTCACAGGATTTATTTAAACAGTTGTTGGTAGTTGTGAATTGGTAGTTGTGAATTGGTAGTTGTGAATTGGTAGTTGTGCACTTTTGTTGACAGAACAAATGTGTGCCAAGCGAGCATCTTTCTGTAAGAATGGCGGAACTTTTGATACCCATGAAAATGGCACTTGGTACTGTATGTAAGTATTAATAACACCACAAATACCAGAATAGTTAATAATAATAAATTTAACAAGATTTAAGATTGCCATCCAATCAAATGCCCATGTAGCTTATTGAGAGTGCAAAATGTTTTCATTTTATGTGTAACCCGCCCTCCTGAGATATGTGTCAACCTTGTTTTTAAACATATTCATGCTGCTAGCAGTTACACAATTTGTAGATAATTTGTTCCACTCATTTATTATCATCTGTGATAATGAGTACTTCCTGGTATCCAGTTATCCAAACTACACTGATCCTTTACTAATGTTACCTCATGTCCTCTAGTTCTGGTATCTTTCTTGAGTGAGAAAACAATATTTCTATCAATATTTTTATACCCATTCAATATCTTAAAAACTTCAGTCTGATCTCCTCTTAACGTCCTTGTCTCTAGAGTTGTTAAACCTCATTCTTTTAGGCATTCTTCATAACCAAGGTCTCTCAATTCTTGAATCATTAGTTGTTCTCTGTGTTCATTCAAGCATATCTACGTCCTTCTTACGATATGGTCTCCAAGCTTGTATACAGTATTCTATATGAGGCCTAACTATTGCTTTATACAGAGGTATAATTAGCTCCTTTTCCTTGTATGTTATATTTCTCCTAATCAACCCAAGACTTTGATTACCCTTTGAACCTACAATACCACACTTCTCTAAAAATTTCATGTCAACACTTATTGTTACTCCTGAGTCCTTTTCTTTTACAGTTGTACTTAGAACGGAATCTCCCAAGTTATAGTTTACATTCAAGTTCCAGTATCCCGTGTGTAGGCATTAACTTTTCCCAGAATTGAATAACATCTGCCATGTCTCGTACCATTTAACAAATTTGTCTAGATCGTTCTGTAAGTGTTGTTTATCACCATCATTGTTAACCTTTCTAAACACTTTTGTGTCATCTGCAAATTTTGGTATGTTGCTTGTTATATTATCGTCCCAAGTTGTTGTTGATATATATTAAGAATCCTTGGTAAACAAGCTCGTAGGCATTTCAAAGATATTTCTGAACTGACTGTTGCTGTATGTTGCTACATTCCAACATTCCAACAGATAAAATATTATCCACTAAATGTCTCATGGAATGTAGCTGCTAAATTGTTAATGCTACGTTTGCGAAAAGGTCATTTGTAAAATTGTTCTGGATTCTGTAGCTATAATTCAACTCGATTGACTGCCACAATGCATTGCCATTTGTGGAACAAAAACGAACTGCCAGTAGATGAAGTGGAGATGTTTTTATAGATAAACAAATGACTATTATACCACAGTGGCAGCCCACAGAAATTTATAAATGAGTACATGGTGATAGACAGTGATAACAGAAGAGAAAGCTTTTGTGCATCACTTACAACGTGGCTGAACATTTCTTATGGAAGTCAAGTTATTTTTCAAATAAACATGTTTCGTAGGGTAAAGTTTCCATACCATTGATAACTGCCACACAATAAGTTTTCTATTGTGATATGCATTCATACTGAGGTATATCTACCATGGTAAACTGATGTAGTTTGTAAAAGAAATTTCAGTTTAATATTATGTAATATTATGCATTGTGTGCCCATATTGTCTAGCTGCACGCCTGGGAACACAGGAGAGAGGTGTGAGAACACAAGAGATGACGTCGTCGTCACCGTTGTCATCATCGTCATTGTGTGCACTGTGCCTCTTCTACTCATCCTCGGTCTGTGTTATGTCATTGAGAAGAAGGCTGCGAAACAGAGGAAGGAGAAGGCGGCATTTGTCGGAACGTGAGTCGACACTATGTACCGACTATATATTTTCCCAGTGTTGATTAAAGTTCCTTCCATAATAAAATTTCTCTGCTCGACTCATTTTGTGACTACAGCATGCCAGCTCATTTATACAAATTTGTTAGTTGGTTTTGGTGAAATCATCATACAAATTATCAAACTATTAAATTATAAGGTAAGGCTATTCACAAAATCAGTTCTTTCAATGTTGTAAAGAAAACTATGTACTCTTTAATTAAAGATCATATGCAAAGGTCGGATACATTTACTTGTTTTCATTAATTCTGGATAGAACTGTATCCCCTTAATCATATTCATTCATATTGAAATTGAAAAATTTACATTAACTTAGTCATACAACGGGGGATGTACCTAAATTCCCGAAGGCACTTTCCGAAACCTGTTTGTGGATTCTTGCTGCTAGATGTCAGGCCATGTGACATCATTTTGGCCAAACAAGCAAACTTCGCATTCGTCGGTTCATAGGCACTTCATAGGCACATAACATTTAGCAAGATTTAGATCACGCAAAATGTTGCGCGACAGCGATTCTGACGGTGCAACTGACATAAACTTATCGGTTCAAGTCATTCCATACATGTACGAGTCAACAACGTGGTCACAGTCACAAAAACGAAGTTAGTAGCGACAGCAAGTTGTGTCAGGTCTGGTTTATTGGCCAGAGCCTTTGGATTCACACAGAAGTAAACAAGTGCGCGGGATCAAAAACCTCAAAAATAACGTAAATGTATTTACAATAGTGTTGTGTTGTTTTTGTAGTACCATGCCTATTTATTTATCAAACTGTTTTTAAATTCCATGTTTAGTTTGTACAAGCTAGTAGTCACAGTCGTCGAGTCTAGCCTAGCCCTAGCCTAGGCTTGGAAGTTGGATCAGCAGCCTACTTTGTCTTTGCGTTACTTGGTGATTTGATTAGGATATTGGAACACATTCGGAAATATGTAGACACTGTATGATTTTACTGCCGAAATATCTTGATATATGCAATTTTTAGCAACTGTGTCGATCTAACTTATGAGTAGAGCTGTCTCACCTTTTGCTTTGCATTGGCTTGCCCTTTGCGATTTTGTCGTAGCACAGTGCACAAAGTGCCTCTCGGTCTAACCTAGCTATTATTTAAAATCTATATATGTTGCAGTGTGATTCAGGGAGCGACAGACAAATAGCACCAGGATTTTGTTTGAACTGAAGATTATAAACACACCGTTTGATAACAATTTTGTATACACATATTTTATTGTGTGTATAAAATAGGTATGCATATGTGTATCATGTAGGCTTTGTTTGTCTTTCTACAGTTCTGTAAGTTATCGATATCAAGACTTATCCCGGGCACAGAAGAACTCCCCGAGACGACTCTTCAAAGGACAAAGCCAGACAGAAAACGCTGATCGGGATGGCTTTGAACCTCGGCAGATATGAGTCACTGTCAAACATGTCTACTTGTGGCCTAAAGAAAACATACAATGTATGGTTAATCATTGGTTAATTGATACGTAGCTAGTTGGGGATTTTGCATAGTTAAATTGCCCAAATTCTCAAATTGTTCGATCTGAAAGTACATCTAAATTTTTTTATTTTGAATGGGAATTTAACAGACCAATGAATCATCCAGTGAATACTATTTTACCTTCAAAGGTGAAGATTTATTTGACAGTCTTTAACTGCTGTAGAGCGGTCTCTACATATCGTAAAACTAGCATGTTTTATTTCATCACCAAATTGTGTTCTTGAAAATATTGATAGATGAAAGATCACAATAGTAACATCTTGTATGAATATTATCACCAAGCGAGATGTTATAAATACTAATGAATTCAGTGTTGCAGTGTCGTTCAGTGAACCAATTAAAATCTTTTCATTCAGTTAACCAATTAAAATCATTTCGTTCATTTAACCAATTAAGATCATTTGGTTCAGTTAACCAATTAAAATAATTTCATTCAGTTAACCAATTAAAATTGTACATTCCCTTTAATCCACAGGTTAGATTAGATGAAGCTTGTTAGCCCACTACTAATGAGTAGTGATGCAAATAAATCTTGTCAGAATTAGTACTTTCTACTTTTCTAGTAGTTGAATACATGTGAAGTATTCAAATACTATTAATTGAATACATGTGAACTTTAATACTAGTAACGACGTATTCCTATTATATATTTTTACATTCCTGCCATGTATTCATATTTTAATACTTTCTAAAAATTATTATTTAAATACTTTCTAAAATATGCTTAGTATTCTAATACTTATTTTGTCGAATCATGATATTTGGTATCTGCTACGGGATGTGCATCAACAAAATATTTATGAAGATACTACACTGTATGTACATTGTACATGGCAGTTCAATTTCAGGTTCAATGGGATTTCCAAAAAATTTTGAAATGAAAATCTGCCTCAAAAGGATTTCTTTTGTAGTCATAAATAGGGATATATAGAAGCCAGACATGTATATGCTTCAACACTGCCAAAACATGACGACAAGTATCTCGTCAATACAAGGAACATCTTCACATACTGGTGTTCGACTAAGCTTTGGTAGTTGTTGCTATGGTAACTTACATGACCATAATAATTAACAAGGCATGAAACCCAAAAAACAATGGTAACTGTGAAGGCTGATTAAACTGGGATTGGTATTGCAGTTGTAACAAATATAATCAAAATATAAATGATCAGCTGTATGGATGGTAATTCGATAGCCATGATGGATTTTTGGCAATCAGTAGGTAGGTGTGTGAATTTACCATGTTTGTTGATGCTTTTTTAATTTTGTAGTTTGTGTGTACGCAATGCAGTGCATTATTTTTTAACAACACGGCTAGATTATTTTAAGCTGTATCGTTTCATAATAAATCAATGAAATGACTGGTTCTGTTTTTAATACCAGTGTTGTTGCTACTAAGAACCTAATCATGTGTAGAATATGTTGTACTTGAAAAGGTTTTAAATCTTATTTTACCTAACTAGGACTAAGCACCAGGGCTATTAACCCATTTCATTCCACCACATCCAGCATCCATACTAAGATCTTATATTTTTATAGCCTTTTTCATCAGTTTTTTCTATAATTACCAGAAAACAATGTGTGTGTATTGCAACAAAGAGTTAAAGGTGACTAATCAATTAGATTTTTCTCATTTAATTTCTCACTGCAACATGCTAGCTTGTTAGTGCAACTTTTATATGTAGTTTTTGTGAAATCGTCAGACTATTAAAATTAGTTAATGCTTGTTCAAGTGAAGTGAAAATCGAAATGCTCAAAAATCACAATTTTCTTCCTTGGTGAAATTTTGTAAATTTGTCATGTGATCGGTGAGAGGATGGAAGTCACGTCCATAATCTGCATTGACCCACATAGTGTTTACCATTTCGGATATCCACTATTTTGATCCTTACTAGATCTAACGACTGAAATCAATTCTTTCGATGATTTGAAAAAAACAGGCATTCTTTTATTAAATCGACTGCAGATGCTTCATAAACTATTCACACACTACATATTTGGACGCCATTGAACCGGATTTGTGATAGGCTAAATCAGTTGAGGAAGCAGTTTTAACAAACCCCAGCTAATTCATCTAACATTGAAGTTAAGGGTTCTTCCTCAATTCGATTTTTTGCCCACCTCGTTTCAAATTAATTTTGTGAAAATTCAAACCTACCTAGTATCCACTACGTCATGCTAGCTCGTTTGTGCAATTTTTGTATGTAGTTTTTGTGAAATTATAAGACAAACTATCAAATTATTTAATGCTTGATCCAAAGTTTATTGAAGTGAAAATGGAAACGCTGAAGACTCACAAATTTTGCCCTTGGTGAAATTTCATAACTTTGTCATGTGATCGGCGAGGGGATATAGGTCACGCCCTTGACCATCCTTTTCTATGGTAATAAACAAAATAGCCACCATTTTTAATGAATATTGGCAAATTGAGAATCAATGCCATTCTTTACAAGTTGAACAAAACTAACATACGCACAACACAACACATATAATGAGACGTCGCCAAATTGTACAAACAAGTTGGCTCCAGTCATCGATAGTTCTTTGTTGTGGCCTTATTTGTTAAGCCTAAAGAAAATATATAAAAAAAACATGAAACACCAAAGAATGCATAATATAATATTAACAATACAATGTAAAAGTATGTTAAGAAATATGTAATTGTTATACAAGATACACCATGATTACATAATAGTTAGTCAAGATAAACCATGAATACAATTGTATGTAATTTAGCAAACACAATAATGAATTCAATAATTGCACAATCCACCATAACCATGCTCACCCCAACACTATACCATTTCACTGCATGACGCTCATTAACGCATGTCATATCAACTGTCAACGATACTCATGCATGACCCCACCTGCAATTAGTCCAGCGGATAGGTGAAAAGATTGTGCACTTTATGATAAAAGCAAGCAACTTGGCTCATCTATTCTACATACCAAGGGAACCATTTTAAAGACTGGACGCATTCCAGATTTGGCTGCGCTCAGAAATGACCATTACAAAAAATAGCCGCCGCATTAAAATTTCCCATAATTTTGGTGTCTAAATATAGGTTTTAGGGGTCTATCATTTCAATTGTTTTACTTTTGAACTTCTCCGACATTCATATCCGCCATTTTTAAACATGGCGGTCATCAATACAAATGTCACGATGTCTTTAACAACAATGTCACGTAGAGCCGTAATGTTTATGTTTTTGCATAGACTGGTGGGTAGCGATTTCAAAAATGTTACTTTTTAAAGATGGCGCCTGTCTAAGTCTATTGTTCCCATATCTTAAGAACTACATAACATAGAGCCACAAAGTTGATGTCAAAATATAGGTTTTTTAGATGCGATGATTTCAAATATATTACTGTTGGCCTTCGATGACTTTCATATATTCACCATTTTGAAAGATGGTGCCTGACAAAGCCTGTTATCCCCATATCTTAAGATCTACGATCCTAGAGCCTTGAAGTTGATGTCAAAATATAGGTTATCAGGTGTGACGATTTTAAAGATGTTGCTTAGATATTCTCTAAAATGGGCTAAGTCACTTCAAACATTAGTTTAATTACGTTATAATGATGCCTACCCCCTAGATCCACATCAAGGATTCCCAAACAGTTCACACATCCCGCTTACATCCATCGCATGTGCACAGCATTGTGCAGCACAGGTTGGCTTAAATACCGATACTGTCCTCTGCAGCCTTTCGTGCAGCCACACTTGATGATCGCACGGCAAGCTGTACCTGCAGGTGGAAGTGTCATCCACTGCACCTCCTATTCAGGCACGTCCCCCTTTCGAGTCCAGCTGAAGTCTGTTGGACTGGGCAGGTGTGGTGCTTTCAGCACGGCCTGGCCTAGACGTTGCCAGCCTGGTAGCCCACTCGGAGCAGGTGCTGCAAGACTTTCACAGCCAAGTTTCACAGCGAACAAAGTTGACAGCAAGTACGACAACGTCAGTATCAACAGTTCTTCTGTCTTACCTGCTTGATACCATCCGCAGCATGCAACAGCATCATGGTGTCCGTCTCTTCGCGTGTACACTGTGATAGCCACTCCCCGTTAGTTGCCTCTGAGCACAGCACCTCGTCTCCATGTGTGATCACCATCTTGCCAGAAACTGTTTCGGCAGTCATTCGCACACTTAGCAAGTGAAATAGTTCTGTCTTGTCATTTTCTCGTAAGAACTCTGGCCAGTTTTCAGGTAACTTCTTTCGACCCTCAACTCGTTATCTCGTCCCGTTCCCTCTTTTTCTCCGAGTGGTGGTCTTGAGGCTGTCAGGTCTGTACACATTGAAAACGATGTCAACACGACAAACAGAACCGACAAACTGTCTCCTGATGTGTTCCATGAACATAGATGCATAGTCATCGAACGTTTCAGGCATAGCAGGCTTGAGGATGTTAACAAGAGCTGCGCCGTCAATGATGATCACGTGAGCTTCCCTCTGCGAGCAGGCACTGTCACTGCGCAGCAGCAGGTCGTCTAGGCACTGAAGCAGGTCAGCCTTTGTACCAAGGCTCATGTTGCCGTAGTTCGACAGTGGCGGGGGAAATGGATGATTCTCATGTTGGAGGTCAGCGTCACGTACTTGGCAGGCCATGTACAGTGTTGAAAACAAGTTGCGGTCTTGTTTCAAGGACAACAATTGTTGTTGTGCATGTGATTTTCATTTCTCAAGATGTCGGCTGAAGAGACGCAGCTTGTTCTTTGAGATTGTTTCGTTGACTGTGTTTGTGCGGTCCACCAGACGTTTCTTGAAGAACTCCTTGCGTTGGTCTTCTCCAAGTTTCTTCATCTCGCTGACGGAATCAACCACTGCTACCTCTGCCACCACACGTGTGTCAAGAACTAGGAGATCTCCATTGGTATCCCAGAAAGGGTATCCCTTCTCCTTCATTGTCGTGATCAGAGACTTCACATCTTTGATGAAAGTCGCCTGTGTGCCTAAAGAAACACAAACAACATTCTGGTAAGAACCAATGTTATAAACAGTAGCCACAAGAACGGATCGATGAAGCTAGAATAGGTGTATGTCTTAAAAACTATATTTTGACATCAACTGTGTGGCTGTAGGTTATGTAGTTCTTAATATATGGAGTAATACGCTTTGACAGGCGCCATCTTTAAAAATGGCGGATATATGAATGTCGGCGAAGGTCAAATGTAACATATTTGAAATCGCTGCACATGAATCTATACAAATACATGTAGATTATGGCTCTACATGACTTGTCACTAATATATCGTGACATTTGTATTGACGACCGCCATCTTTAAAAATGGTAGTTGTGAATATCGGAGAAGTTCAAGAGTAAAATATTTGAAATCTTTGACCCCCAAAATATATCACAATTGTAGCTCTACGTGTCGCAGTTATTAAGATTTGTTGAAATTGAATTTGGCGGCCATTTTAAAAATGGCTGCCATTTCAGAATGCAGAGTGCCTCCAATCTTCAAAACGGTTCCATTGGTATGTAAAATACATGTGCCAAGTGTCTTGCTTTTATCAAAAAGTGCACGATTCCGTCATTTATCTGCACCTCTCCGCTGGACTAAATAGCACAATGAAACATGTCATTTAGCAGAACAGTGTTACAATTATCTTATCTCTATGTTCGTAAGCTGCTACTTTAATAAGTTCCAACTTACTAAACAGTACACATATTCTACATTAAATAATTGAGTCAAACACTTGATCGTTGTTTACAAGCTTTTGTGGCTACCAGCTTGCTCTCAAGCATTTGTCCCTTGGGAGAATTTCAGACACCCAGCCAGTGCCACATGGTGATTAATCAAGACAACATCAAAGAGAGGGAGATTGCTCCAGTCTGATTCTGGCTTAACTGTACAGCATGTTATATAATTACTGTACATGAACAGTCCCTGCATAACGTATTTTGACAATCAATACATTAATTATATAACAGCACTAAACACGATTAAATAAATACGTTTACATAGAAAGATGGACAATTCTCCAATATACATTATGGTACAATTATAAATTGAAAGAATTAGTTTTCTAAGGTATAACATAGTATCTAGAGACTTATAAAAACAGGGTTGTTGTCTTGTTGACTGTGGGATCATACCTGGCCCACTGGGACACAGCCTCTCCCCCTGACCACACGTGACCCCTGTCTCTTGGGTAAATTTTTTATTTAAACAACTTAATTATCAGTAATATGACCAGCAACCTACAGAGTAAATGAAATTAACCATAAGAGAAATAGTGATACCAAAAATAACTAATTAACTACATTCTCTATAGAATACATTGGATTACCCAGGGTGCTGCCATATGGTGGCAAGAAATGACACTATCAATAAGATTAGGTAGCTTATCAACACAAGCTACAACTAAACTCTATATTGTGTAGCGACCAAACTGCTCCCTTACAATACAAATCACGCATATTAAAACAGTGTGCTATAACCTTACGCTGGAAAAGCAAAAATAGAAGTATAAACGTATCACTCTCCCTATTACATTGATTTACTCTACGTATTTACCTATTAGTTATTTACAATCTTTTGTATAGCAATTCAATGACTATTTTTTCCAAAACATTAGTTTGAACAAATAGTAATACTGGCACAACTAACGTAGGCCCTACCTGGTGATACTAGCCCACACTTATATAGTGCAACTCTCCAATGTGGCCAAGAAGTAGCGGCTCTCCACTGCTGTTGTCGCCACACTGTGGCCAAGAAGTAGCGGCTCACCACTGCTGTTGTCGCCACACTGTGGCCAAGAAGTAGCGGCTCTCCACTGCTGTTGTCGCCACACTGTGGTCAAGAAGTAGCGGCTCACCACTGCTGTTGTCGCCACACTGTGGTCAAGAAGTAGCGGCTCACCACTGCTGTTGTCGCCACACTGTGGCCAAGAAGTAGCGGCTCCCCACTGCTGTTGTCGCCACACTGTGGTCAAGAAGTAGCGGCTCTCCACTGCTGTTGTCGCCACACTGTGGCCAAGAAGTAGCGGCTCTCCACTGCTGTTGTCGCCACACTGTTGCCAAGAAGTAGCGGCTCACCACTGCTGTTGTCGCCACACTGTGGTCAAGAAGTAGCGGCTCACCACTGCTGTTGTCGCCACACTGTGGTCAAGAAGTAGCGGCTCTCCACTGCTGTTGTCGCCGCACTGTGGCCAAGAAGTAGCGGCTCACCACTGCTGTTGTCGCCGCACTGTGGCCAAGAAGTAGCGGCTCACCACTGCTGTTGTCGCCACACTGTGGCCAAGAAGTAGCGGCTCTCCACTGCTGTTGTCGCCACACTGTTGCCAAGAAGTAGCGGCTCACCACTGCTGTTGTCGCCACACTGTGGTCAAGAAGTAGCGGCTCACCACTGCTGTTGTCGCCACACTGTGGTCAAGAAGTAGCGGCTCTCCACTGCTGTTGTCGCCGCACTGTGGCCAAGAAGTAGCGGCTCACCACTGCTGTTGTCGCCGCACTGTGGCCAAGAAGTAGCGGCTCACCACTGCTGTTGTCGCCACACTGTGGCCAAGAAGTAGCGGCTCTCCACTGCTGTTGTCGCCACAATTTTTTATGAGTACATTTATCGGTCACACAGAAAAGATTTCATAAATAGCCGCCATACTGTGCACGTGATGTTGCCTTTGGGTCACATGATCAAACGCGATTTCGTGTAGAATGAGGCCAGAGTGGGCCAGCAGCACAGACATAAATAAAACACCCGTTAGTGAGTTAGTAGTTTATAGGGAGATGATTAATGATGTAACTCTATGACCAGCAGACGGCAATTCTTAGCGTGACCTTATATAGATCTACGATAATCCCGTATGGTAGTCTCGCTCACAACAACATCCGGTTATATACAAATGTTGACAAGCACATGCGTTCTGACAAAAAGGTAATAATTTCACACTTTTACATGGTTATTGTCAGGTAACTTTAGTGATATAGGTACATGTAAGAATGCATACAGACACGAAATACGTGTTTATTGCTCTGGTTATGGCGTTTTTGTAAGGTTTCACGTTTCATGAAAATACTTAAACTTTTGATGAACGAGATCTTCGCCCCTACTACAGCAACAGCCAGATATAAAAAAACTGTAGGGCGATTGACTTTGCCTAGGTCCAAGCTCACCGTATGACGCCACTGGAATAGCGAAGGCGACACTTCCATGTAAGCTTTTTTCGATGCAGTTTCAGTATTGAAATACAAATTCTCCTTCTCAATGAACCTTGCAAATTTAATAGAAAGCACCTGATTCGTGCAGCACGTGACAACTGCGAAGCATATAAGTGGAAATATGCTTTATCTGGTAATCATTCTGCATGCGCCCATCTTCATAGCATATCACCTGTTACTCCGACAACTCTGATAACAGATCACAATGCGGTCGAATGTGAACTTCTCGAGGTCAAACCTGCACGTCCGAAATATCGCATGTGGTTTCGAAACTACGTGTCGATTGAGAAGCGGGCGTTCGCTAATGATATCCACGATGCGCTCTCTATGAGTTCAGGGTCCACTGTTGAGCACATTGACACAAACAGCACAGCCACCGCGAACATCGTCTACAAACACGCACCGATCATCACACGAGTCATCATGGTCCGTCCGAAGACACCGTGACACACCGAGGAGCTGGCCAACTTGAAGCGTGACCTCCGCTGTGCCGAGCGCCGATGGTGAAAGACGCGGCTACTTGTCCACAGAGAAATGTACACTACGATTCGAGATGCATACCGCCGACAATAATCCGTTAGTGAAGCCTGTCACTACTGGGCGGTGATAGACGAAGCCGGACACAACATAAATAACTGTTCAGTGTCACAAATGCATTGGCCGATCTACACTCGTTCAACTCCCTGACTGACATGACGATTGATGTGACATTTCATTAGAGAAGATTGTGAACCTACGTCGTACAATCGTTGTGCTTTTCCTAGCTAACACAAACGCCTATTCATCATTTGTCTGAGAAACCAAATAATTGTCATATTTCAATCAGAAAGACTAAATGATTACTGAGTGACATATCATTACGTACGTAGTCAGCTGCCACAGTTTTGAAACACATTTCTGTTGTCCACACATTTCAGTATTTGCCTGTTAGTGCTAATCCAGTAATATACTGTGTCCCAAAAGTAATGTAGTGATTTATATATTTTGTAAATCCTAACGCTTAGCAATGTGATCTTTTCCCACATTGACCTCCTAAACCTGGAGATTAACCACGAATAGATGGGTTGATCTAGAACATGACGCAGTTGGTGACCTGTACTTTACAAAATTAATGGAAATTCCATTGTAGCGAGCCTACAGATGAAAGTTAATTGTTTCTTTACCCCTGTCAAAGCACATTATAAGGAGGCGTGTTGACAGTTTTCGTACATGTGGAAGTGTTTGTTTCAGATAAACCACCACGAACAGGATGTTCGGGTACAATGCGCACACCAGAAAGAATAGCGGCTGTGCTGATGCCAATAACACAGTCCTCAAAAGTCGGTGAGACGTCTCGCCCAGGAACTTGGAATTTCGAAATCTTCCTTACAACGCATTTTGACAAGACCTACAAGATACTGTTTAGCTTGTGCAAGATTTAAAACCCAGTGACCCTGTTAGACGATTGCAGTTCGACGCCAATCAATTTCTCACTCTGGTGGATGCTGTTAGCGATTTCCCTAACAAACTAACATGACCGACAAAGCTCAGTTCCATTTAAGCGGCTTTGTGAACAAACAGAACTGCCGAATACGGGCATGTGACGAAACATGTGAAATACAACAGACACGCGTCTCTTGATAAAATGTTCCATGCCAGTGAATGTTGAAATAACTCCAGTATGTGTTACATATACACTGTTTGAACCAAAAACCATCATTTGAATTGAAAACTCAAATGATATTTATGTGGGCAATGCTGCAGCTTATATTTTGATTGTACGGTAAGCCGACCTCACCATGTGACAATTTCTTACAATCAAAATGCACGCATAATAATTAGCCTCTTTTTCGATATTGGCCAAAGTTTACGAAGGTAAAATATTTGTTGCTCTCGATATTTTTTAATGTTTTTACCCACCCTCCTACCCCATCTACACCAGTGTTTGTTTGATTTCTAGTTGGGTCGGTTTACTAACTTTGTGTGATATATGTTCGGTGGTTGGTTACCCCACCTTTGCTGATATTTTGTAAGCTGAGTATATAAACTAGGTCACAACTGTTTTCATTGTATAAATAATGTATTTATGATGTATACATATTATTGTATTGCATTTTACTATTTGGCTTATTATAAAGCTCGTATACAAACATACATTTGACTTTGTTGTCTTCAGCAAACGAGCCACGGTTTCCATGTAATTAACTCTTGTAGGTAGCTTTGTCCCGCATAAAATAGTATATACTGCTATGATTGCAATTTGGGTACAGTGTCTCTACACCCTGCTCTCCCACCTTTTACAAAAAACTGGGTAATAATGCGGCTATTAAGTAACCCATTATTCTTTAGGTGCTGATCGAAATGTGTCACATTTTAAATGTGGAGACTCTGTAATTAATTCAACTCAGAAACTGTGGCTCGGCATAGCAAGGGATGGTATCTCTTAAGAAAAGAGCATTTTATGCAATAACAACAAACTAATATACGAAAAACAGTGCCAATTTCTCTTACAAATGCCACTTGACAACATGAACTCAGTGGATACCTACCTTATTGTTTGATGGCGCTATTAACTGCTTAGTTTCACTTTTAGTCGCAAAACATGAATGAGTGGCGCCTCTTTGTTTCCTACGCTCTTTGTTTACACTAAGGGAAAACAGAGTGGATTAAAACTGACCCTGACGTCACAGCCCGGCTGTTCCCGTCTCATGTCCACTTCCGTAGGAAGGAGGAAATGGATGAGATGGTTCTGGTTGTTCCAGATGAGAGCCATCTCAAATTTGTTGAGCAGGTCATTGATGTAGGTCTTCATGTCCTCAGCATTGAACGTGGTGTTCTTGAAGAGGATCTTTAGATCTTCAGTCCTCCTGATGCCTGCAACAACACATCGATGCACTACATCAAAGTGGAAGCCCTACATCAATGTGGTGTTCTTAAAGCAGTTCTTCATGTAGCATGTTGTAGTGGATACTAAATCGGTTCAATTCTTCATGAAATGATTCTGAAATGATGTGTGCATACAATTGAATTGATGAGGGACCTTTAACGTATAAACCACAGACAACTGTCATTGCCACTGCTACTATTGCCACTGTTGCTATTGTCATTGGGGCATTGCCACTGTTGCCATTTCATTACTGCTGTCATTGCCACTTTGTCATTGCCACTGTTGCATTGCGCTGCTGTCATTGCTACAGTCGCCGTTGCTAAAGTGGCATTGCCACTACTGTCATTGTCATTGTTGCATTGCCGCAACTATCGTTGCCACATTGCCATCGGTGCCACTGCTGTCTTTGCCACTGTTGTCATAGTCACAACTGTCACTTTCACTGTAGCATTGCTACCGTTACATTGCCAGTGCCATCATTTGCCACAGCTGTTATAACCACTGTATTTATCACTTCTGCCGACATTGCCATTGCCATTATTGCCACAGCTGTCATTGCCACTGTGACACTGTCACTATTACCACAACACAACCACAAGTTTGATCACTTTCAACAAAATAAATAGGTAATTTTCAGAAATAAAGTAAATCACGGTAGAGAGAATGTTTTGATGCTGACCACTACTTCCAAACAAAGCCACTTTTGCTATCAGTAGAAATACGCGCGAATCTATTTATGAAGCAAAACCGTGCAACGAATATGTTTCCCTTCTCCGCCTTCCACTTACACTGGAGTTCCTCTCCATTTGAGATATCTCCAAATGCAAAGATCACAAAGGGAGAGGTAGATGGGGAGACTACGACACTGTGGTTCTCTAATTCCAAAAGGCCGCCAACCCTATCTATCACCAGGGCGGCGTCGCGATAATCCTGTGCTGGATTTGTAGGTAACTGTTGAAACACGCCGATGACGCGTGGGGCTTGTGTCCTCTACGTCGGCGATCGCGACGACGTCGGCGCCTCGAAAAGCGCAGCTTCGACAACGGCGACAAGGTGGTCGTATGTTTGATGCGAGAGTTCATCGACGACAGCGAATTACCTGGCGACGGCACTTGACAGAAGCAAGCCGCTGCCCAAGTACATATTTGTCTTATTCGACGACATACAATCTTCCTCCATTCCCCGACGTCTACAGCAACTGCTCTTTCTAGACTCTGCCTCCATCCAGGTCACGTGAAACACTGATGTACGACCCCGACCAGGAGAGATGTCAACGTCTCTTCTATGCGATACCATCGCTGTTTCGTTCCAGAACACATGTTAGATGATGTAAACAGCAGGCATGGGTTGATTTCAGTTGTTAATTTGTTAATTCAATTAACTCAATTAAGTTAATTTAATTAATTAACTTCCTAGAAAATCACAAATTAATTAAATTAAATTAATTAACTTTACTGAAAGAGGTTAATTTAATAAAAAATACATCCCGCATGCGTGCGTGCGTGCATTTGTGTGATTCGTATGTAAGGAGCTCTCCTATGTTGTCCACATTGAAGTCACACGTACATTTACTGCAGAACATTGAACGCACACCAACTGATGTGTTCTGTTAGTTTTTGTAGTGTAAATGCGTTGAGAAATTGTCTTTCAACAGAATAATTATGTATTCTCGACATTACAAACTTCACGTGCCGATGCAATTAGGATACCAGAATAATTGCTTCCCAGAGAAGTTGATAAATTATGTATTTGGAACGAACAGTTCTGCCAGGGGGTGAAGTGTAAAACACTTTGAACAATCCAAAGGACTGGATACCACCAAAGCACTTTTCCTGCCTGTCTGCCTGCCTTCCCGCCTTCCACTTGTCTACTTCCATCCCCGCCTCCCTCCCTCGTGCATGCGTGTGTGCGTGCGTGGGAGTCCAATGTAAGGGACTGTCCTTTTCTGCCCACATTGAAGTTATGTGAACATTTACAGCAGAACACTGAACGTACACCAACTGATGCGTACTATTATTTTTTGTGTGTAAACGTGTTGACAAAATTGCTGTAAACAGAAAGGTTCTGTGTCCTCAATAGAACAACACACATAATAATTCCGACATAGAAATTGCGCCTCTATGTGAGGATTACAACGTCATTCACGGCGTTGACAGGTGTCAAGGCGTGGTGCTGCAAAAGATTATCTGATGCAAACAAGACAACGCCGTCCGTGCGCATGGACAATGCATGTCGTGGTTCGTTGATTACCTCCGCCAGCACAGACAACAGACCACAACGGTTAATTCCTGTTTACCAGCCAGCATGCAGGGAGTTCATGCATTTAGCGTGTCTTATATAACAATCCATGCGAAGTTGGTGCTTCTGCTAATGAACCGACGATTGGCATACTGTGTAGGGCCTATCATGACTGGAGAACGATCAATTGAAGAAATATGGAGGAGAGTGCAAGATAGCATTTCGTGTGTTATATTCGTGTTGACTTATATGATATCGGTTTCAACATACGTTGTATGTCCACAGCACACACTGCTGTGGACATACATACTGCGGTGTTCTCTGTAAAAGCTGATCTCAGCTAAATAGGTATAAGTGCATTGCGTTGACAGCCAGTCAGACGAAATGGGTGAACAAAGAGATGATTCGAGACAGCTACTATGAAAACAAAAGGTGCATTATAAACAGCGATTTTGTGACCTAACAGAGTGCGGAACGTTTGTGTATCAACGTTATTTGGCTTTGTACATAAACAATATCTATACTACGGAGTACACATATTTGATATGGAATTAATTTTGATACAAATTTAGAGGATGGCTCTACGAACCTTTCTGCTCTCATTCTACAAACGATTGGACAGTTCATCTGGAGTTGTGATTAATGTATTGGGACAGATTAATTATTAGTGACAACTATCTTTTTCTACTTCTGATGCAACTCATGACTGTGTATTAGCCGCATGAAAAATGTGGCTAAACTGTTGCTGGCAGGGAGACGAGACACTGTTTAAGCATTTGATCTGCATCTTGGGAAATCTTGAGGAGAACACGGGATTGAATTTGGTGGATTTTATATTTGTCTAAAGCGTGGAATATTGATCGGATAAGTATTATTATTGCGTGTATATTAAACATAAACTTACAAGAGTCCTTATTTAGTCAATAGTTGCTGTTAAAATTTAGCTATAGGAGTAATTTAGGGTAGTTTATATCGTAGGTCTCCGAGGACTCGGTAGCGCGAGCGATAATTAAGGGTTGTTGTTTTCAGTTGACTGGGTACATAATACGGGGCCTGTATATTAACCGGAACGAGCCCGGAACGAGATTGAATTGCTAAATGCGTGGATTACGTGATCTGTATAATGATTTCACTTGAATGTTTAGTTAGATAACGTAATAATGCAACTTTTCACCAAGTGGGAAATAATTACACGTACATTAAGATATGTTTTGGGCTCCCGGAACGATGACTTATTGACGATCGGCGGCCATGTTTTGGCTGTTCCGTCTATTGAACATCACCTAGTGGGCGGCCTTACATTAGTGGGTTACTGTTCATGCACCATCTACTGCAGTAATACTGGTGATCACTGATTGGGATGTGAAATAATTTATATCTAAATAAAATGGAGTAAATCTGAAATGATACAGTTTAACTACACCCTTCTATACAACATCATTATGTATATTATGTCTATGACTGTATTATAATTTATTTTATAATATGTATTACAGGTAACTATATTATATTACACTTCTTCTGTTAACCCTTTTCCAATACACTATTGGTCAATAAAACTTTCATTCCACGTATTGAATATTGGTCTTATATTACATTATTATGTAACGCAACATTTTTTTGTAGAAAATTAAATATTTATTAAAATATTGTATACTACATGGCACTGTTTTTTTTATTCTTTAGTGTTACACAATGAACACTACAACTAAATTCTTTTTTAGGAGCGGCCTTTTGTTGTTGTGCCTAATGCAATTTATGAATGAATTAAAAAGAATAAATTATGGAATAATTACTTATGTTAGATTCTGAACTTGATACACAATTTATATTGGGCCTCTCTCATGTTGTGTACATAAGGCGCCCGTGTAACTATGCATAGTTGTTATTTATCATTAAGGAAATTAACTTCACACCATGTTCTTTGTAAATGTGCTCTGTAATGGTCAGGTTACTGAATCATTGTTTGACTTGTGAATCCACTTTCACAAAATGTTCTTTGTAAATGTGCTCTGAAATGGTCAGCTTATTGAATCATTGTCTGACTTGTGAATCCACTTTCACCAAATTTTCTTTGTAACTGTGCATACTAGTACTTTCATTTCTTACTTATTGTTTAATGGAGCCCTTGTCTATTCAGGGTTCAGTGCCTACTGCAATTACAACTCAGGCAATCAACAGCATTATAACTCAGGATTAGCACCTTTGCAATGAGCTGCCTTGTTTAGTGAATAGGGGTGTGAATGTAAAAGTTATTGCAATAGTACTTTACTATGAAATCACTAGTGTGTCCACATGCAAAAGGACTCATTCTACAATAGAACTACCAGTATAATGGGATTAAACTCACAAAGGTAATCTTGTTGATTGCCTCATGAGAAACAAAACATTTCTAGGCAGAATGAAGAAAGAAAGATGTGCTCACTACCTGTGCTCACTCACTGTCATATAAGCCATGACATATGGAATAGGTCACTCATTTGCTCTCGTGTCTTGTACTATCAAGTTCATCATGGCAACTGTTATTATCTGAGATTCACAGATCGAATATCTGCACTGCAATGTTAGAGATTTTGGCATCCCTACGTTGAGTTTTTCTGGCTACAAGATTGAGGAGCTAGCACTGGATGACACAATCAATTCGGCTTTCTCACAGTTTGAGGTAGGACCTTGTTACTTGTTCACTATGCATGTTCTCGTGTCACTGTTATATAACAGCATGTTAATTCGACCCCGACCCGAGTAGTTTTATAATAATAATAATACATGGTACATATCAGAAATGCTAAGTTACAAATCCCTAGATAATATGTCTGCACAGATTATGTGTATATATTTTATTTGTGTAAATGCATATCTCTTGATTGCTTCATGATTTGTTATTTTTGGGGGTAAAAAAAACTTCTTGTTCTACAACACATTATGTTTTATTAGGATTTTTTTTTATGCATAATACATAGAGAACTTTATTGAATTTGTGTTGTGGTTCAATGTATACCTCCAGTGTGGAATTTAAGATTTTTATCCAACTTGTCACCCCATTGTAGTGCAAGTCATGTTCACTACCAATTATGTAAACAGAAATTATTAGTTTGGGTTAACTGCAAAGAAAACATGTGCAATTGTTAGGTATCCCCAGTGTGAGAACAATCCACTTAAAAAAACCAAAGAATAAATGCGTCTGAACAATAGTTAAAAAGATTATGATTGAATGTTAAATAATCACAAATGTTTCTGCTAACAGGTTATCGTCTTGCATGTTGGGACCAACAACATCGGGTGCGGCGACAGCGTTCAGACCTGTCTTGACCTGTATGCACAGCTGATAGTCCACATTAGGCAACTGAATCCTACGTAAGCAAAAATATAGTGAATTAGTGACAATATGAAATACAATATTATAGTATGGTAAATGTAATGTATGAAATATGTTCATTTTAATTTTACTTCTTTGGAAACTGCTAAGCAACATGTAAATATTGATGAATATCTAGACATTTTTGGCAAAATCCAGGCCATAAGCGATTCATTTGAATCAACCAATACATTCATCATTGGTGATTTTAATCCTTTAATGAACGTATTCGCTCATAAATTTTTAGCTTTTTATGCCGGTTGGATTGATCAATTGTATGCTTTTAATTCATGATGAAACAATGCAGGGTTAACAAGCCAATTGCTATCCAATTGGCCTGCCAATTACTCACTTGTCTTATGTGGCATGACGTCCATTTGAGAATGTTTACTTATACATGAGTAGATGAATACAAACAGCACATCTTCCAAATGTTTCAGATCACGCATCATTGTCTCGGGAGTTTTGCCAAGAACGTTCAACAAATTCAAGGTAGACAGGACTTCCCAAGACAGCTTCCTCTCCAGTTGCAACAGGAGGTCGGCTGAACTAAACGTGTCTCTTGAGAAGGAGCTTCAACGCTTTTCACTGCTTAAGTTTGTGGACCACCCCAACTTTGAGACCGGCCTGCTGAGTAAGGATGGACTACATCTGCGACCAAAGGGAGTTCAACACTTGGCTAGCAACTTGTTGACAGCTATTCATGCTTGTGTGCTATCTGCTGCCAGCCCGACTCCCTGCTGGTCTGAGCAGGATTTTCCTCCTCTCTCATTAACTGCTCCTATTTCTGTTTCAGCAAAGATATGTCAACCACTCATTGTTCCCAAACAAGCGACTAGAAGCCACGTGATACGCCCTGCTCCATGCCAGGCTCCAGCTGTTTATGTTGAACAGGATGACACACCACCTGTGTCTGTTATATCATATGTTGGTGGCGGTATTGATGAACAGGATAAAACTCCGGCTATTTCTTTTCCAGGTGTAGCTGTTCCGAAGGACGACAACAACCCAACGGCACCATTTTTAATTAGACATGAGCCATTTGCACTTCATGATGTAGTGCAGCTCTTGAATGAGTTTGACGGTAATTCTAGCTGTCTCCATCAAGCTACTCGCTTTCCAGCTGTCAAACCACGAGGTGGTGAGGTGTACATCTATTGGGATGGCGATGACTCACAGAGGCGGAATGACTGGAGATGCGACCAGTACAGATGGGTAAATCGTGGGAGTCATAAATTACCCAAGAAGGACCCAACACTGTATAAGGTGTACTTTAACATTGTTCTTTCAGGTTGCAAGAAAGGATCGGAGAAGTTTGTAAGGCATGGCTACTGTTTAATCAACAAACCAGGTGTGTGGCTGGTGCATTACATAGGTGACGAAAATGTATACGTTCCAATGCGTCATGGTAATCGGGTCAATAGTTCACAGGAACATCGTCGAACTTGCCCATCCGTTCTGACAGCCATGAAGAAAGCTGTGGCTACAGAAACTCCAGGTCGGGTATACAAGAAAATGGTATCAGCCAACAGTGTCGGATCACAGCAGGGTATTCTGAACCTTAGGCACAACAACAAAAGGCCGCTCCTAAAAAAGAATTTAGTTGTAGTGTTCATTGTGTAACACTAAAGAATAAAAAAAAACAGTGCCATGTAGTATACAATATTTTAATAAATATTTAATTTTCTACAAAAAAATGTTGCGTTACATAATAATGTAATATAAGACCAATATTCAATACGTGGAATGAAAGTTTTATTGACCAATAGTGTATTGGAAAAGGGTTAACAGAAGAAGTGTAATATAATATAGTTACCTGTAATACATATTATAAAATAAATTATAATACAGTCATAGACATAATATACATAATGATGTTGTATAGAAGGGTGTAGTTAAACTGTATCATTTCAGATTTACTCCATTTTATTTAGATATAAATTATTTCACATCCCAATCAGTGATCACCAGTATTACTGCAGTAGATGGTGCATGAACAGTAACCCACTAATGTAAGGCCGCCCACTAGGTGATGTTCAATAGACGGAACAGCCAAAACATGGCCGCCGATCGTCAATAAGTCATCGTTCCGGGAGCCCAAAACATATCTTAATGTACGTGTAATTATTTCCCACTTGGTGAAAAGTTGCATTATTACGTTATCTAACTAAACATTCAAGTGATCATTATACAGATCACGTAATCCACGCATTTAGCAATTCAATCTCGTTCCGGGCTCGTTCCGGCTAATATGGACTATCAGCTGTCCTCGTTAAGCATAAATTATTAAATTCATCTCAACATGGATTCCTTAAAGCAAGGTCATGCTTAACAAATATGTTATGTTTTTTGGAAGAAATCACTAAGTGGATAGACGTGGGATCGCCAGTAGATATTATCTACTTAGATTTTCAGAAAGCTTTTGACAAAGTGCCACATCAAAGATTGCTACTTAAATTAAAAGCCCATGGTATCGGGGATAGCATAACTGACTGGATAGAACAATGGCTGACTGACAGAAGACAACGAGTTGTAGTAGATGGAGAAGTTTCAAATTGGAAATCGGTTTTGAGTGGGGTACCTCAAGGGTCAGTACTAGGACCTATATTATTCTTAATTTATATCAATGACTTGGACGACAGTATAACAAGTAACGTACTGAAATTTGCGGATGACACAAAACTGTTTAGAAAGGTTAATACTGATGGTGATAAACAACATTTACAAAACGATCTAGACAGATTAGTGAAATGGTCTGAGAAATGGCAGATGCTGTTCAATTTTGGGAAATGTAAATGCCTACATACAGGACATGGGAACTTGAATGTAAACTATAAAATGGGAGATACTGTTCTGGGTACTACTGTAAAAGAAAAGGACTTAGGAGTTACAATAAGCGCTGATATGAAAGTTTCAGAGCAGTGTGGTATTGCAGCTTCAAAGGGTAATCAAATTCTTGGATTGATTAGAAGAAACATAACATACAAGGGAAAAAAGTTAATTATACCTCTTTATAAAGCAATAGTTAGACCTCATTTAGAATACTGTATACAAGCATGGAGACCATATCGTAAGAAGGATATAGATACGCTTGAACGCATACAAAGGAGAGCAACTAAAATGATTCCAGAACTTAGAGACCTTAGTTATGAAGAACGCCTGAAAGAATGTGGTTTAACAACTCTAGAGACAAGGAGGTTAAGAGGAGATCAGATTGAAGTTTTTAAGATATTGAATGGGTATGAAATTATTGATAGAAATATGTTTTTCTCACTCAAGAAGGATAGCAGAACTAGAGGACATGAGGTAAAATTAGTAAAGGATCAATGTAGATTGGACATCAGGAAGCACTCGTTCTCACAGAGGACAATAAATGAATGGAACAAATTGTCTACAGATTGTGTAACTGCTAGCAGCGTGAATATGTTTAAAAACAAGGTTGACACATATCTCAGGAGGGCGGGTTATAAGTAGGTGAACATTGTTGGACTCTCGATAAGCCAATGGCTTCCTTGTCCACTTGCCATCTGGGCCTTTGGCTTGGATGGCAAATCTTGTTAAATCTTGTTAAATATACAGGCCCCATAATACGAGACATAATATTATTGTAAATAATTTAGTACATATTAAATATTGAAAACCTGAATATTTTGTTTTAGCAACATTTATTGTTAAAAGTTAGCCGTAGGTAGTAATTCAGTGTTATTTAAATAAGGTCACTGAAATTTCGTTAGCGCGAGCGATATTACGTTTTGTTAGTCAGCTGTTACATAGAAAGTAAGTTGCAAGGCAGTAGCTGTAAATTTAATTAAGACATAAGTAACATACTATAAAGTGTGTATTACAACACAAAAACAGTCTTTGTGAAGACTACCTAGTATAAATTGATTATAAACGGATTATAAACAAATACAAATTTAATTTCTAACATGGCGCCGTGCAAACGCCAAGTAAAGGCAAAACGTAATTTGATATGTTCTAGCTGCGACAGCTGGATAGACTTTGCAAAGTCCGGGTGTGTAAATTCGTGGGCGGAGGTGCAGGCGGATGATTTCCATTTCGTGTGTAGGGGGTGTACTACAGTGAAATATCTGCAGGAGCAGGTGATTGAGCTAAGGCGTATGATTTTGATGATGACAGGGCAGGGTGAGACAGAAGTGAGCAGAGGTGGTGAGAATGATGAGAGCAGAGGTGGTGAGACCGAGGAGAGCAGAGGTGGTGAGACCGAGGAGAGCAGTGGTGGTGAGACCGAGGAGAGCAGAGGTGGTGAGACCGAGGAGAACAAGGAGAGCAGTGGCAATGTGAGGGAGAAAGCTGGTAAGAAGAAGAAAGATGACAGAAGGCAGAGAATGCAACAAAAGAGAGGTAAGCGGGTGAGTGGAGAGGGATTGCCAGGTGGTAAGACAGTAAAGGTTGATGATATGAGAGAAAGGGGGCATACTAGTAGTGTGCAACAGGAAAGGAGCTTTGCTGATGTAGTATCACAGGGGAAAGCGAGGAAAGCCCGGGTATTTATGGGGGATTCCATCATTAGGAAAGTGGATAAAATTGTAAATAGAGGAGATGACATAACAGTATGCCTACCAGGGGCAAAAGTAGAGGATATAGCAGAGAAGGCAGGACAGGTCATGGGTGGTGGCACGGGAGGTGCTGTTCTCGTGCATGTGGGAACGAACAATGCAGATAAGGAGGGAACGTCAGCCATCATTGGTAAGTACAGGAGGTTGATCAAGACACTTAAAGAGGCACGAGTTGGGCAGATCGTATTGTCGGGGATATTACCAATAATGGGAGGCAGGGGTGAGGAATATAGGAACTGTAGAAGGATGGCGATCAACACACAGGTACAGAAGGTATGTATGGAGGAGGGAGTAGGCTTCGTAGACATGTGGTTAAACTTTGTGGGAAGAGGTGACTTTTTCATGAGAGATGGACTTCATCTGACATAGAAGGGCGCTGCAGTTCTTGCATGTGAGTTTGTCAGAGTTGTCGACGAGGGCACAGGTACCATAGATTATTTAAACTAGATGCGCAGGGGGAACTGACAGAGAAAACTTAAAGGAGTACTACTACAAATACACATCCAAAGAAATGTTCACCAATAATTTCAGACAATGAACTTAAATGTGTATGCTTAAATGCCAGGAGAATAGTAAATAAAAAAAGTGAGTTAGACATTATGGTAGCAGATATTGATCCTCATGTAATAGGCATCACAGAATCATGGGCAAATGAAGATATAGTAGATGCTGAGTTAGCACTGACAGGCTATGTAATGTTTAGGAAGGATAGACGAGAAAGAAGGGGAGGTGGAGTAATTTTGTATATTAAAGAATCTATCCAAGCATATGAAATTACACTGAAAAGTGAAGCAGATAGTGTGGAAGCAATTTGGTGTAACATAGTTACCAGGAACTCAACATTAACAATAGGAGTAGTTTATCGTAGTCCTAACATAGGACAAGAGGAAGATGTAAAATTACAAAAGGCGATAAGGGAGGTGAGCAAGGGAGAATGTGTTATAATGGGTGATTTTAACCATGGCCATATACAATGGGAATCATTAGAGAGTGCTGGAGGTGACGACCATCAGTTTCTACTTCTAACACAGGATTGTTTCCTTACTCAACATGTCTTGGAACCAACCAGAGGTGGGAATGTGTTAGATTTAATTTTGTCTTCTCAAAATGAATTAGTTGACAATGTTAAAGTACACGAACCTTTGGGTTCAAGTGACCATAACCAAATCCATTTTAATATAAAAGTAAAAACAGGGAATACATATAAAAAACAATGGAGGAGGAACTTCAACAAAGGCAAATATAAAGTGATGAGAACATATCTAGCAAATATAGATTGGAATAACTTGCTGAAGAACAAGACAGCAACATAATGCTGGACTTGTTTAAAATATGAGGTTGAGGGCATTATTGAGAAATTTATTCCATTAAGAAAACAAGGGAAAAGATCCAGGAAAAAACACCTGTCAAAAGAAGCTATTAGAAAAATTGCTCACAAACAGATGCTGTGGAAGGTCTATAAACACACTGGAAATATAGAAGACTACACAAACTACAAAGAGGCACTTAACCTAGCTACAACTGAAATTAGAAAATCTAAAAGAACCTTTGAACAAAAATTGGCAGGTAATATAAAAAATGACAGCAAGAGTTTCTATGCTTATGTAAGGAGTAAACAGAAAGTTCGAGATAAGGTCGGACCACTGGAAAACAACAGTGAAAACATAATTTCAGATGGGTTCCAAATGGCAGAGGTCCTGAATGAGTATTTCAGCTCAGTTTTTACCACAGAAGATATCAGCTCACTTCCAGTTCCATTGACTAAATTTGAGGGCAATAAATCAGAACATTTAGGGCAGTTATTTGTAACTCCTGAAATGATAGCAAAGAAAATTAAGAAGATGAAAGATAATAAATCACGTGGAGTTGATGGGATACCACCAAAACTGCTAAAGGAAATTGTTGATCAAATTAGTACACCACTTGCAAACTTATTTAACTTGTCACTAGAAGAAGGAATAGTTCCTTCAGAATGGAAAGAAGCAAACATTACGCCGCTATTTAAGAAGGGATCGAGGAAGAAGCCAGAAAATTACAGACCAGTGAGTTTAACATCAGTTGTATGTAAATTACTCGAAACATTAATTAGAGACCACATGGTGGAATTCCTCATAAAACATAAATTAATAAATACATCTCAACATGGATTCCTAAAAGCAAGGTCATGTCTAACCAATCTCTTATGTTTTTTAGAAGAAATTACAAAGTGGGTAGATGACGGGTCACCAGTGGATGTTGTCTACTTAGATTTTCAGAAAGCTTTCGATAAAGTGCCACATCAAAGATTGTTACTTAAACTAAAAGCCCATGGTATAGGCAATGATGTAATCAACTGGATAGAAAAGTGGCTTACAAACAGAAGACAGAGAGTAATAGTAGATGGTAAGATTTCAAACTGGAAATCTGTTTTGAGTGGGGTACCACAGGGATCAGTGTTAGGCCCTATACTGTTTTTAATATATATAAATGATTTGGAGTATGACATATCTAGCAAAGTACTCAATTTTGCAGATGACACAAAAGTATTCAGAAAGGTTACTAATGATACACATAAACAAAGTTTACAGGATGATCTAGAAAAATTAGTTAAATGGTCAGAAAAATGGCAAATGTTATTCAATTTTGGGAAGTGTAAATGTATACACATAGGACATGGAAATATGGACGAGGAATATAAAATGGGGGTGCTGTACTAGGTAGAACCACACAAGAAAAGGATTTAGGAGTAACATTTAATGCTGACATGAAAGTTTCAGAGCAATGTGGGATTGCTGCTTCGAAAGGAAATCAAATTCTAGGGCTAATTAGGAGAACTATCACGTATAAGGAGAAACATCTAATTGTACCCCTGTACAAAGCAATAGTTAGACCACATTTTGAATATTGTATTCAAGCATGGAGGCCATATCGTAAAAAAGACATAGATAAGCTAGAAAGAATACAACGAAGAGCAACTAACATGATTCCAGGATTAAGAGACCTTAGTTATGAAAGTCGCTTATTACAATGTGGTTTGACAACATTAGAGACCAGGAGACTAAGAGGAGACCAAATAGAAGTGTTTAAAATAGTGAACGGTTATGAGGATGTTGATAGGAATATGTTCTTCAAACTTAAAGAAGGCAATAGAACCAGAGGACACAAAGCAGCATTAGTTAAGGAGCAGTGTAGGTTGGACATGAGAAAGTACTCTTTCTCACAGAGGGTGATAAATGAATGGAACAAACTGCCAAATGATTGTGTTAATGCTAGTAGTGTGAATGTTTAAAAATAGAATTGACAGATATCTGATAAGGGCGGGCTACCCATAGATGAGAAAATTGTTGGACTCTCGATAAGCCAATGGCTTCCTTGTCCACTTGCCATCTGGAACTTGTTGTTCGAGATGGCAATCTTGTTAAAGCGTTTTGACTGACTGTTGGCTAACGTATGTGCATTTGTTCCACAAAGTAACGTCGGTAGGAATTGCTAGATGCATAGATAATAAACTGACATACCAGTTAACAGTCCGATGATACTAATAAACCTTTTGCACTTGGAGTGTGTTGTATTCCTAAGGCAGGGCTATGTAGGGTTATTGATAACAGTTACACAGCCGACGTTATAGTAGACGCCATCTTAGAGTGATCACTTCCGGCGCATGCGCATAATTTCCACCAATGAATCTGCATAATTGAATATCAATAACATAGACTAGTAATATTTGTTATGCATGTTATACACTTTGCTGCATTACAACATGAACTATGCTATATAAGAAACATTCTAATGAATTAAATTGTTTAATTAGTAGTTGTTATGTCAGATAAATGTAAAGTGAACATATTTCAACAGTTCACACCACAAATTCAGCTAAAAGGGTGTACATACTATATAAACGGGTAGACGTGTTGTCATAAGAGGTTGCAAGCTCAACACAGGGATTGTCAGTAGTTTGGGTGGAGAACTACAATGATCTGGGGGCCGACAAATCTCTCCCCTGAGAGCTGCTCGATAAGCAACTATAAGAGACTCTGTGACTGTGGATTGGTCTCTCCACCGACCGATAGGAGGTGCAACCAATTGGCATATAATGGCTAAGCGTCACTCACGTCATTGGTCTCACTCACGTCATTTTTTAAACAAAAGAACATCGATCATTACATATTCAGATTCAGGTTATTATTCTCGATTCGCATTAGTTGGTCATTCAGCATCAGTTTTATTGTCGTCGTAGCAAACGTCTGTCAATCCGTAATCAATTACATGTAAATTATTATGTTGATGTCCTTCCTTGCATTTTAGTAACTCAGTGCTTTCATTAAATCACTCTACGTCACTCCCAATACAAAAGGGCTATATAATGTTAGTGTTTTATGGTACTCCAGCACACATGCAAATTTTTTCTCTTTGAAGAACAGCCAGGTCACACTGTTAAGCTAATGTTTTCCACATGTTTTGATTTTACTGTGCAATCTAAAGACCGACACATAAGGAAACGTCTTGCAACATATTATGCACACCTAATCGACTCTGTCATCCAATGGAAGGTTTTGTGGAGACGATCCCTGAGCTAGATTTGGAAGTGATTTGTATCTCATGTAGCCAAAATAGCATAGGTCTGTGATTTATTAGCATACACTTGGTGATCCAAGTTGTCACGTTGGATAACTGAGCCAAGTAAAGTAGCGTAGAGAGTGAAACACCCTGAGGAACACTACTGGTTCACTGAATGGTATAAATTCAGTCAACACTTGTCCTTAAACACTTCCAGGAGAAACCATGTGGCAATGTCTTCATTTTGTTGGACCCCCGACTGCAACGATATTTCTTCAAATAGCTGAAAACAAACAAACAAAATTATAACATTTACATCCATTAAATTTAACAAAGGTAATAATAAATACATTTGTATGTGGGCTTTTTCACTTAAAGGGTGCACTTTTGCCAAAATGCACTTTCCTGCATAGCATTGAAAAAAATTAATTGTGTAATATTAATCCAGTTTAATTACCATAAATTTTTTAGGCTGATCGGGATTGAGAGACTTTACATGAAACCGCCAATATTCTGTATATCTGGACAGAGGTCTTTTGAAACCAAGGTGCTAAAATACGAATAGATGGAACATGATATGTCTCTGTCATGGTTTCATCAATCATAGCAAAAGCGAATTCATTAATTTTCCCCTAAATTAGCTAGGGAAGCTCCAGCGCATGATCACAGAACAGAATAAACTAATAAAATCTAAATATATATTCCTTGCTCACTTACCATATGCTTCTGGGAACATCTCAGCGGATGGATACACAACCAACTCACTTCTTCGTGGTGATGTCCACAGCTGACCCACTGTGTCTGGAATGATATACACTGAAGTCGTCATTTCATCCTCCCAAAGGCCAATAAATGAGTGGGACAAATTACCTACAATTTCTATTAATGTTGGCCATGTGAATACGCTAAAAAACAAAATTTACAAATATCTTGTTACACATAGATGTAAGAACAATTTTCTAGTTAAATGCTTCCTTTTCTCTCTGAATCAACCAATGGTTGCATTTCAAAAATATATAATTCTAACTCGACCAAACATTAAATCTATATTACAAATAGGTATATTATGTAAGAACAATATCAAAATGTAAGTGAGCAACACATATGTTGAATCATGGTGGAATGATAGGATAAACATTTGAAGCAGTATGCTGACGACCATGGGCGGATGAACATTTGCAGCAGTAAGAATACCCCAAAAAGCCATCTTGGTGAGAGCCACCCATATACTTGGGGCAGTTCGGTCTACAACTCCTTCCCCCGTGTTTTTAGTTCTCGCCCTGACAGTACATGGTAAAGTCAGTTTAGGTTGACCAACCATGACATTGTGCTCTTTTGACTGCCGCGTACAACAAAGATACGTCATGCCTGGACGACTCTGATCGAACGCAGCAACAAGTTGAATGTTAAGCCTCTAGAACTAACCAAGCATAAAATGCCGAAATAAGGAGTTATGTACCATATTGGTTCGTCCAAATAAATATGGACGAAACATTGCCTGAACAATAATACATACATACACACATGAAAATATTATGATAGTGCACAGGCTATAATAGTTGTCAAGTAAAAATGGAGTTAGCACATAAAATATACCTCCCAATTCATAAAATAAATAGCACTTTTCTCGACTCATTCTGGTGAAATGTTATAAAACTGTTCCATGCACATATTTGCAGAGTGACTGGGTGTGGTAGTGTTTGAATGTTTAGTGTCATTGTAACATTACAACAAATGCCTCTTTCCTTTGTTTACAGGTGATACAATTGAGAAAAGACTAATACGTTATCGTACTCAATATAACCAGGATGCATGTAATTCCCAAAACAATGCCCCGAACGCGGCGGTGCGCACAAGAGTTGCACGAGTCATGGTATGTTTGCTGACCATGTCGCACAATCACGGAAAGGACTTTTTTGCTAGTAATGCAGTGGCGTGACACGTAGTAAAAGTTTAGCAATGTACGCTTTATATAAGTTAGCATTTTTCCTGATTGTATCCCTACCAATATTATCGGGACAATATCTCATCATTAACTCCACGGATAATATTCCGGAAATACTGTTTATCAGACAATATCTCTTCAGAAGTATATCCTGGATACTGTTCTGCTACTGCATTACACACAGAATGTCTGCAAATTGTCCAATTGTCAAGGTTGATTTCGGCTGTCTTTGCAGATGAAAGCGTATAATTGAATTACGGTTAGTTGATAGTAAGTTATTATCACACCAGTGAAAAATGTAATTTGCTGGACCAGTAACTTGATTAAATACAAATTTTAAGGTGGCTCCTCGAATGTGAATTTGACTTCTTTTCCTAAATAAAAGCATTCTTCTTCACATAACGGGCGGGTCCAGCCTCAGAAAAAAGGGGTGCCCAGTTTTCCAATAAAACACCAGGAACAGCAACTATAGTTATCCACATTTTCACACGGACAGCACTTTCTAGCACAACACAGTGGAAGGTAAATACAAAATTGAATTTTTTTATTATGTAACCTAATATATTCTAATTTACTGAAATATCTAATTCTTGTAATTCTAGATCCTGTCAATGTGATTTACCAAAGTTGTTACTGTGGATATACTGAAGGTGTGGTTCCACCCTCTCTATGGAGATAACCTTGAATGATACCAAGGCCACTGGGCTGGGCTGTGTGCTGATCATGCCAAGGAATCAGGTCATGTTCCATATATGTACATGGTTGTACTCAGAGCACACTGCAAACACAGCAGTGAGCTAGTGATTCACTTTCCATTATTCAAGCACCTGATACTGATATGCTGTGTGGTATCAAAAGAAAGCTGATATGATCATAATCAATGCTTCAATTTGGATTACTTGAAAAGAAAACAAAGCTTTTACTTGTATATTTTATATAACTGTGGATTGTGTGCTCTTCCTCCTTGTTCCCTGCTGTACAGGGGTGAGGGTCAGATAAAATATTGTCGAGCCACTCTTTCTGTTATTTCTTTCCATAGTTTTCTATCGGCTGCTCCCTATCTCCATCTTTCATCCTCCCCCGATCTTCTCATGTCCCTCCTCACGCAGTCCTCCCATCTCAGCTGTGGCCTTCCCCTTTTCCTGCGTCCTTGATGTTTTTCCACCTCTGCTCTCTTTGCTAGTTTGCTTGCATCCATTCTTACCAAGTGGCCTGCCCATCTCATTTTGCTTCTCACCAATCTTCCTGTTAGGCTGCATTGCATCCCAACCTCTTTCCTTAGGTCGTTCATCCTTCTTCTGTGGATATCATAGTATATGTGATTGATGGCCCACTGAAAATCATGTCATAAACGTGACACGGTCACCATCATGAAATAAAGCTTTTCCATGTATATTTGAATATTTCCCCTAGAAATATACTTGGGAATTGGACTTACCAGAGACGAGATGTTTCGCTGACAACATCATCTTGGTGATGGGACTGGTGTGTACGGTGAACATCTGGAAGAGCTGTCCCACTGACTCTGGGTGCTGCAGAATCACGTGCACAGCTCCCGAAATTGTCCAGTAGGCTATCTCAATCCATTTCCCACTCAGGGCTGAAAACAGTCAAGCAATGTACAGTACCAAAACAGCCCTGCTTCACAGGAGCAACTTGCACATTAGCGTAACAAATATAATCAACACATCTAAATGAGACATCAGTCTTAAGTGTAGTTTGTATGAATTAGTCAGTATTTATAACTTTTAGTTTTAACATTCTAGTCAAATGTAGCAAGCAGGGAGACTCACCTGTTTTGGGGGTGAGAGAGACACTAAGGGCTGTGATATGGTCCCCACTATGGTATCTGCCCTTCATACGCAGCAGCAACGTCTGCATGTCTGTAAGTAGGATGCAGAAACAGCAACACTCTATCAGCTTTAGTTTTCAATGTCTGCAAACACATATTCTGTGTACTCTATCTAATCTATAAAGAATTGTCTGTCTGTTGTGTCCTATTCACAGCTGTATTTGTGGGCCAATCTAGATTAAACTCTGCAAGGTAACCCAGGAGCCCCTTCTGATGAATATGGAGGGTCAGATGGGGAACCGTCCACATTGGCCCCAGGGGTGGAGGTAAAAAATTAAAAAAGGCTTTATTTTGTTTTCTATGTCATAATAGAGATAACAATTATGGCTGCCTTTTCTCCCCTCGATACAAGCATCACACAATTTACTGTCATGTCAATACACCAGCTTATATTAACTGTTTGGCCATGATGAGAGTCAATGTTGACCACCACTGTCTCCGGTTCTGAGCAGCTTTGTTGGATTCTGTTGCATTCAGCCTTGTCCTCAGATTCTTATCCAACCATTGGGCTCTCTGCCATCCTCTAGCGCCATACCTGCTAAAATCAAACATCTTCTTCCTTGCAATGTGGCCAAATTACCCAAGCTTCCTCGCCACCACTGTTCTCAGTAGTCAACGATTGTTTTCAATTTTACATTTTTTTCAATCCAGCTAATAACCAACAGCCTTTTATACCATCGTAGCTCAAGAGCACCAACAGGCTTTTTGAATGCCCTTTTCAAAGTCTTACACCACCTGCCTACGTAGTATATCGATCTGTTGTTACCACCAAGGAATAGATAATGACCCAAACGTGTCATAGCTTGTCACTGGAACCATGTCCTGTACCTACAACAGAACAGTAATATGTGCAGTCTTTGCACATTTCTACCGGTTTGATACATTTCCTCTGCAGAAGCTGAATGAATGATACGTCATTCCACAAAGAGCACAACATGTACTAGTTTTTACGTCCATCCTGGTTATGTCATGGTTAATGAAGGAACAGTTTAACTAACAAATTCTCTTGGACTGACCTAACACAGTATGCTATTAATATTTTTTGATTGTCTAGTGTAAAAAGAGCATGCAAACTGTGGTTTATTTATCTGACTTACCTGCCAGTTCTGTGCCATGGCATGCCACACCCCGACCTTGCCTGTCCTACTGACTACAGCCACTGTGAGATAATTACCTGCCAGTTCTGTGTCATGGCATGCCACACCCAGACCTTGCATGTCTACTGAGTACAGCCACAATGAGAGAATTCCCTGCCATTTCTGTGTCATGGCGTGCGACACCCTGACCTTGCATGTCGAACTGAGTGCAGCTATCATGAGAGATTTAACTGCCAGTTCTGTGTCATGGCCTACCACACCACGACCTTGCCTGTCCTGCAGAGTGCAACCACCATGAGAGAATTACCTGCAAGTTCTGTGCAATGGCATGCCACACCCAGACATTGTCTGTCCTACTGAGTGCAGCGAGTTGATTTCCAATGAAGAACATGTTGTTGACGCCAACAGACATCTGGAACTTGCCTGCAGGGGAAGAGAACACTTTCATTCAGTGAAGTAGCACGATGATTTCACCTTACACTAAGCACACATTTGGATAAAACAGTTGTTTATGGACCTGCTAAATGGATATAATTAATCCAAATACAAGTTCCCCAGTTTCAAGTTATCAGTTTAGTCAACTGGACTAAAAAATTCAATTCAAATTTATTGTAATTATATGCAATAAGAACAAATACAAAGCAGAGCGAAGTCCTATCTAATAACATAAAGTGAACAATAGGGGAAGAACATTGTATAATGTTGTACTCCGTTTAAGTTTCATTAACTACAGTTTTGGGCCATGGATGGTTTGGAACCTTTGTGTTTGGGGAAATAGATTTGTACTTAGCAGAGACAGAATACCTGCAAAGTTGCAGAGGCAGTATGCAAAAAGAAGGAAGCCTGGAAAGAAATAGAGAAGACCAAGAAGAGAGGAAATCAACCGGATGCAAGGATGATACACACATACGGGCAGAAGAAGATAGCGGCAAAGAGAGCTGTTGATAAGACGAGGAAAGATATGGAAGCAGACACATATAGCAAGCTAGATGAGGATGGTGGAAATAAGACGATATACAAAATGGCCCGAGACAGGGACGAGAATTGTAAGGACGTGAAGGGTGGGACGGTGATCAAGGACGGAAATGGGAAGTTAGTGACACAACAAGAGGAAGTGCTGAAAATCTGGGAAAGCTACTTCAAGGAGCTACTGAACCAGGAAGGAAATAACAACGGTCTGGAATTACCATCGTATGTAAAGGGAAAAGTGGAGTTAACTGATATTACGGATACAGAGATGCAAACCTGGATAAAAGGGATGAAGAATGGAAGACCACCTGGTATCGATGAGGTGCGTGTGGAGAAGGTAATGGCAGCAGGGGAGAGTGGAATCAGCTGGACAAAGAGGTTGCTAAATACATGTATGAGGCAAGGTAAAGTACCAGAGGAGTGGCAGACAAGGCTAACTGTCCCAATGGAAGGGAGATGTGCAAGACCCCGGGAAATACAGAGGCATCACACTTTTAAGTCACATCATGAAGCTGAGAGAGAGGATCCTGTATGGAAGGATCCGAAAGAGAATAGAGCAAGAATTGGGTGAAGGGCAACAGGGATTCAGAAAGGGCAGAGGTACAACTGATGGAATGTTTGCATTAAGACAGCTGGTAGAGAAGAGGTTGGAGATGCAAGGGAGAATGGCAGTGGGATTTGTGTGCCTGTGACACAGTCTCAAGAGAGATGGTGACGGCAACAGTGAGATGGATGTGAGTTCCAGAAACAGAAGCCAGGATGGTGAAAGCAATGTATGAGAGAACAAAAAGAAGAGTTGTTGTTGGATCTGGGTTGTCGGAAGAGTTTCCAATTAACAAGGTGCCCTTAGCCCTTTTATAAAACTCAAATGCTGAGGGTCAATAGCACAACAATGCTATACATAATGGTGAACTTATTTTGCAAAATAACGACAATTCTTTGAACAATGTTACCAAATGCTACATTACAAACCATATATTTTATATATGTAGTTACGGCAACATTTGGCCATGTCTACAGTATAGGCCCATGCTTACAAATGGTCAAATCTCTGATGATAGACCACCCCTTTTGATTGAGTAGATGGTTTTAAATGAGGGGTTCCACTGTATACCGTTTATATTAATTCCAAATGTTGAAAACATTCTTCCAATGTGTCACAGACAGGCTATGCATACACTCAATGCGCAGTGATCATATATTGTGATGGCATGACTTACCTACTGCAGGAGCCAGCATTGCAGAAGAACAGTGAACTCAGACATCATAGGACATTTGGTTTCACGAAGATGGCACCACATGCTGATACCATAGAGAAGTCATTGTTCATCGACACCAAAGAAACATGCTCTACTGAACAAGTTTTTTTTAGTTTTTTACAACATATTATATCAAAAAAATCGTACTGTGGCTTAGTGTATCATTAAAGCCCTACATTTGTAAAAAATAATTTCACCATAAATCAAAAAGAAAAATTTATAAATGACTTCATTGTAGAGACAGGAACACTTGCATTTTGATTTGAAATAATGGAAAAGAAGTAACTTAATAATGAAATTACATATACTGAACATGGGTCGATATTCAAAATTAGAATTTAAGGATATAAGATATTGTAATCACAATTTTTTATTTGTATAATAGAACTGGCCAAAAATAATTTCTGCATGATGGATTCTAGAAATGTTAGTCTTCTGTTTGACACTGGATGTTACTATTTTTTAATTTGCCAGCATAACTATTCTACCAAATCAGCCATGTATCTCTGTGTACTGTATCTGTAATTCTTCTCGCTGTGAAACTGCTTCTCGTAACGTGATCTGATCCAATGCATATGCAACCTCAGCTGCCCTGTTAACGTGCATACATTTATGGCAGTAATTGTCTCTATTTCTTCTCTTACAACTTACATACTGGCTGAACAGTCTACTCTATATCAAATTATCATGAATGACATTGTACATTCTACAATGTCAGTTATTCATTCAATCCATTTTGGTCTATTCAGTTTTGAATGTCAGGAACTGACAGTTGGTTTTGTGCATTAGGCTTGAATTTCAAAATGTTTTATATTATGAACAAGGATTAAACCAGATATCATAGCTTAAAAATTGATCGTGCTAAGTGTTATGTTACGTTATGGTGATTTAGTCGAGTAGAAAATAAATGTTACAATAATTTAATAATACACATATCACCCTTTGTTATATTATTATTACACATGCATTCAAAATGCTTTATGCTGTACAGGGGTACAGTATTGATTGTCATATCGGATATATCACTAATCTAAATTGATGCAGTCAGCACATACAAAATGATATGTGTACTGACAATATACCTACTGTTTACACTATCATGTACAAAATAACATGCGTGCTGTCCATATAACTATTGTTTACACCATCATGTACAAAATAAAATGTGTGCTGTCCATATAACTATTGTTTACACTATCATGTACAAAATAAAATGTGTGCTGTCCATATAACTATTGTTTACACCATCATGTACAAAATCGCAGACGAACATTTCAATTATCTTAACATCAAATGCCAACCGACTTCGACGACTGTGAAAATAGTCCCCATCTCAGAATTTGTTCAAATCATTCTAGGATCAGCATCCCCTGTAATCGTCCTTGAAGGCTGGTACAAATAATCAGCATCCGCTGTAATCGTCCTTGAAGACTGGTACAAATAATCAACATCCCCTGTAATCGTCCTTGAAGGCTGGTACAAATAATCGCATGAGGCCTACACAGCTTTGTCCAGTTATTTTTGCTACTCCGCAACTGTCTCAGTTGATTCAAGTGGGATGCAATTCACAAATGTACCATTTGGTATGATTACTTTCCATCAGATTTATGGATGATCAAAAAGATATGTATACAAAAATTGCCCAGAATACAAAAGAATGTACTCAAAATACATCACAGCTGCTTGATCAGTACAGTACTGTCTATTGAGATACAATTCTCCTGGTGGTTAAGCATCATAAATCATGATCAAGTACACACAGATGAACACGGCAAAGATTATATTACCAAAGTGCTACAGTGTATTTCAATAAACAATGTTGGTCGGACATACGCTCTGAGCCTCTGACTCTGTATAATATCACAAATTAATCTTTTGTCATGTGTTTGAAGGTTCTCCTCTCCATTCACAAGTCTAAGATTATATGACCAATTACACATCTAACAGACTTAGACTTATAATTTAATTAAGTCTAAGACTTTTAACTAAGTCTGACTCAGTCTGAGACAACGTAGAACGAGTCACTTGACTAGTCAATGAAGGGAGACGTGTCACATGAGCGATAATAAGAATGTATTTACAATTTAAATGCTGTTGTTGCATTACTTTAGTGTTATTTATGCGGTTTTCTTCCATATACATACCATTTGGCATTGCGCAACAGGCTGCACTGACAACTCTCTGTTTCCAACAATGACATCTTGTTTGATTTGCTTCAAAGCTCAACTCGAAAAGACCGCCTTATTCCGTTCTGATGATTGATACTGGTGCGGGCAGTTTCAGAATGGGGGCAGAGTGGAGATGATTCTCACTTGGGATCTGCACGTGTTAAACTTAAAAAGTACTATTTTCGTTCTTATGCTTGAGGGCTCGTGCTTCGTGGTCTACTTTTGTTTCTACTTCAAGTAGAAATTTTTACTTTCTACTTTCACTCAAGTAGATTTTTTTGGGGTACTTTTAATTCAACTTGAGTAGATTTTACAGGATCTTCTACTTTTACTCAAGTAGAACAATTTTCTACTTGTTATAGCCCTGCTGAGGATATAGGCGCCATAGAAGTTAATTATTATTACACTATCAGGGAACAGCTGATTGTACCTTGTGCCAAGACCATGGTCAAACTTGTTCTGGGGGAGAATAGTGCGGAAAAACTTTTCTCTTTCGAATGATACCGTCTGCCGCAGAATATGGATGCCATGGATTTCAAATAAAATGATTGCGATTGTGTGTAAATTGTAATACTTGGCAATCGACCTTCACTTCACTTAATGTTTGACCAAACATTAAGTAAGTTAATAGTGTCTGATGATTTCACAAAAACTACATATAAAAATTGCACAACCAAGCTGGCATGTTGCAGTGGATACTATAGGTAGGTTTGATTTTTCGCAAAATTTATTTCAAATGAGATTAGCAAAACAATCGAATTGAGGATGAACCTTTAAAACATGATTTCAAATAATTCAGAATCAAGAAGCTTGTTGATGCAATGCAGCATCACCCATCTCATTGAACTGATAAAAACTGACATTTCTTTGTGCAACGTCAATAAAATATGACTTCAAATAAAGGTGTATTCTTCTCCTACCATCGTTTTTTATATTATATTATAAACATTAGTTATTTTGGAATCGTGAAGCAAAAACATTTTGAGAACAACTGCCATAGGCTATAATTCGATGAAGTTGGAATGGTTTGCATATCGCTCAGCAATATGCTTCTTTAATCAAACTATACAATTTGATCACTAAATAAATATTGCTCCTAGAGGGTCTGTGAAAAAAATTCTTTGTGATTTAATATTGAATTTGTTTTGGAAAAAGGTCTTATATCTTTTAAGCATTGGTTTTAAAAAGGTCTTCAATCTGATCAACCCTAATCAGCACACTCCATGTAGAAAGTGTCGTTCTCTACCACGTGGGATAATGTGCATAACGATGGTGGATATAATTAACAGAATATCTTTATTTACATACCTGTCCGCCAATTAACATCACCTGTACAGATTACAATTATGAGGTGTGCAGCCATCTGTGCACACACAATATCACATATACATGCAACTTAACCTCACACTCAATAATGTGGCCAAACTGGCCAACGCAGAAACTGCCATCAACCACCTATACATGCACGGATTGCCTAGATTACAGCCACTCGATGCCATGGTGACAACACACAAGTATGTGTCTGTTTCCATGACGACTGCCTGCTTCCATGAAAATTCACAGTTCTTCAAAGGGCCATTCAACGAAACAGCTTTGCAGTTGTGAACATGCCATTTCAAAAGGTCATATAAAATAAATCCCCAAATGACTGTTTTTGCAGTATTAGTAGGCTATAAAAGTACATTGACAACGCCATCAAAGTTTGTCGCAACCTGGCCACTGTTGTTGATGCCCTATCAATTTCCAATGCAGATTCCATTTCCCAGGCAAATCGAAATATCATCACCAGCACCTAAATGTCATTGAATTTTATGGGAATTACCAGTTCTATATGTCGGCTAATAAATACATGGAGCTTCTCTTGTATATCTTCCACCATTTCCAAACACAGCTGCAACTTGGGAGGCAATCAATCAATGATGTTTTTCTCATTTGCGTTCAGCTGTAGTCATTTGCCCAGTAAATTAATGTTATGGGGTCGGACTGGTCTAGAAATTGGTTACGTCATATTTTAAAACTACTTGTCTATTCTTGACCAAATTGATAGTTTTATGCCAGCGTGAAAAGGTCACTTTTGACATAGTAAGCTATTTGCATGACCATAACCAGATAACTTTAGAAATAATGATAGGGGCAGTTTTGGAATTTTAAGTGCAATGAAAATATAATTCACATATGTATAATTATTGTTTATTTATTCTAACAAACAATATATCAAATTATGCACTGATGTAGTTTGGCTGAACAAATAGTAATATTTATGATAAAAATGTGATTTTAACATTTGTTCACACTTGCTTATTCTTTTAGATATTTTTATTGATATAACCCACTTCTAGACCAGCCCGACCCTTTAAGTGGATGTGAAAATCAGTAAGTACAAGAGATGTCAGGGTGAAGATGACCTCACATGAAGCACAAAACCCTAATGACTTCGCCTAAAGGAGTCACCACCCCTCATGCCATAAACACCACAAAGATGATGAAGAAGACGATGAGAACGCCAAAGATTTTGATCATGAGCCAGCGATTCGATGTCACCGACTGGAAGTATTTGAGGATCTCCGAGTGAGCTGCCTCCACGTTCATGAAGGTGTCTTCTACGTTGGAGTCAATCCTGTACGGGAGACAATGGAAGACACATAACTGAAGTGTGAAACAACCGTTGTAGCCAGTCCAACAAAGACAATTGATAATATTGATATATGATTAAATCATAAAATGCGATTTTTGTAAACAGGACTTGTTGCACGAGAAGGGAATAAAGAGATGACAGGCCTCTGACAGAAACAAGGTTATTTTGAAACAACATTCAGCAGTTCGTGGAAAGATGTCATATTTCACAACTTTCATCTTTAAGATATATATATTTCATCTTTAAGATATATATATATATATATATATATATATATATATATATATATATATATATATATATATATATATACATTTCATCCTTAAGATATATATCATATTTTTAAATACTTCTTTAACTCTATTAATACAAACACTTGCTAACTTACTGTTACATAGTGTTATATTAACTCAGCGTGAAGCTCTTTGATATGTAATTATCTACTTAAAAGGCTAGCACTATTATCATATAAAATATGATTGTTGGACTTCAATCTAGTTCTCCACCACCTCCAATGCAATATACACTATTTAAAAACATTAATGCGCTATCACAACATTAAACATCATTATACAAAGTTGCTCCCAATTCTCATTACAACCTCCTCCGAGAGAACATATGCTGTCATCACATTACATTCCACTAAGATGACACTGACCTCTGTACAACCTCCTCCTGTTCTTTCACCATGTGTGCGAGTTGCTGGAAGATTCCGCCCAACTCTACGATTGTCTGCTCAATGTTCTGCATCGTATCTGCACGGTTCGCAATGTATGAGTCCTGTGAGTAAAGTGAACAATGCAGTCAGTCAGCCGTTGAACCTGTAGATATTCAACTGGCAATTAAAGAAAACAAGAATCTCTTGCTACCTCTCCCATTGACGCCATTTCTCTTACAGCCATTTTATTACCACTACAATAACAGCGAACTGTCAAACCCTCATTAGCCAATGACGTTTTTAGAACACTGTGCATGGCATCTCGTACTTTATTTACAACAATGAATGAATTAGTAAAAATTAGACGACAAACACTTGCAAGCAATTTAATTCCTGCTCTAGCAACTGGAAGTTCAGTTTCTTTATAACATGTTCAACATATAATTTCTCTCAGCATCACTACATAATAGTAAAATTATTCATCTCATCTTGGTGGCTTCTTGACTGAGTGCGACTGAGACTGAGTGCGACTGAAACTGAGGACATTACTGTGAGTTGATTAAACTCGTGTGATGATCTCTCACCTGTTCGTCTATCAGCTGTAGCTGTTGCTGATATCGCTCCTGGTCACCGACGTCCATATTGATGGCATGTTCACGGTTGCGGACACTACTGGACTCGTCCTGCAGCAGCACAGAACCTTCTGAAACCAAATACAAACACAAACTAAATCACTGTGTCATCTGTGTGGTAATATTTCATTAATGGGACCACATGAAACAGAGAAGCAAGCCATGACGTGGAACACATCGTCATCGTAAATCCACCAGTCAGCCACCCGGCATCCAACCCAATGTTGGGCCATTGATGATATCAAGGCCGCTGATTTTCAGGGGCAGGATGCTGGGTAGCTGGTTATGGTCTCTACAACGCCTATAGTGTAACATATATACAATTGACATGTATCAAATACTGTTAATATTGGCATCAATGAGAGTGTTGCAGCAGTTGATAACTTTCATCAAGCCCAAGATGGCCAAAGGTGAAAATTGTGATTTTGCATGTGTCACAAGTAGTATGTGTGGGGACAGATTACTTATGGAAAAGTACTATAGTAGGGCATAAAGGCAACAAACATAAACGGGGTTGGCTGGGGCTTTTATCACAAAATCTTTAAATCTGAAATTAATATAATCTCATATAATGTGCAGAGAATTGCAAGCAAGACTTACGATGATGTCCAGCTAAGGCAGACGGAGGCATCGATGCAGACACAGGTGACTCTGAGAAGTGTTCTCTACGTGTCTTCTGTTGCTTCAGGTTCTACAGTATAGATGTTATCACATGACATCACGTGACTGCACATAATTATACATTACATTACTAGGGCGGTATATCTCTGCCAGATCAATAGGGCAGTATATCTCTGCCAGATCAAACTATTGTTTTCGCTGGACTCGCACGACTTTTTGCATTGTACATGGTCACAAGAATGCCTAATCCTTTGGTTTTGTTGCGCCACTGAGCTTGGATTTTCCGAGGATTATTTTATTATAACAACTTTTGTCCAATGTCGTTGTCGCAAAGACAAATGTTTGGGCCATCCAGCTATGGCCATGTTTGTTAGCTTGACGGACCAAGTTGCTAGGCAAACAGTCACATGAGGGGTCCGTCAATTCAAATGAGAAACGATAGCTACATTACGTAGATTACAAATAAAATTAATTAATAACTTTCTTGATCGCCAAAACGTTATGGCAAAGTTGTTGAAAACAATATCGCATTTAGAGAAAGCCTGGAATTGTTGCATCAGTGCCTATGGGAGTAGTCATGCACTTCAACGAAAAAATTGCATTTCAACTACAAAAGTTTGATTCAGTACAATTGTACAGTATTCCTGCACAATATAAATTCAGTATAACTTACCTCTGTCCGTACTTCAAGGACTGATTTAAAAGCTGTTGACATCGAAGCCAGCTTCGACTGGAACAAAGACACAGAATCTTGTGGTGATCAAAATAAGAAACCACTTCAAGCTGTTTCTTATTCAATTCCATTGTAGTGATAGGTTTGAACACGTATGTCTGAAGACATAGTTGTGGTGTGTGTGCGTGCATGTATTCACATATACCCGGGTATACAATTTGTTCTGTGCATAAAAGACTGGTCACATTAGATGGTGTTCATTGAAATATTTTGTCGGGAATAGCGCAAGTACACAGCTCAGGTACTTACATGAACAGATAATATATACACCTATGAGATTATGCATGAGATTTGAATGGAGAAAGGAAAGTCCTACCTGCAATGTAACCACGACCGTGTTGGAGTGTGACTGTTTCAGTGGGCCATTTTGATACCGTTGTGATTTCATAAGCTGCAAAGAAACACTGCCAATAAACCACAACACAAACACAGAACAATACATATACCTTTTTCATGCTTGTTCTACAGCTAAACTTATAATTATTAGGGATTGCAACACCTCATGGCAGCTGAATCTAAAATATCTACTTCACAACTCGACTTTAAAATCAAGTAAGATCAGCAGTATAATGAGAGAAATTACCTTCTGTATCAACTGTTAGCTCCATGTTTCAATTTACCACATAACAAAATTGGACTTAGGAATTCTAATTCTCGGGCTGGCAGAATATGACCAATACGCCATTGTGGTTGAAGCCCAAGAATACCACCCCCTAAGAGAAATGTGAGTTTTGTGACCGCTTACCTCCTGTAGTTGAGCAATCTGTTTGTTCAGTAGACTGATGTCTTGTTTCACAATGAATATCAGCTGTTGAATCTCCTGAGGTCGGTCATCAAATAGAGACTTTCTCTTGGCCACTGTAATAAGGGCACAAAACAAATTACACAACCTCCACATATCCATAGGGCAAATCAGCCAGTGTATGAACACAATTATACAATGGCTAGCCGTGCTGATATCCACTCGACATTTACAAAAGTACGCTTAACACAGGATTCTCAAAACGAGGCAGTCGTGTTATCTGGATGGATATACCACAGTGATAAGACTACCTGATTAGTCTAGAGCATTACCCTGATATATCCATCTAGATAACACATGGCTACCTCGTTCTGAGAATCCATCTGACACTTGAATAATTTCAAACACGACCAAGCATGCACACTGGCATAGACAGGTGATTGTTTGAATGATCTGCATGTTTTCTAAGATTGTTCCGAGTTAGGTAATCTTCATCAAACTTTCTTCGTATGGTAAGAGCAGTTCATGAAACCGACCCCAGCCGCATTTTACAAATGAAGTGAAAAAGTATGTTCATGTGTCAATTTGGCTTTATATAAAGAGGATAACATACTGCTTGTTGATGTCACTCGAGTGTTACCAGCCATATAACATGTTATCCAACACTCTCGTGACATTAACAGTTTGCTATTCCGTGTCACATTGTACATCAGACTGGCCTTGTCTTTGTGTTTCTGGGTATACCATCTGTCACATAGTGTGTTATATTAACTCAGTGTGAAGGGATTTTGTAATTATTTACTTAAAAAGAGTCATATCAAGAACCACCATTATTATCATAAAAAAATTATTGTTGGACTTCAATATGTTACTTTTGACAGCTAGCTGCCTGGCTATGATTCAGTATTACAATACGGTAAACTTGACGCCGGTATCACCGTGAACCTGCCCCGAGGAGTCAACTACATAAAGGTTAACATATCACTGGGGTCGGCGTCTGGTCACCAATGTACACGCTTTAATCTCACAAGTTTCATAAAGAAACTAGAATAGGCCAATTGTTTTCCGCTCATGGAGCCTCATCTCAAGACAATAGTAATACATTTTCCTATTTCTCTTACAAATATACACAGCTTGCTCCATAAACTAACAAGATTTTCACCCAAGGCAGAATACCTAGATGGCAAGTGGACAAGAAAGCCCTTGGCGTATCGAGTCCAACAAATTTTCATCCAGGTGTAACCCACCCTTCTGAGATATCTATCAATTTTGTTTTTAAACATATACGTGCTGCTAGAATTTACACAATCTGTAAATAATTTATTCCATTTAATTATTTTCCTCTGCGAGAACAAGTACTTTCTGGTGTTTAATCTACACTGTTCCTTCACTAAGGTTACTTCATATCATCATGCACATTTCATCATATCCTTCATGTTGTGCCTACCATGTACATAACACATTATCTGCACAGAATTACTGATCAAATGACAACATACTGAATCCTACATTAGTACTTACAGATTGTGAGCTTTTCAAGTTTTGCAAAAGTATTTGCAAGGTCTTTGCCGATTTTCCTGCAAAAAGATACAAACTTTGCTTATCAGGTTACATACACAGGAATACATAATCAACATTACACTTAGTGTCCAAAAAAATATACATAAAGTTGAAAGTGGTTAAGTCTAAAAGATATTTTAAAATTCACTGTCAATCTAAAATAATGCATAAGTGCTTAATTACCTAAATACTCTCACCATAAAGCCCTGCAGGCCAAATGGCAAAAATACTTATTTTGCATGTTTAGTAAACTGTGCCAACAAATTAATAAACCATGCACACAGATAACTAAACCATACAAATGAATTATTAAACCATGCACATGGATTACCCAAACGTGCACAAAATAATCGTGTAGACATGGAAAAAATTTTTTAACAGTCACCTACAGGGCTCTATAGGAAGGAATTTGGCACTTGAAACACATTTAAGTTATTCAGTGCTTTAAGTTTTGGACAGGCTATCAATTAAATCATATGTATTACATGAATACTCGGAAACTTCTTCTGCATGACAAACAATCTAGCCCAATACTTTGTACGGCAGCTTTAATAACTGTACTGCCACAATAGTGACAATACAATGGACAAAAATATAGCTTCTAAATAACATTTAGCTATGAAATCACAATGTCAGACTGATCATTCGGTCTACATACATACCTGGCAACTTGCATGAACTGTGACTGCTGGTGCAATGCATTTGTCTTGTGTCGGTTCTGTACAAGTCCATTGCCCTATCAACATACAAAGTACACACAATGAAGACAACACTTTTGTTACCAGCCATTTGGGAGCATATCTCACCGCAGGGATGGGATTTTACTTGAGTTTCACCTACTGTTACATAGATTTCTGTCTTGCACATCTATAACATATAGTCTCTGTCTGTCTATACTATATTGTATTTTATAGGCATGCCCGTGGCCAATGGGGATGGTCCGTACATTATAACAAATTCATTATTAAAAATTCCCCAGGGTAGTGGGGACATTATGAAGGAACCTATGTGGACGTTTGACGTAGATTATGTAACTCAGAACAATAGTACGTACAATTGTTTGCAACGCTACGCATGTTTTCTATCACTGTACAAACTCAACATACGTTCTTTCATATGGCACAAACGCTTCATGAAACTACATGATTTTTGGGGCTTAAAGTTGTCATTGTCATTGCCCTACCAAAAGTTGACTGAGTACTGCAAGGAGTCATAAGCTCTTGCAGTGGCTGCCTCTTCTCCCGTGCAATGCGGGGCAACTCGACTAGTTTAAATTCAGGGTCAACAGCAGTCCCTGGGAACAGTACTGATTAAAAGGAGGGCACGAACAAATCTAATGTGCTCAAAATATGAGAAACAAATTAAACAACAACATATAAATTGTAAACATAAACATTCAAATATTTTAACTATATGCATGCAGATTTTAACATGTCAAAAAGCTATTAAATTTGAAGTACAAAGGTCACGTTTGATATCAGAATTGCTAAACTGGGCAAGTCACTGAATGTGTAGGCCATGACGAAACCCACCTGTCTGGTCTGTATAGACTTCACAGCCGACATAAACTCATTTGTGCGATCGCGACACGTCATACCAGCATCGATGTCGTCAACTGGCAGGCCGTAGGACTTGGTAGCTTCGTAGGCGGTGCCACTAGACACGTACGTCCGGTTACCCTTTGCGTTTACAACCGGGTAATTTTCTTTGTCTTCCGAGTTTGAGTTCGTTCGTCGCCTTCGAGTGGTCATTAGGCTGACAGCGTGGGTGAACTACTGAACATTTCTCGTCACCCCAACCAACTTCGCTCCTAAAACGATGAAACATATACATGCATTATTTTATGAGAACGAGAAACAGATGATGTTGTGTTGGGTAACTGACCATTATAATTGAACCAAACCATTGCAGCAATTATACATGAATTCATCCAAAAGCTGTTTTAAAATAAGCAGTAATGTACATGTAGTTGTAATCTTTTTTTATAAAATAATCTAGTTGTACTCAACGATGCGCAATTGCAACTGACCCACTGTAACCGTAGTTTATTTGAATAAGCACTGTCACTTCAACATTCTGTTCAATGAAGCACCATAATTGTTCTTGAGCTATTATGATGCTGTGACCATTATTGACCATTTTAACTGAACCCAACCCAAGACTTTATGCACAAAATAAACGAATGCCAACAAACCTACTTTCAGCCTATTCCAGTCCATGTGTCTGTACTAGCCAGTATCAATCACATGAAAAGACGTAGTGAAATGTGTATTTCAGCTATAAGGTTGATTCTATGTATGTAATAAATCATGACGACCACATTGGAATGAAGTAACTCAAGGTCTAACAAGGAGAAATATACATATTGAAAGCATTTCATTTGTTCTTGTATTCAACGTTAAATCTGGTTTAAACTCAACATTTGCTAAATGGCATGCTCTTTGCATCACTCTCACAGATACTGACACCAATTGTTTCCCCTCTAATACAATTTAACAAAATAATACATACCTATCATTTCAAAGTTACATGTTAAATAGTATTTTTCACATCTTACTGAGCTGTAAATTTGCAAACTACATTCATGCGTAGAGTGCACCTCACTGTAGTAGCATGAACTTAATTGAAACATAAAATCATTTTGTAAACATAATTATATTTTACCTTTTCACTCGCATTATATATATTTTGTGTGGTTTTCTATTGCACGCTGTTAAACGATAGGTATGAAATTTTTATTTCATTAATTTGATGTATAATAACATGTTTTGTCACAAAACACACACCTCCACCACTATCAATTTGATCCAGGTCAAAACCACTCTTAACTCAACTGATGTGATTTTGGCGTGTTGGATGTTTTGCTAATAAATGCTTCATATGTTTTACGTGGATTCAATTGTATGTTACTATACACAGGAGATTGCCTATTAATAGCATAATAGTAATCTGATATACACCAATTTATAAAAGTAGAAACTTTCTGAAAGCTGAATAAACGAGCTATGCAACCAACTACAATTTATTGAGTAAAGCAAAAAGGTGCGTGACAGACTGTCACTGACAGTTGCCATGGAAAGCAAAAACCAAATGTATGCTAGTTGAAAAAAACAATGTACAAAATAAAAAGGGTCCCTGAAATAATGCTTATTAGCAATGTTTACAGTTAGTTAGCTGACTAGTCTGCACAGTGCACCAGTGACCACTTCTTAAAAATTTGCAATGTTTTGTATATGCATGCTGGAATGCCAGTCTATGTCACTCTGTGTACACCACCAGTCAAAAAGTCTGTCTGCAGCATCAGTCTTCTATTATCAGCGCTTCCTCTTCCTTGCTGTAGCTGCACTGGCTTTGCTAGGAATCATCATACGTGTACAACATTGTGTAGTGATAGCAAGGGGTGCAACGCATCCACATTCTGTACACACAAGCAACTCTCCTTGAGTGAACAGTCTGTCTGTGTTGTCGTACCCAGAGCAACCTCACGTTAACCAACATATGACAGAAGATTCAATACAATTAAGTGTTTGATAATCAGTTTACCCTTGAATGTGAGCATTGTCTCTTTGATCAACAGTTCACAGCATGAGTGGTACACTAATTGAAACCGCTCGTTCAGGTAGTCGAGTCATGATCTTCCACATTTTGTTGTCCCTGCTGATCGATGCAACTTCATTGTCGACAAAGCGGACACATCGCAAGAATCTGCAGAAATCGTCTGTTGGGCATAGTGTTGGTGAAGCCAGTGTTCTTTCAGACTTCCCTTCTTCTGAACAACCCCCATTGCAAGTAACTGTCCAAACCAAAAGTTTTTAGCTCAGGCATTGTCGACTCATGCCACTTCACACATTGGCTGACTGCTGGCCATCGAATTTCAAATTTCATGGGAAACACTTTTTCCAGATGTGAATCACGTGCGATTCACTCTGGGATGGATACCTCAGTAACAATTCAAGATGGCGGACTAGCGGTATCAACTAAGCTGTGGGCGCATAAAATTCGTTCACCAAGGTTCAACAAGGTTTTAGTTTTGCATAACCGGAATCATAACGAAACAACTTTCCTGCTTTTAGCGGATCAGAGCGGTAAAAAACTCAAATTAATTGATGTAGATCAGAAATGCTGAACATATTCGTACTCGGCAACTGTGTGGCAATTGGCAACTGACTTTTCGGTTCCGTGATTTTCCTGACACGCTACGGAAACAATCGTTTCCGTGAAATCCAATGCTGGTCTGCACCGTCTGCATGCAGTACAGTGATCAGCATATCTGTTAAAAAAGCACAAGTGAAAGAGTTCTTCTGCAGTCATGTTTCTGCATTGTTTAGCATTGTCAACACCAATGGTGGCAGCATAATCAAAGTTCGCAACATCCAGAGGATGAACAAACTCTCTAGTCCACTGGCGTTCTTGCAGTAACTCTGGCTCCTGCGCATAGTCTTAGGTGCATCGCGTAAATTTTCAGGGACAGTTGAATGCCAGAAGGATCGATGCCGATGGAGTCGCATTTTATATGCCTGCTTTTTGATCTTAGCCAAACTTTTTTTTTTGAGACTGGTTGTGGGACTGAGAGAATGTCGCCACTCTCTGAGTCGGAATCCTCGACAAGTGATATATGTTTACCCCACTGGCAGTGCCAGTGGAACTGCCACTGGGGTACAGGCACAGTGTTGCTGTGGCTGTGCTGTGGCCCCCTTGCCCTTGCGCTTTGGCCTGCTGATGAGATATTTATTTTTTAACTTTCTCCTTATATACCACCAGGTACTCTGTCAGTGAAGCGTGGTTTTATATCACCTCCACCGAATCCAGTCAATGTGTCAGTAATCAATACGGTTTATGTGATAATGTCACTGACCGAAATGACATGATGAGAGTGTCACTCACACATGCTACCCGTGTAATCGTGTTCCCTGCCGGCGACAGATTTTGACGAAATGAATGTTATGTTTCGTATTTCGCCCGTTTTCAACTACACATAATTCGATCTGTACACAAAACCCTCACCTGTAAGATGCCGTGAACAAACGTCTGTCAATGTGTAATGATACCAATAAGTCGCGACGTACCAAAGAGCGAAAAACACGCACATAAATTGTAGAAGTTTGTTTCCATTTACCAGGAACTGAACTGCTCAGCCGACAACTACGCCACGAAGCAGAGATGCTGACGTCAGACGCATGCGTACACGCGAGTGATCACGTGCCCAGTGCATTGTGGGTACTGCTGTCGAACGATGCTCGTCTTTTGTCGCATGTAGCGTAGCGGGTCGGACGTGTATTTGAGGCTGTCCGAGTAGCTACTCACTGGCGTTAAAAAAGGCCGTTGCAACAATATATTTGCACCGTTAACACCGACCGGTGGAAAGAGTAATAACAATGGAACAACCCGACGCTCCACCGAGTACTGCCAGTACAGGTATCGCCAACTTTCATCGCCTGTTTTCTGCAGCCTGACACTCACTGTGTTTGTTTGTTTATTTAGTTTTGGAAAGTGGCTGTGTCGGCATGGATGGACCCCACGGTGACAGCGGCCTACTGTAGTACTGAGTAATACAAACTGTTTGCATAATTTCTGGTGGACATTAAAGGATATGCATTTGCATTATGCAGCAATTTGTGGTAGTAAACGTCAAAACATGAAACACGTCATTTATATTAATTATTATTACGATTTAAAAAGTTTAACATTGGAAAACACTATAACTGGGCATGCGATTATAATCAGCGTATAAGATTTTTTGGTAATGTTAAGCATTATTTTGGAACATTTACTTGGTCTGAAATTATTAAACAAGATTTTCAAAGATTGCCATCCAAAACTTCAAGTTCCAGATGGCAAGTGAACAAGGAAGCCATTCGCAATGCCAGCGGCATCGTCTCGAGGCTCCAACGAAATTATCAAACTTATCTGTGTATATAGCCCATCCTTTAGTATCAGCTAGATATCTGTCAATTTTATTTTTAAACATATTCACACTAGTACTAGCATTAACACAATCATTTGACAGTTTGTTCCATTCATTTAGCACCCTCTGACTGTGAGAATGAGTACTTTTTCATGTCCGTCTTACACTGTTCCTTAACTTATGCTGCATTGTGTCCTCACAGTCATCTGCCTCTGGTTCTACTGCCTTTTTAATCTGAAGAACATAACAAATATTATTCCTATCAATATCCTCATTACCATTCACTATTTTAAACACTTCTATATGGTCTCCTCTGTTCGTCATATATGAATTATATCTGTTTTATTCGGAATAAAAACAACTGTACATCTGATTTGAATAATAAGTTACATAACATTTGCTAGGACATTTTCTGGAGATGTTCATGTTTAGTGGCGCCACCTAGTGAATTATACGCCCATCACAAATAACAGTAGTGATGATGTTAGCCGTTAGGTGGCAGAATCATCTATTATGAGCCATGTAGGGAGTAAACATACTGAAGACTGAAGTTTCACTCTAAGCACTTCTAAGTATTGCATGATTATAAGCCACTTATTATCTATGACCTATGGAAGGATGTTAGTTAACTTTACAACCATTACCAACAAATCATACTGAGAGAACCATTTTGCAGTGATCCATTCTGTTAACAGGTTCGGTGGCCGCACAGATCATGGAGACAATGCAGAAGAGGATCATGGTGTTTGATGGCGCCATGGGCACCATGATCCAGAGGGAGAAGCTCAATGATGAGGACTTTCACGGTCAAGAGTTCAAAGATCACCCAAAAGCTCTGAAGGGTAACAATGACATATTGAGTCTGACCCGACCCGACGTCATCTACAACATTCACAAGGTTGTGTAGCGAACTGTCTCTAATGGAGTGCCTGGTGTCCGTTTCACTAAGGGATTCCTGAACTCTCTGTTTATATATCAGGGATAGAGTGAAATATTTTATTCATTGGTAAACAATAATAAATAAAAATAGTACATAGTGCTATAATCACCTCACTCACCTAATTCTCTTATGTCGATTGACAGTAGTCTAAAGATTAATATATATAAAAACAATAATACAACTAAATTTATACATGGAATCAATAAACTAAAATAACAAATTATGGACATTACAACTAAAAGTATACATTGAATTAAATAGTTAAAATAATAAATACAGTTAAATTAAGGGCCAAAATACAGCTAACAAGTATACTTGGAATTAAACAGTTAAAATAATAAATATAATTAAGGACAATCTCTCTCATATATATCAGTGAAACAAACTACAAGATCGCCCACCCTCCAGAGGGTTGTTTAACAGTCTTGTTCCATGCACATTTAATTCTAATGATTCGTATTATTTCCAACTGCAAGTGTTTGAAAATGTTCTGCACAACAATTAGATTAGTTGTATTATGTTGATGAAATGTGTTAATTTTTGACTTGCCTGCATGCGTTATCACTTAACTACTTAGATTACAATAATGATTTTTATTTCTAGTTTAATTTCATTGTCAACCATCAGTAAAAAAATACGTGTATATACATCTGATCTGTATTACCTATTGTTATTTTTAACCTAAATAACATGTTTGCACAATTGAGCTAGCATGTCGTAGTGGATGCTAGATAGGTTTGATGTTTAGTGAATGATTCTAAAACGAGACACAAAAAATTGCAGAGAAGCTTTAAGAGCTTTATAATGTTGACAATATGTTCTGTTTGACAGTGGTATTACGAAGCAGGAGCGGATTTCTGCGAGACGAACACGTTCAGTGGAACATGGATTGCGCAGGCTGACTATGCAATGGAGTCTCAGGTGATAACACAGTTTTAATAATTTATCTTTTTACATGCAGTTATTGCTCACATACCTATTTAAGTGTAAACGTAAGCAAATCCCACCCTCCCTCCCTAATATTGTGTTAACAGTTGTTACCCAGTGTTATCTAATAAATCAAGTGGTGCATTATGTAGGGATACACGGTGAAACACTGAAGACAGAGAGGTAGTTCACAAAGTTTTTGAATTTTTTGACGCTTTTCCCTGTTATAGTTTGGTACACGAGGTTCTGCATTAACGCTTTTCCCTCCACTGAGTTTTCAGTAGTGTACACAGGGTTTTTAGTGCGGGTACTTTTTACGAGTACATTTGTGTGGCTGTTTGGCCCTACCTCTCGGTCTGATGTGTTAGTAGTTATTGGTTGACTAATGTCTAGATATGTAACACCTTTATACATTGTGTGTTGTGTTGCCATAATGTTCATTATGAATTGTTCAAGAATGTTGGGTGGTTAGCCCACTTTTTTCATTTACCATGTTTGGCTGGGGGATCGAGTACCCCAGCCTTTCTGTTTGTACATATATGTGTATGGTTAATTCACGGCGGAGTGACCCCCACCGATACCATGTGAATTGTATATAAGTCAGTAGTGGTACAGATAGTACTGGTAGTGGGTAGCTGATAGGCATGATTTACTAATTATGTGTAAACACCTTTTGGGGGCCGGCATGCTTGCTGAGATTATTGGATGTATCTTATTTTAATGGTGTATGCTTGCCTAATTTCATGCTCCTTAATTAATAAATCTAAATGTCATTCTTTGGCCTATTTCAATCTACGCTGGACTTGTGTTGTTATTTTGCATAAATGAATTTATGTGACAGCGGCGCATAAAGAATATTATGGAAAATTTATTTTCTTACATATTTTAGATTGTTTTGTTTGCAATATATTTCACAACATTTTCATACTCGATGTACATTGCCAATTTGTGGTCATTTATCACGAATCCACGATGGATATTTCCAGGTTTATCGCATAAACGTGGAGTCTGCAAAGATTGCCAGGAGGGCGGCCAGTGACGTGGCACAGGCGACTGGTATGTACATGACAACGTTCACTATTTGACCTCTTCTTGCTGTACAACAACAGTACACATCAATGAGAATGTCAAAAGTTCTGTCTTTGCTCTTTATATTTTGTTTATAGAACTACCAAGTCTGATGAAGGTACTACACCGGTAATGGAGTCCACTTTGAATTGTTTTATGTATGTGTGTTTCCTGACTATGGCAGTGGCAAGGTGGAGGAACTGCAAGCCATCTTTTGTATCCACAGTTTGGCTTCCTCCCTTGTTTTCTCTTGTAAAACATAATTGTTGCAAGTTGACACAACAGTCAGAGACAACTAGATGTGAAATGATGAAGAATTGCATTGAATGGTAATTAAATGATGAATAATTGCATTGAATGGTAATTGAATGATGAAGAATTGCATCGAATAGTAATTGAATGATGAAGAATTGCATTGAATGGTAATAGAATGATGAAGAATTGCATTGAATGGTAATTGAATGATAAAAAATTGCATTGAATGGTAATTGAATGATGAAGAACTGCATTGGATACTTATAGTAAGCAAGTAAGTTAAGTAAGCTCAACAATATTGTAGTCACATTTATATATGGGTAATAGAGTGTCATGAGCTGTAATGGAAGAAGAAGGTACATCAGCAGATGTTAAATTCTGACTTTCTCACTCACAGGAATACCACGATATGTGGCAGGGTCAGTGGGACCAACCAACAGAACTCTCTCCATCTCGCCATCAGTGGAACACCCGGAGTTCAGGAATGTCAGTAAGTGTAGAGCAATATAAATTGGTCACGGACACATAATTAATCAATATATCATTGTGCCAGAAAACTGTGTATGATGACACTTTAACTTGGTAGGCAGAAAGTGGAGATCCCAGAAAGTATTCTTCACTTCCAGAGTTAGACCTCACCACGGGTTTCATAAGTTTCTCGCCAACTTTCCTCCCTCTGTCTTACTCTTTTTTCCAATTTCTCCCATTTATAGCTTTCCCCACATGCTTTTTCTATGTCTCTTCACATTATCCATCCACTTTAATGTTGGTCTTCCTCTATAAACTTCCTTTTTAATTTCCCAAACTCCCTTTACCATTCTCTCTTCACCCGCACTTTCCGAAATATATATCTTTGTGTTTTCAACTTCACAATAATTTGAGCATATTCAATATTAACAGCGTACATAATTGAGAAGAGTATTCACAGTCACACTCTATGTGTATTGCACTTGTTACACCAGACATGGGGCGATTAACTTAACTTAATCAATAACTTGCAGAAATTAAGTTAAGTTAACATTAACTTAACTCATTAACTTTATAAGGTTAATCTAACTTGCAGTGAAATTAACTGATTCACTTCAATTAATTTTCAGTTATCTTATTTTTTACAAGTAATTGGAATAATGCCGTCCACATGTATATTTTCATCAAATTAGGATGTGCAGCCGGTCAACTATTTTACCCTCTTCTTGCCTGTAAAATAGTTGACCAGCTGCACATCCTTATTTGAGGAAAATAGTAATATACCAAATTACTAACTTAACTAGTTCACTTCATAAATTAACATAACTAGTTAATTTTTCAAAATACAGGTTAACTTAACTTAATCCAAAATTAGCCTAACTTAAGATAATAGATTAATCGCCCCATGCCTGTGTTACACTAACATAACTGGCACGTCTTTGTTGGTTGGTTTGCAGCCTTTGATGAACTTGTGGATGCGTACAGTGAGCAGGTCCGAGCTTTACTGGATGGGGGTGTCGACATACTCTTGGTGGAGACTATATTTGACACAGCAAATGCAAAGGTTAGTGCATCTTCTTACTTACTTTTACCTATTCTCTTCACACCCTACCTGGTGCATAAGGCCACTCAGTAATGTCCGCCATTTCGTCCGATCTCTAGCTGCATTCTCTGCCATCTTCCAAGAACTTCATCCCAGTTGGTTTCTGTTTACTTTACACATCCTTCTCCGGGTTGATTTTGGCGTTCCACTTTTACGTTCGGGCCCCCAGATTAGTACCTGTTGTTATTTTTGTGTTGTTATTTCCACCTTTCCTAAATGTGTGCCAGACCCATCTCCATTGTCTGGTCATGATTTCTTCTGAGAAAGAAACAAGCTATAATTTTAAAAGTAAAGTGTGTGATTGCTTTTATCATAAATCACCTTACATAGTACACATTTCTATTCTAACATTTTGACTTCCCAAATGTGTTTTAGTCAACCACAGTTTAAGAATATACTTTGACCGTTATCTGTTTAATTTGAATGTTTCAGGGCAAATGTGTGTAATGTTTACACTGCATACATAATTTTACATCTTAATGATATATGCCCATTATATGGTTCCATGAATGCCTGACACACTTTGTCCACGTGTATTTGAAAGTGTCATCAGCTCTTCACGAACGCACTGAGAGGCAAGGTTGATATTCATAGGCCCCCTAGCACGCCTAAAAATTGTCAGCCCCCCTACAAAACTGTTTTCTTCTATTTAACATGACTTTATGATAAAAACAGTCAGACTTTGTGCCTTTAAGTCACATGAAAGTTGATATTATTTGTGTGCACTTTGAGACATATCAACATTGTCACTATTAACTAAACAGTTGAATGTTGGTGCATCTCTGGCTGCAGGCAGCACTGTTTGCCATTCACTCACTGTTCGAGGATGGCTACCGAGAGGTACCTATCTTCATCTCGGGCACCATAGTGGACAAGAGCGGCCGCACCCTATCTGGACAGACGTGCGAGGCATTTGCCATCAGCGTGTCACATGGCAACCCCATGTGGTGAGTGACCGTTCACACCTTCCGTATTTCTTTAAACTTGTTTTTTTAAAGGTCGTTCCACAATTCAATTTTTTTTCTGTTTTCAGACTCATTTCACAAAAACTTAGCCTATCTTGTAGCCACTTCGACATGCTAGCTAATTTGTCTACATTTTTTTTAGTTTTGGTGAAATCATCAGACAAACTATAAAATAATTTTTACCAGGTATGGTAACAATTTGGCCAAAAAATGGTTAAAGTTGTCCAGCTCTAAAGTATAAACTTTTTTATTAAATTTACTGCACGTATTACTTAAACTATTCACACACTATATATTTATTATATAAGATCCAAGTTCGGCAGCACACCAAAACAAAAGCAGATAATAAATTATAAGTAGTTCCAGTTGGATTGGTATACTGGGGAGCTATGGAGAATAAGCAAGTTTAAATAAAATGTTGCTATATTTCCTACTTAACACTAACAGGGAATGAATTCCACAAAGTCTGCAGCAACTAAAAATGTTCCTTAACACTAGGAACAAAAAGTAGATTGGAATTAGATGATCGAAGCTGTCTGGGTTGTCTTGCAGGAGTGAGCAGTGAATGTAAATATGCTGGTTGCTTGGATGAAAGTGCTCGATAGGTAATTTGTACAGATCTTAAAAAATATCATTCATGACTGGCAAAATCAGTTGAGTAGGGATTTTTAATGTGTTTACATTTGCATGTTTATGCTTTAAGAACCATATAAAAGTAATCGTGTGAATTTGCATTACATCTGTGCAAGTTCCAGCAATGACGTTCCTTTATTTTAGATACATCAGTCAACACAGTCAGCCATGTGGAACAACTGAAAAATTCTACCGTTTGGTGTTAAACAGTTGTCAAAAATGTTGTGTTGTTCTATACTAGTCACCAAGTGACACCACTAGTGTTAAACAGTTACCTTATTGTCTAGAGAAAAAATTTTTGGTGTACGCTTATAAGAACAGATTCCTTGAAAAAATTTGTCAAGCATACTGTTCGCTTATTAGGTCAAATATGGTATTCTGAATTTTGTTTTCTAATACAAAATACACCTGTTTGTGGCACATCTTCAAAGACTCGCATAACTATAGGTGCATGTTCACTCTTAGGAAACAAATTGCACTGATTTTTATAATAATATTATGTTCACTCAAAATACGATGAATGTCAGAAAGAGAGAAAATTAGATTACCAATAATACCATGGGTTATCAACAGGCACATATTTTTGTAATTGAACAATAGGTTTATTTAAAATAAATCTGTATTTAGATAAATAAAGTACATTTGGGCATTTCAAAGTGAATACATTCTCATTGCAGCTTGGGATTGAACTGTGCTCTTGGTGCCTCAGAGATGAAACCACACATAGAAACAATCAGTAAATGTACAAAAGCCTTTGTGCTATGCTACCCTAATGCAGGTAGGTATACTACAGTCCCCATATCAAATGTCTCTAGCAGTTATGTATTCCCAGCATCACAACAGCACGTGTTTACTTGACAAGTTGCCATTTTTTAAAAAGGCCTGCATAAGGTTTTTGACACTATTGAAATATTCTCCCACCAAGTTAATTTTCTATGTCATTTAATTGCTGTCTATCTAGAGCTACAACTGCAACAATTAATTTCTGTCAGTTACCGGATTCAGTATTTAAAACAAACTTGGCATTCGTATGTTTATTAATGAATATATATTGGCATGGTGACTGTGCATTGATACCAAACACTGGTTTCCATCTGACTGTTGGGATTATTATATCTAACATGACTCTGAAAGCTTATTTGGGTCTAAATTTTCAACATATTTTTGCAGTTGTGGAGTAATTACAATGTAAACATATATGAGAGTTGATTAGACTTATGTTGTGCTGTTAGTAACTCTTGCCATATCTGTTTTCAGGTCTTCCAAACACATTTGGAGAATACGATGAAACACCAGAGGACTTGGTGAAGCAGCTGGTTGTAAGCATATGTCAGACTGACCTCGTTTACATTCATCTGACCTAGCATTAGAATACTAGAGGCCAGGAGATTAAGAGTAGACTAAATAGACGTTTATAAAATATTGAGTAGTTATGAGGATATTGATAGAAATAGTTTCTTCAAACTTCATGAAGGTAGTAGAACTAGAGGGAACATGGTAAAAGAACAGAGGAGGTTAGATATGAGAGAGTACTTGTTTTCACAGAGTGAAAGGTATAGACGTAATGTTTTCAATAAGCTGATGGCTTCCTTGTCCACTTGCCATCTGGAGCATACTTTGTATAGCGATCTTTTTTAATTATGTTAGATAAGCCCAAACTGCATTGTGACTTGACTGCATATAGTATATAGCAATGGCATATTGTGAATTGATCCTGTGTTGTGTATCAACTGAGCAATGTGAATCAGCTGCATGTTGTGAATTGATCCTGTGTTGTGTATCAACTGAGCAATGTGACTTTCTCGTGTGTAACCTAACTGACCCACCTGTTGCCTGCAGCCATTCGTGGAAGATGGACTTGTGAATATAGTAGGAGGTTGCTGTGGAACCACTCCGCCACACATCAAGTAGGTGTCTCTTACAGTCGCACCAGTATCTTACATCTGTTGTAGCTGGACTTGACTTGTGCGTAAGTCATATTGACATATTGTCCTCCGGTACATTGCACCCCTGTGTCCTGCTCTATTCCGTGCTCACATCTATGCAGTCAACAATCCAGTATCACTTGTGAACTAATCACTCCACTTCTTCAGTGGTCGCCCTCTCTTCTGCTGTCCTTTGAAATCTTACTTGAATGCATGATTAACAGTGTTGTCTCTTGGCATACAGCAAACGTGCCCAAACCACCAGTCTTCATTGTCTGTTGACATTTGTGATGGATTGCAGGGTGTATGTGTCTCTCTGATCTGGCTCTTTTGTAAGAGCAATACTTGTGTTAATGCCTGGAACTGAACTATGGTTTTGTATTGTTCCATTGCAGAGCTATAGCAGAGCTTGTGGCCAAGTATCCTCCAAGAAAACCCCCACAGCCCCTGAACGAAGACGTCTTCCAGCTAGCAGGTACAGACAGTGGAACAACAACAAAGCAACATGACTTAATGACTATTGAAGAGTAATTGTACAGATATAGAAATGTGCTGGCTTGTGCACTTCAGTGTTTCTTTTTATATTAACTACATATAGTTATCTTCATTTATTGATGAAATAAAACTGCTTTTGTCACTGTTAATTAATTAGGAGATATTTGTGAGTTGATTTCGCTGTTCAGAGTGAATGTAGATGTGAGCATCAAAAAGCCATGTGCTATCATGAGTGAGAGCTGTTGCAAGATGATAATTTCTGCCAATTTTGTTCAAGGTGCCTATGAAATGCAACAAGATAGTTCACATTGCTGGGAAAACCTTGGAATATATAGATAGCAATAATGTTGAAGTAATGTAGCTTGGTAATCAGAGCACTGGAATATATAGATAACTGGAATATATAGATAACAATAATGTTGAAGTGATGTAGCTTGGTGATCAGAGTGCTGGAATATATAGATACCTGGAATATACAGATAACAATAACTTTGAAGTGCTGCAGCTTGGTGATCAGAGTGCTGAACTATCATTCGAAAAGACCGGAGTTCGAGTCCACCTGCTGTCGAAACTTGGGCAATCTCGTTCACCCCACTTCGTCTTTGTCTTTCAGAACAGACACTAAAAGCCATAGTCTCTTCGCCCTGGTCTCTATGCCAGGGAAGTGAGAGATCCCACACAAAGAAATGGAAACAAATCTTTTATGGAGCCACAGAGCCAATGGCCCCAGTCTGTAAAACCCATGGGCACTGCATTAGCTGCTGCCAGAATGTTGCTAGGTTAATGGAGTATGGCCTATGATCACCGTGTCTAGGCAGGTAACAGCGCTATGTAAGACAAAAATATTAGTATTGTTAGCTCTGTCTTCCCAGTTGCCTGCAGCTACCTGGTCCTGCTGTAGGTCTGGAGCCAATGAACTCCAAGGACGGTTCTCTCTTCTTAAACATTGGAGAGCGCTGCAATGTTGCTGGGTCGAAGAAGTTCTGTCGCCTGATCAAGGAGGGCAAATATGAAGTAGGTAGCCATGTAGCATGCAAGACTGAGCTAATTGTTGTGATGGTTCGAACTGTTACATCTCTTTCGTATATTTTTTAATTTTGTAGCATTTTCAGAAAGCATATAAATACAGCGTTCTGTCTAAAAGAACTTTACTACCCTGGTATGTATGTATGGTTGCGTTTGCCACTGCTGAAGAAACTGGCCATAATATTACTGACATGGGTTATCTCAAAATGTCTTTGTAAAGACCTATTAATTTTTTTACAAAATGGTTAAACCTCTTATATAAACTCATCAGAAATAAAAAAAACTGGACAAAATGTAAGTAAAGTAAAATCCAGGTTAAAAAATATGTTAAAACAAAGAAATTACAAAATTGAAATACAAAACAGAGTTTCTTCCATTTATATTCATTTCACGGAAAAACATCAATTTTGCCCTATTTTTACAATATAATTCACGGTCACATGGGGAAGAGCATGTGACCTAGTAATGTCAACATTTTACAACTTTTATTCTACTTTTTGCCACTTTCTTTCTTGTATATATATTCAATCTAAATTATCTTTTACTATATTTTTGTATGTACATAACTGGTTCCAGCCTTGGCTCCTCTGTTTAGCCCCAAAAGTAACTGTTTTGCATGTTCGGTTTTATATATTATGTATGTACATATGTACTTTCTGAAAATAAATTATCTGTCTAAGACAAAATAAGTTTTTTCCAGTTTCTTCATAATTACTTCCATCTCCTCAGAACAAAGAACTATTGGAATGCGCACTTTGTTTCATTTCCCGCAGGAGTGTTTGAACATCGCCAAGGCTCAGGTGGACAATGGCGCCAATATCATTGATATCAACATGGATGACGGAATGCTGGACGGGAAGATCTGCATGGCAAAATTTCTCAACTTCATCGCTTCTGAACCAGATGTTGCAAAGGTTGGTGAAATAGCTGGCCTTGTATTTAATTTTTTTAGCAAAATATTTTTTTATTGCACAACATAAAAAATCATAGTTCACAATGATGCACATTCTTGAAAATTTATGGTGAAATACCCATAGTTTTAAGACTGAGAACAGCACCATCTAGTGAGCAAAATGTTGGTGAATATGCAAGCCATTTGTATTTGAGTTTTATGGTTGCACTTAGTCAGTGTGTAAAATAACTTTCATGATGTTGTTGATATTCGGACTCCAGGCACAAAAATAATATAATGCCGATGTATTTGAATTTCAAGGGGAGTATGCAAGTAACATAAACATGGAAGACAGAACTTGATGTGTAAAAAAATCATTGTACCAATGAGACATTTCTTAAATAACTTGCAGAAGTAACCATTATAGTCATGCTAAAATAACACATGCGGTCTAGAAATAATACCTACATTATCCAGAATGTTCAACTATATATATTTCGTACTTGTCAGGAATTGTGCTTAAAATAAAAAATTCACAGTGCAACTTCTGAAAAGGTAATAGTTGATCAACACAGATTAATACATGCACTACACTAACGTTGCCTTGCTCATACAAGAGTGCGATGTTGCTAGGTTCCATTATGTGTTGACTCGTCAAACTTTGAAGTGGTGGAGGCTGGACTGAAGTGTACACAGGGGAAGTGTCTCGTGAACAGCATTAGTCTGAAAGCAGGCGAGGAGGAATTCATACAACGTGCAAAGATTGTGAAGCGGTACGGAGCAGCCATCATCTGCATGGCGTTCGATGAAGACGGTCAGGTAGAGATAAATTTATCAAATATTGGAGGAATTTCTCCGATTCCTGGTTTCAAGCAGCTGAGGAACGTGGTAAAATTTATATGCTAAAAAACATAAAAGAATATCTTTGATGATATGTAAGACTGATAACAGAAATATGTAAGACTGGTAACAGAAATATGTAAGACTGGTAACAGAAATATGTAAGACTGGTAAAAAAAAATATGTAAGACCCACAAAAGAACCCAATGATTATCTACATCCGCTTGTTTGCTGCTCATGCTCAAAAGGAGCTCGCAATGAAAACTGGGATATATTAATTGGCTCTCGCGAGTCACTCTTTGGACATGTTTTGAACTGATGATTGGTTGTTCACATGTCATTTGATAAATGCTGTCCATATCCCATAAAAGTGTTCAAAATATGCAAACCATAAGGAATATTTCCAATACATGTAAGACCATGAAATATCAGAAGATGCATAAGATTTTTGGGTAAACAGTAATACTCGGCACATATGCTTATTAGCAAAATTGTACTTAGCACAAACGCAGGATGAAGACTGTGGATAACTCAGATTGAAAGGCAGCATATATATGTGTGTGTTGGTTATAGGATAGAAATTGCAAGGTAATGTGATGCTGTTTTAATTATTGCTAAAAGATAGAAAAAGTTCTAAACACCAATAATGCGTTCAAAATGATTGATAATTGGATAATATAAGAATATTTTGCACTGTCTCTGTAGCACACAAACTGTATGCACATAGTAACTGATATGTGATTGTGTTATACCAGGCAGCGACTGCTGATCGTAAGTACGAGATATGCGCACGTTCGTACCATATCCTGGTTGACAAAGTTGGCTTCAATCCTAACGACATCATCTTTGACCCAAACATCCTGACAATTGCTACAGGGATGCAGGAACATGACAATTATGGTGTTGAGTTCATCGAAGGGGCAAAATTGATCAAGGTTAGTCATAGGACTAGTAATGATTGTATATCTATGTAGTAAATTAGTAATACAATTATTTGTGGTACTTGGTAACGTTGTGGTTGCAAATTCAAAATCTCAATTATGAGGACATCATCTTAATTATGATGTCGTCATTTTGGTGTCGTTCTAAGCCTGGTTAATTCGCTCCACATTGCCAGTTTTCTCAGCTGTATAAATGACTAGATGGCTATACATTGTAGTGTAATTATTATGTGAAGGAATAGCTCTTATACATTACTTTCATTGCTAAATTGTTGCCAGAGAAGTTTAGTTGGTGTTTGAATCAACATGTGTGTCCTGAAATGACATGTAAAATGCTTTGAGCAGTTCTGCTGCACTATATTAATTTATTCTAATATTAACAGTATTATCTCTTACATAGACACATTTCATTAGGAATCTGTAACGTCTATTTTTTTACCAAGAATGATTGCTGACTTTTGTTATTTACATTACAAGTGCTTTATGTGAAGCCATCACAATCACTGCCAAATAATAATGTGTACATCTTCCATCGTAGACAAATCTGCCATATGCTCGCGTCAGTGGGGGCGTGTCCAATTTCTCGTTTTCGTTCCGTGGCAAAGAGCGCGTGAGAGCGGCCATGCACTCTGTCTTCCTCTTTCATGCTATCAAGGTAAGAAAGTGAAAGTATTAAGGCTACTAGACATTTTACTCGTCATATGGATGAGAAAGTCATAAACAAATGTTGAATAGATTGACTGAATTGTACTGAACTGTAGCAAACATGTATTGATCATGAGACAGTGCCACCATTACAACTTTGCCTTGCGCTCACAGTTAAATAATTTATTATGTTTTCAGTAATAAACCATCTAGCTATATGGACTGTTTTATGACATCACAATTCATTGTGACATCACAGAACAGTCCATATGACCAATAAGACAAATTAAGGTATGATGCAAGGAATTATTCTGTCCTAAGCACATCCCATACAATTAACTTGAGACAAAATATGATATAGTTATAATATTATTTAGTTTGTGATAGACTGGTTTAGTGAAACACTCATAATGTGAAAAAAATATGATATAATTATAATATTATTTAGTTTGTGAGTGACTGGTTTAGTGAAACATTCATAATGTGACATCTAGCAACTATATAGAACCGAAGTGATAATGAATTCCAGCAAAACACAGTTATGCCAAAAACCAGTATTACACAAACAACCATTTTGAGGTCTCTGTTGCATTATGTCATCTGTGCCTCTGTTGTTCCATAGGCCGGCATGGACATGGGCATTGTCAATGCCGGTGCATTGCCTGTCTATGACGACATCGATCCAAAGTTGCTGGACATGTGCGAGAATCTTCTGTGGAACAAGGACCCCGACGGAACGGAGAAACTCCTCGAGTACGCTCAGGTAAACATGCAGTGAATAAACACTGATATTAAGCAGCTGTTTTATCTTCATAGTTATGACATGAGGTGTTTCCCTTTCTTCTTCCTCTTACATCCCTTCATCTTTCCTCTCTTCCCATACTCTCACTTTCCTCTTTTCTGTTCTGCTGCCTCGTGCCTATCCTAATAATTTCACATTTAATTAAGATTTTGTATATTATTTATTATTAACCTTTACAGCACCAATGCACAACTTTACATAGATTTGGTGCTATTGAAATTAATAAGCATTAAGCATTGATGTATATTATGTACAGGGTTTTTGATAAGCTACTCAACATTAATTGCATTTTAAGACCACCGAACATATGAGAAATACATGTTTAATGGAATTCCTCTGTTGGTAAATGTAATGTATCAGATTTTCAGTGCTTAAAATATTATATTCAGTTGAATGTTATGCCATAATGAGATTAATGTCTGCCTAATGGGAAATCACAAACACTCAAATGTCAACTTCTAAATGTGGCACCAGTGTAATTGAAGTCATCGTTATAGTTGCTTGCCTAATTGATGATACAATAGTTTCTACTTTTGTGACCAAACTTTTAATGAGTTCTGTAATGCTACACCGTGCTGCAGTAATTCACATTGCCAGTGGGATTGTTGTACATGTGACAGTGGATGACTAATCACTTGTCAAGTTGGTCATTGTCAAATGTTCTTCCATTGCTGTCCACAGACACTGGGTGCTGTAGGAGCTGCCCAGGTGGTCACGGATGAGTGGAGGAACAAGCCAGTGGCAGAGCGACTAGCACACTCCCTCGTCAAGGTACGTCTACCTTTCCCATTACGCAGACTTGATGTGTTTATCCTTGATGTCTTTTTCATTCATGTGGGCTACGACCCAGAAAAGTTTCTTGGTCAGTCCATTCCGAAATGGTGCAGTGATTTTTTTCAGTCGTGTTTTACAATAAGACAAACAAGTGAATTTTATGCAGTGTGTTTTACTCATGAATACAATATGTTTATTTCACGTTAAAATCCCATATACATATATTGAATGTGCATTAAAAATAGTAACTAGTTAAAATATATTAAATAATTAAATATAAATAAGATATAAATCACCATCATGCACAATGAAATGCTCTTGCCCATCTAGATCATGTAGGTCCATTGACAGTATTTATAGGGGTTACTCAAATGTATCAAAGAATGCATTAGGTGTAGTTTAGCAGCCACACTTACAATGTAGACATATTTAACTCCTGTTGAATCAGTTTACAAAAGAAATGTGGTCACTCACATTAATTTCCAGTGACTGACTGACAATTGAAAAAAGCTTTCATGGCAGGTGTGTGTAGATAATTCATGCACTGACCATAGGCTATTGTGTAAATAGTTATCTGAGAATAGAGAAGATGGAGTTTGAGAGACTGCGTGGTGTTGTAGCACAGTAGGGCATAGACAAGTATGTGATTGAGGACAGAGTTTGAGAGACTGCATGGTGTTGTAGGGCATAGACAAGTATGTGACTGAGGACAGAGTTTGAGAGACTGTGTGGTGTTGTAGGGCACAGACAAGTATGAGATTGAGGACAGAGTGTGAGAGACTGTGTGGTGTTGTAGGACACAGACAAGTATGAGATTGAGGACAGAGTTTGAGAGACTGTGTGGTGTTGTAGGGCACAGACAAGTATGAGATTGAGGACAGAGTTTGAGAGACTGTGTGGTGTTGTAGGGCACAGACAAGTATGAGATTGAGGACAGAGTTTGAGAGACTGCGTGGTGTTGTAGGGCATAGACAAGTATGTGACTGAGGACAGAGTTTGAGAGACTGTGTGGTGTTGTAGGGCACAGACAAGTATGAGATTGAGGACACAGAGTTTGAGAGACTGTGTGGTGTTGTAGAGCACAGACAAGTATGAGATTGAGGACAGAGTTTGAGAGACTGTGTGGTGTTGTAGGGCACAGACAAGTATGAGATTGAGGACAGAGTTTGAGAGACTGTGTGGTGTTGTAGGGCACAGACAAGTACGAGATTGAGGACAGAGTTTGAGAGACTGTGTGGTGTTGTAGGGCATAGACAAGTATGTGATTGAGGAAACAGAGTTTGAGAGACTGTGTGGTGCTGTAGGGCACAGACAAGTATGAGATTGAGGACAGAGTTTGAGAGACTGTGTGGTATTGTAGGGCATAGACAAGTATGTGATTGAGGACACAGAGGAGGCAAGACTGGACACGGAGACATTTCCACGACCACTGCACGTCATTGAGGGACCACTTATGACGGTACGGTGTCGCATGCTGCATGCATGGCCAACATTGTCCATTCATGTTTCTGCATGGGAGAGCATCAAGAGGTTCTTTTGAATGCCAACAGACAGGTTCATGCAAATGTACTTATGCAGATGTGTGCAGGTCTGCTGTTTCTGTGTATAACTTTACCAAACAATAAGCATATTTCTTTTGGCCAGTACTCGGGAGAAAATTATGATTTAGGCTTTCCATATCTTGTTAGCCCAATAGGTACAAGAAAAGCAGCCACCAGCTGGAGGACGGGGCTTGTATTAAACAAATTCCTGGCCATACATCTTATTTTTGTATGGCCACGCACATGGGAAAGCTACTATTCTTCAAAATAAATGCAACATTAGCTGTCAGTATTATAAACTTTTTTCTGCATAATTTTGAACACGAGGTAGTAAATACACTCAAAAATGTTTAGTAATCCTATGATTAGAGCAACAGTTGTATACAGAATCGTAAGATCTAATGTGTTAAAGTTGTTGGGCCTCTGCTTGCAGGGGATGTCTACGGTTGGGGAGCTATTTGGCTCAGGGAAGATGTTCCTGCCCCAAGTGATCAAGTCAGCCCGGGTAATGAAGAAAGCTGTGGGACATCTGATCCCTTTCATGGAGGTAGAGAGGCTGGCCAACCTCAAAGACACAGAGTGCAACAACCTGGTGTGTGGTGGCTGTGTTAACTAACAGAACCCTGTAGCTCTTTCTCATTTCCATGTATATGACAGAGGGCATCCTGAATAGATCAACCCTACCTCTTTCTCATGTTGGTTCTTTCCTTCTTGCACTTTCTGTGTCCTGTCCTCCCTCTCTCTCTCTCTCTCTCCCTCTCTCTCTCTCTCTCTCTCTCTCTCTCTCTCTCTCTCTCTCTCTCTCCCTATCTTTCTCCCGTTAGTTAGTTGTACCCAATTTTTATGATACAACTGGGTGGTGCACCTCCTGGTCACCAAACTGTTGACCCACCCCTCCAGTAATCTACAATGAAGTGCATCAAATACTGTCTTTTCAAAGGTACTCCCAAAATCTATAATTAGTTGTATAAACTGCTGTGCAGGCATTTTCATAGGTTATGTTATGAACAAGATATAAGTGAACTGCTTTACAGAATGATGCGTATGCTGGGACAATCATCATGGCCACAGTGAAGGGGGACGTTCATGACATTGGCAAGAACATAGTGGGGGTCGTACTTGGGTGCAATAACTACAGGTATGGTTTATGTATTTTGTCTAGTTTATTGTACAATTTCTGGTCACATTTTGCAGACTGTGAATCTGTTTTGTATTGATTTTGATGTAAAATGGTAGTTTTCATATCATTTGTAAAATACAGCCCATGGTTGATAAAAAATGTTTTGGTATGAAATTACCTAATGCTATTATTAATAAATAGCCAATTACTATTTACTAATGTTAGTAAATAGCCAATCACATTAATGTTGACCTCCGTCTCACCAGGGTGGTTGACCTTGGAGTGATGATTCCGTGTGATAAGATTCTGAAGTCAGCCATTGAAGAAAAAGCAGGTAAATAGGTCTTATTTATTTCAATGACAAAATGAATTTATTCTACAAATTTATGTAACAGTCCATGCAAATTTCAATAAAGATGTTGCTGCTAAATACAGTGTATATGTGTGTGATAGCAGTGCATGTTGTTTCCCCTGTGGGTACACTGAATTCAGCTTTATAGAATTACTTCCGGCCAGAGCAGTTTGACCTCATTAAGTGCCACATTTTATTTGATACACCTGTAACAGGGATTGATTCCGTCCCAGCCAATATATTTGATTCTACAAAACTGCTAATTCTGTTACCCACGTGTCTTGTTTAAGCATCATTTTAATTACTACGAATACCATTGATCACAAATATACCTGCAATGATGTATTTTTTATTTATGCAGTATACTCATGTAGGGATATGTGGATAAAAATATACCCTTCATTTGTGGTTAACAATATTTTTGCTGTTGTCCAGATGTGATTGGTCTATCAGGCCTGATCACTCCATCGTTGGATGAGATGGTGCATGTTGCCAAGGAGATGAAGAAAGCTGGCTTGCACATTCCGTTGATGATAGGGGGAGCCACCACTTCCAAGTGAGTAATCGCTGAACATCGTATTTTTCCAAGTATCGCCAATCCTCACTTTATAGTCATGTCAATTACACGTTTCTTTTGCAGTTAAATATGTCTACATAATAAGTATTGTTATTAAACAACTTGTCCCACTGTGATAGCTACTGTGTAAGTTAGGAATAAGATCTGTACATGCAGTGTAAATGATAGAATTACTGTTAAATCATCATCTCTAATATACATATTTATCATATTCATGTCAACGTTTTTACTAGACCAGTTCCCTATTAGACAGGTTTTCTAATTAATGTCAAGGCTCTTGATCCTGTTACTCTTTTCTCACAACCTGTATGTGACTGGAATAAACTGCCATCAATCATTGCTAACAAGTCAAATATCAACAACTTTTCCCACTAACTGTATGTGACTGGAATAAACTACCATCAATCATTGCTAACATGTCAGATATCAACAATTTCAAACAAGAAGTGTTTAAGCATCTACGCAACAAGGAAGACCAACTCAGTGGTTTGTGTTGTAGGGCGCACACAGCCGTGAAGATCTCCCCTCGCTACCCTCACCCTGTCATTCACGTACTTGATGCGTCCAAGAGTGTAGTTGTGGTCAGTATCCACTGCCCTCTAGGTAACTCTGTAGTTGTGGTCAGTATCCACTGCCTTCTAGATAACTCCGTAGTTGTGATTAGTATCCACTGCCTTCTAGATAACTCTGTAGTTGTGGTCAGTATCCACTGCCTTCTAGATAACTCTGTAGTTGTGGTCAGTATCCACTGCCTTCTAGGTAACTCTGTAGTTATGGTCAGTATACACTGCCCTTGACATAACTCTGTAGTTGTGGTCAGTATACACTGCTCTCGAAATAACTCTGTAGCTGTGGTCAGTATCTACTGCCTTCTAGATAACTTTGTAGTTGTGGTTAGTATCCACTGCCCTGCTGAATGACAGTTTGTGAGATAATATGTTGTATGTTTAGTGTGGAGCTCTGCTGAATGTCAGGTTGAGAGATAACATGTTGTATGTTTAGTGTGGAGCCCTGCTGAATGATAGGTTGAGAGATACTATGTTGTATGTTTAGTGTGGAGCTTTGCTGAATGACAGTTTGAGAAATAATATGTTGTATATTTAGTGTGGAGCCCTGCTGAATGACAAGTTGAGAGATAATATGTTGTATGTTTAGTGTGGAGCTTTGCTGAATGTCAGGTTGAGAGATAATGTGTTGTATGTTTAGTGTGGAGCCCTGCTGAATGTCAGGTTGAGAGATAATATGTTGTATGTTTAGTGTGGAGCTCTGCTGAATGTCAGGTTGAGAGATACCGTGTTGTATGTTTAGTGTGGAGCCCTGCTGAATGACAGGTTGAGAGATACTATGTTGTATGTTTAGTGTGGAGCTTTGCTGAATGACAGGTTGAGAGAGAGTATGTTGTATGTTTAGTGTGGAGCCCTGCTGAATGTCAGGTTGAGAGATACCGTGTTGTATGTTTAGTGTGGAGCCCTGCTGAATGACAGGTTGAGAGATACTATGTTGTATGTTTAGTGTGGAGCTCTGCTGAATGTCAGGTTGAGAGATAATATGTTGTATGTTTAGTGTGGAGCCCTGTTGAATGACAGGTTGATAGATAGTATGTTGTATGTTTAGTGTGGAGCCCTGCTGAATGACAGGTTGAGAGATAGTATGTTGTATGTTTAGTGTGGAGCCCTGCTGAATGTCAGGTTGAGGGGAGAATTCATGGACGAGTTGAAAGAGGAGTACCAGGAGGTCAGGGAGGACCACTACGACAACCTCAAGGTAACAATGGCACACACGTTTCTACTCAATGTTTAACAAGATTTAACATGATTGACATCCAAAGCAAAGGCCCAGATGGCAAGTGGACAAGGAAGCCATTAGCATATCAAGAGTCCTTCATTTTTCATCTATGTATAACCCGCCCTTCTGAGATATGTGTCAACTTTGTTTTTAAACATATTCACGCTGCTAGCAGTTACACGCTCTGTAGTTAATTTGTTCCATTCATTTATTGTCCTCTGTGAGAACAAGTACTTCCTGATATCCGATCTACACTGATCTTTTACTAATGTTAGCTCTTGTCCTCTAGTTCTACTATCTTTCTTGAGTGAAAAAAAAATGTCTCAATATTTTCATACCCATTCAATATCTTAGAAACTTCAATTTGATCTCCTCTTAACCTCCTTGTTTCTAATAAGTTTGTTAAACTACATTCTTGAGGCATTCCCAAGAATTTTATTACTCTGAAGCTGCAATACCATGCTGCTCTGAAACTTTCATATCAGCATTATTGTTACTCCAAAGTACTTTCCTTTTATGGTAGTACACTGTACCTAGAACAGTATCTCCCATTTTATTGTTTACAACCAAGTTCCCGTGTCCTGTGTATAGGCGTTTGCATTTCCCAAAATTGAAAAACGTCTGCCATTTTTTAGAACATTTAACTAATTTGTCTAGATTGTTTTTCAATGTTGTTTATCACCATCATTTTTAACCTTTAGTACTTCATGTGCATGCGTGCAGGCATGCGTGCGTGTGTGTGTGCATGCATGCATCATTAATCAGTCGTCATTTTGAAGATCATGACAGTTAAACAGTAGCCTCCACAATTGATCTGTTTTAGAATAATTTATGGATGAATTAGTGAAAAAAATTGTAAGAGATCATCACTATTCTTTGTCAATCCCAGTTGGCAACCTTTCTGTTTTTCTTGTATTTGCAGTATTCCAAATTTGAAAAAATTACATATAGGTATAAAATTTTCTTTTTTAAATTTCTTTCTCAAAAGGGTACAGCTTTTATTTTGCTATGAAAATCACATTATGCGTAAACTGACCAGTGTATTCTGATAACATTTTGTATGTTTTTTTTTCTCTTAATTTGATGACTGCCTAATTGTTTTAGCGAGACTGCACAAACCATGGTACTGTTTATTTCTAGGACCGTCATTACCTGCCAATAGAGTCAGCCAGGGAAAAGGGGTTCAAGATAGATTGGAGATCAGAACCCAAGCCAGGTGTGCCTTCCTTCCTTCATGAGAAATTGGTTTCCTTGCCATGTATACTACTTAAACATGTAATTAATATAAGGTCAGACGCAAGACAAAAAATTATACATATATAAGCCACCAATGATTCTTAGTAGAATAAATAAAACTTCTATGGCATCTAAATCCTCGGGGACATGAGTTCAGAGTCGCATCAATCCAGAATCATTAAGCATGATATCATGAACAGGGATGCACAAGTCATCACCAGAGCTAGGGACTGCCAAGGATTTAGAGACTCTAAATCCATGGCATAAATTTTAGAGTGAAAATGCAATTTCGAAAACTGATTTTTGCGGAAGGTAGCTATAGTTTGAGATGATTTTAAAGTGATGGAAAGGCTGTTCCAGATTTTGGGCGCAGTTACACATAAATACATGCTTATCCAGGTTAAGGTTAATTCTAGGAATAAAGAGATGTTGTGAGAGCTGCCTGGGGACATTGTTGTAGTGGAACAGTTGTTCTCCCTTTTCACAGTCATGCCATCATTCTTGGGTACCCGCATCTTTGAGAACTACGACATCTCTCAGTTGGTGAACTACATTGACTGGAAGCCGTTCTTTGACACATGGCAGTTGCGGGGAAAATACCCCAACCGGGGCTTCCCGAAGATCTTCAAATGCAAGACAGTCGGTGAGTGAGTGTTTGCCCACTGGCAGATGCTGTCTTTCGTTGTCCCTTCCTCTACTGGCAGGGCTGCAGCAGAAGCGGCTTCCCAGTTGGGCACGTGTGAATCACCAGCGTGTATGATTCCTTACATGGATTTATCCCAGAATATTGATGATGTCTTTCATTCATATGAGTAAAGGTTGATTGTAGCAAGTAATTGTAGCAAATATGCAATGTTGAAGGACATCTTGCTCATTGTATCATACAAAAGTGTTCATGATTTTTTTTCATTCTGAAGTTATATCAATGGGAATCTTTTCTTTTTAAAATGCAATCATTGTTCTGTTGAACAAATTTGTGTACTAATGTTGAGTTTTCTGGTAGAATCTTCGTGTTCTACCTTGTCTGCCAGAAAACTTATATTAAACCAAAGCATGACTGGTTTATCTGCTTTCCGTCTGGCGTCAGGTGCCGAAGCGAAGAAGTTGTACGAGGATGCTCAGGTGATGCTTCAAAACGTGCTCAATGACAAACTGTTTGAATGTCGTGGCGTGCTCGCGTTCTACAAGGCCAGCAGTGATGGAGACGACATCCAGCTCTTCGACGAGGATGACAGTTACCTTGGTACACTGCACGGACTCAGACAACAGGTAATGTCGCAGTGTGGTGCAGTGGTCACTGGTTTGATTCTGGCCGAGTGACCAGGAGTTACTGGGCTCGAACCTACGGTCTGTTTCGTAAAAATTGGGTACAACTTGCCCACTCCCCTAGCACCTGACATATGGGAAGGAAATTGGAAGAGTGGGTCTTTCAGATGAGACACTAAATGTCGCTGGTCCCTTCTACCGGGTGTCTATGTCAGGGGAAGTAACAGATTCCACACGGTAAATGTATAACCTATCACGGACTCACTAATTTGACAAAATATTCAGCAGGTTGAAGGTGGTAGTTAACCAGAAGAAAGGATTCCAATCTTTTATTTGTATATCCATACCAGAGTCAGCGTTATTCTCGGGACACCTCTATGATGTTTATTGTTAGTTTGCAAACAAATGCTAGTTATCCTATTACCACTTTCATGCAGTAGCAAAATAACAAAACCTAACCTTAGTACCAACAGGTTGGTTCCTTTGAGCAGTGTTTGGAATTGCAAGCTTAAATGATAATATCTTACACTTGTAGGCTGAGAAGGATTCCTCGTCAGATGAACCCTACTACTGCCTGTCGGACTTCATTGCGCCCCAGAAGAGCGGGGTCACGGACTACATTGGCATGTTTGCCGTTACCTGCCACGGTGTGCAGAACCTATGCGAGAAGTGAGTCAAATCTGACTGCCAAACATGAGGCGATTAACTTAATCACTTAAATAGCTTAACTTAATTTAAATAAATTCAAACTTAACAGGTTTATATATTAAATTAATGGCTCCCTGCCTGGTGACTATGATATGTTAACAGCCTGGCCAGAATTATGTAACACATGATTTCTGAAATTCCAAAAAATTTTATTACCCAGAATTACTGCGTGACACTGGCCTGGCATATGTAGACGATAAAGAGACATTTAGGCAGAAGGACAATTGGGCATTGGAAACTTGGGAACACTTTTGGATGGACTAGGAAATTTGGATTTGCTTGAATTAGCATTTCTTGCTTATCTGCTGAACAATATCACACTTGAAAATCTTGTTGATCTGATTCCCCGGTTGTTCTTTCATTAGCCGTCTTTTATGCAGTCATTAACAGCGACGTATGTCCAAAATAGAATGAAATAGACTTCAAGTGACATCACTGATTGTGGTTGAGTTTCTCATTCCTGCCAGGCAGACAACGGAAGCATAATGTGGGTGGCCGTGGAAAAATTGCTCAAAAATCACATTTCTTAAAGTAAGGACAATGTATGCCTTGAATGTTAGAGAACAGCACTACCTGCATTTACAGTGATTTTACTTATATTTTCCATCCTATATCAGCACATTCACAAGCTGATGCATTCACATGTCCCTAGATCTGTTATCTAGCTGGGAATACAACAGGGATCACTGTCGTGTATTTACAGGTTAGAGAAGCAGTTTGATGACTACAGCATCATCATGGCAAAGGCACTGGGTGATCGTCTCGCCGAGGTGTGTCCGTAGATACAAGAACAAATGTCCATCTGTGAAATAGTTATCTATTTTTCCTTAATATTTCCTTTTTTTCATCGTAACATTTTGACAGCTATCATCCATCTTCATCAGACTGATGACCACTAGTTGGCAACATGGTAGTTATCATACGCAGCTGCAGATTCGGGATGGGTTGTTCCTTGGAAGGTCATTGTGCTGCCATCTAGTGGTAGTCAGTCTGATGCAGGCAGCTGAAAGTGGTCGAAACATTACAAATGTATCGGGGCATGATAGAGCAGCGGTTAGAACATGTGATTGAATCCTCTTGCTGCGGTTTCAAAGCTTGTTCATCCCACATTGCCACAGTTCACTCGGCTGTATAAATGAGTACCTGGCTACAGACAGGTGGATAAGTGAGCGAATATTTATTTGTGCAATAATTGCAGCATGGCTGAATTCTTCCCAGAGAATTTTTTATGGAGTTGGAATGAACAGATCTGCCAGGGGATAAAGTGTAAAGTGCTTTGAACAGTCCCAAGGACTGGATATCACGCTATATAAGAACATCTTTTTTACAAAGAAAACAGGTCAAATTTACTGTGAAAAACAGTTAAAAGACTAAACGTATACAATCACCAGACTGACGAATCTCATCACTACTGTAAAATAGTTGTTTCAAAATGTGGAGTTGTTATCGACATTGTCCAATGTAATCATCAGATTACCTGTATTGTTAAATTCCAATGATTGACAAAACACTTGATGTATCCTACAAAGTATGCACAGTGTATAATTATGTCATAAAATGAATCTCTGTCAAATCTTAAGACAAGCAGAATGACACCAACAAACAAGTGTTGAGCGCCATTGGTTTTTATCATATATCTACGTGAATTAGGCTAGTACTCTCACAGTTGAGGTTCATTTGATCTGTATAAGTAGACATAAACAAGATGGCAGCAGTTATGCATAATAGTTCACATCCCTCATTAATCCAATGCTAGAGTTGAAAAATCATCATCTTTTTATCAGATATAATGGATGGGATTATCCAATCAACCGCTTGTATTGACAAACCACAGCGCTGTTTAATGCAGCAAGCTTTGAGCAGTTGAGCACAAACCAAAGACTAAGATCAAACACAATTACAAGACTAGCAAAGTCTCCTCACTCCTCACCTTGCTGTGCAGGTAATTGTATAATAACAATAGCGTCCCATGAAAACTTCTTTTAGCCACGTGAATGCATCAAAACAACACTTGAGAAAGGGCTATTGTAGCTGCCATTTTGCAATTAGTTTGGGCTTTTTATGCCTGTGTACTAGTCTAGAAAACATATATAACTTTGTAGAGATGCATGTAAGAACATAAATTTCTTGGTGTTCTATTCATATAAATCAGAAATTTAAGAAAGAAAGAAAACTAAATGATATTATGAGTGATTTAAATCATGATTTAAAAATATTCAAACTACCTATTGCATTTTGCATTAAGTCCACCTGTTATTGTTGGTATGTCCACCTGTTATTGTCAGTAAGTCCACCATTATACATTAAGTCAACATGTAAGTCCACCTGTTATTGTCAGTAAGTCCACCATTTTACATTAAGTCCACCTGTTATTGTTGGTATGTCCACCTGTTATTGTCAGTAAGTCCACCATTTTACATTAAGTCAACATATAAGTCCACCTGTTACTGTCTTCTCTGTCATGATGGTTTCTTGTGTCCAGGCGTTTGCGGAGGAGATGCATGAGAGAGTGCGCAAGGAGTACTGGGGATACTGCTCCGAGGAGCATCTCGACACTGAAAATCTACTGCGCATTAGGTACCAGGTATGTGCACTGCTGAATGTACAGTTATGCTCCAAGTCTCTGTGGCAATTATCCATAATATTTTGTAAATATCAATTGAACTCCCACATTTCCAGCATATTTTGGCACCCATTAACCATATAGTTAGAGGCAAGAACAGAACAATAGATGACCACACCATGCAGTTATTATGTAAGTATAACATACATTGTGATTAGATTGCTTGTTCGTCAATTCGTGTGGAACAACGGATTAAACTGCTGAGAGTAAGATAATTTGCATTCAGTCAATAAAATAAAAGATATGTATTTGATATATGCACACGTCTTAGACAAACAATGTCCCTTTTTCCTGTAGTAACAAGGAATCCATGTAACACATAGATGTAATACTGTTGGACTCTCGATAAGCTAATGACATCCTTGTCCACTGCCATCTGGGTTGGATGGCAATCTTTTTTAAATCTTATTAAACTAATACTGCATAGAAACTTAATGCCAACTATACTTGTGACGAAGTTAAATTGTCCATTTCCATAAGTCGCTGACGCAAAACACTTGTGATCAAGATATGTTGTTTTACAAAATGAACTGGTATGAAGTAACTAATGAGTCTGGCCTTGGCTCTTGAATATCCAAGTTCTGACATTGCATGGCCATGTTCCAGGGCATCCGGCCAGCGCCTGGTTACCCGAGTCAGCCAGACCACACAGAGAAAAACCTCATGTGGCAGTTGATGTGTCCAGACAATGTCGGCATTGAGTTGACGGAATCCCTCGCCATGATCCCAGCCTCGTCCGTGTCTGGGCTCTACTTCGCAAATCAGCGATCTGTCTACTTCTCAACGGGCAAGCTGGCAAAGGACCAGGTAGCTGCACTATACAGTATATTGACATATTCCGTTATGTAATATTGTTACATGCTTCATCCATGGCTTGTGTTTCAAGAGTAAGTTTACCCAAAAAATTAAATGTCCTTCCAGAATAAAATTTTGTCTCATTCCAGAACCATTTTGCATAAATATCGAACCAATATAGCATCGACCTTGTTAGCTCATTTGTGCAATTTTTTTATTTATTTTTGAATGAAATCATCAGATAATTATTACAATATTTGTTAAGCACTTTTAAGCACAACATTTCTTAAACTATTCATTCATTTGAGGCCAATCTCCCACCTCCCACCAATTTTTAGCCAACCTCCCACTTCCTGTCACACCCCCTAAAAAATCAGTTTGGCAGCTACTGTAGTGATTCATTGCCTTTTCCTATAACATGATTCATCAACTAAATTCTTGTGTGCAATTCTTTGTCCAGGTTGTGGACTATGCCAAGAGAAAGGACCAGGACCTGTCATCAGTAGAAAGATGGCTGGCCCCAGTGCTGGCTTATGATACAGATTAAGCAGTCTTTTGAAGAGTATAAATGCTGCACAAGATGGTATATACAGCTTCAAGAAAGACAGATATTTCCATTGCTCAAATACATGTTTTTAAACTGTTTCGGAATAGCACAAGATGGCAGCTACAAGGTGTTATACAATAATTTAGCCACAAAAACTGCCGAAACATTCCATTTCTAAATCTTCAGTTCTTCTCTCAACTGTTGGTGTTGCTGGTTTCGTCAACCTCTGCCTACAAATCTAAATTGTATGATCTAATTCTCCCTTTACCTCAATTAATTCAACTTAATTTGCGTGGTTTTCTTTCAAGCATTTGACTGGTTGATTTAATTGTTTTTAAAATGTCAGTAAGTATTTTTTGGTTGCTGAGAAACTGTATGAAGCACAATGTATACAGCGTAGTACAAAAATTGGTTATGTGAAAGCGTATCTGCAAAATGTATAGATATTTGGTGAATTTTCTTCCCCAAATTTGTGTCTTGTTTGTCATATAATGTAATTTTTTTCTTCAGTTATGCATCGTATGGTACCTATATTATTATGTGTAGATTATGTACAGATTGAGAAATCTGGCCTTATTAATGTTGATTGTTAAGAAATATACACTGAACATTTATAAACGTTTATTGTTTGTTCCAACCAAATGGAATTTGTCACAACTGGAATTTGACAGCATCCAGTAGTTTCAAAAACTCTGATTCAATGTACCCGGTATATCATGTTGCAGTATTACTACATCCAGAAGTTATCCTTTGTAGATTTGTATTCTGTTTCATATGGACCAGAAATGTTTAATCAGTATGTATACTTATAACCTAAAATGCCATAACCTCGATTGATATAAATATTATCTTTATAGTTACAGAAATACCTCATTTTTGCTTTACATTTGCATACAGATGACTATATCCTATATATATAAATATATTATATATACAATTATATTTATATATCTTTGGGTTAGATTAGCAGTTATGTTATGCTAAAGCAACATGTATTGTTATTCAAAGTGTCATACCCAATATGTTTCATTTGACGTATGTAGCATGTTGGTTGACCTTATCATTTTATTGTGTTCATCTTATCTTGTTGTTACTGTGGTTTTAATGATTTCCACACAGCAATATGATGCTTGTGTTATGTCAATATTTAATTATTCATGATAAGCGAATGAACATCTATTATATATTAAAGCACCGAGGATACATGTCTGTGTCTATCACCTTTTGCTATGAAATGCCATTGGCTTGTAGTTTATTTTCCGTAGTTCGCATTAAAATATCAGCCGTGAATAGCGTTGCCAGTCTGCGTGTATTTCAGCTAAGCGTCGTGCATACCCAACTTGTCGTATACGTGCTTTTCATCATGACATCATCGTTTTATGTCATCAACATAGCAACATAGCTAATTATATAACGTATCTCCCTTCTTTTTGAAAAGTATGTTGCTTAATTCATGTGGAGCTGTGTCTGTTATAACCACAAATGTATACGATAGACCCATTTGAAATATATAAATTTGTGGAAGTTCCGCATGGCGGCTTCATACTTGCATCGCACAACTCATAAATATTGCGTTTTTGCAAAATTAATTATACTCGTAGGTATGTTGAGAACTTGCATTGCAATGCAGTAGCCACTGTTGTTCTGTGAAAGTTCGTTGTTGCTTCTTGGTAAAAGCAATGAACAATTATTTGATTGAAGACGACAACAGGCGGATTATGGCTCTGCTCAGGGCAGTTGGAATATGTGAGTGAGCACAAATGCCGTTCTTATACTCGCAGATGTGTTGAGAACATGCGCTGCAATACAACTGCTACTGGTCTCTGCATCAGTGAGCGTTCATCGTTGTTTCCCAACAAACAATGGACAACCATTTGATTGAAGACGACATCAGGCGGATTATGGATGTGCTCAGCGGAGTTAGCATTTGTTGAGTGAGCACAAATATGGTTCTTTGATATAAGATGTTGTTTTCCAGTGGCAAACGAATCCATTAACCATATAGTTAGAGGCAAGAACAGAACAATAGATGACCACACCACGCAGTTATTATGTAAGTATAACATACATTGTGATTAGGAATTGCTTGTTCGTCAATTCGTGTGGAACTTGCATGCATGCTCACACAACCAAAAAGGTCCATCATATTCAAAGGAAGATAACTATATCCATTCCTATTGAAGTATTGTGGTGTTGTAAAATGTACAACAGTATAAGAAATAATAATAAACTTTATTGTTACACTCGTTTCCAGTGTAAGACCCTGTTCAGGAGTGTTTACATTTGATAATAGAAGACTAAATATACGCACACACATAAACAATATAAATTGTCAATAGTTACATTCAAGTAAGATATCATTATAAAAAGATAAATAAATAGATTATTAAATATTAATGAATAAATAACCACAATGACGTGTCTCCGTTATGATTTGTAAATAGTGTCGTACACAATGGATCCGAAAAAAAAATGTATTCACTATGTAGATAGAACTTGCTTTGCAGTTACAATAGCTGCTGATGAACTTTGAATCGGTGTTTCTCAATACTACAATTATGAATTACCATTTGATTGAAAGATAAACTGATCACCTAGATGTGCATTAATTTTACTACTACATAGCATGTAGGTGTACATAAGCGACCGTTAAATCCGTAATTGCTTCCCACTAAAACAATGGTAGGGAGAAGTCGACATCAGATGGATTATGGTTGTGCTCAGCGGAGTTAGCATTTGTTGAGTGAGCTCAAATGTAGTACTTTCACAAAGCGGTTCTTCTTCAAAGGCAAACGAACCCGTTAAACACATTGTTTGAAGAGACGCGCGAACAGAACAATAGTCGACCTCGCCACGCAGACAACTGGCGTATCGTGGGCAAGGAAGGTGTTGTGACAGCGTTCGGTGTGTCTACATTTGCCGTTACGTAGGTAGTGTTGAAGACGAATCGTTGTGATTCGTCGTCTGTCGTCAGCGTTTAACAGATAGAGGCGGCATCAGTATATAAGCGAAAAACATTTTATTTTATAACGGGATCGATGAGTTACCGAGAGTAAATAGACATCGTATGACAATACGGTTTTGCTTACAGTTGATTCGTGGTACATCAATTCTAATTGTTCTCTGAAAGATAATTAAGTCGAGTCGAGATATGGTTACACGAGCGATGTTGCCGGACACGCTCTGTGTGTTCGCGGGGTTCTTGGCGGTGGTTGCGTCGAGCGATTTCAACGATGCGGTCATCAGAGCCCAGTGTCAAGCCGAATGTCTCCACAAGGTGGGTGATAATAATTATTTACGTGGGGCGGATCAAGGCATTGGAAACGGATCCTCATCAAATCGCCTGTATCCGGTACTTTTTTGTTGTTGTTGTTATGTTTAGCCTTTTTTCATTCCCCCCCCCCCCCCCCGACTCCCTAGCAAAGCTCCGTGCCTTCACAATAGCTGTCCAGCCCTCATCGCTCAAAACTCTGGACCCGCCCTGTTTATAGGTCCTACGATGTGTAAATATTGAGTACCTAGTGAGCAATTGTATTGATGTGTATGGGCAGTGCGTAGGTATATTAAAAAAGTAGCACATAGTCAAGGGCGATTGTAGGATTTGACGAAGGTTAGGCATAGAGTACGTGCATGGGGCAAAATGGGCGGCGGATGCCTCACGCCACATGGATCCAAGCCTGATAGTATATTGCAAAGACTTGGTGGTAGGCACAAGTTACAACTTACATAATGTATAATGTGTGTCGACTACACGATAACTTTCATTGGATGTTCTTGGATCTGCCCGCGATATTAACCGGAAATCGGATCCTCCACAAATAACACTGAAGAAGAAGATATTGGCTGACTCAAAACGCGATGAATTCACTGTCTCGCTATAGTTGCTACTTTTAACCGGTTTGTGGTAAATGGGGGGGGTAATATAGGTTTTGTTTCTAAATTATGCCCATATAGGTTTTGTTTCTAAATTATGCCCACAAAAGTTAGAGACCGTTTTCGCGGGAAAATGTGTAAGCCATCGAAAAATTATTCATGTACTGGCTGTAGGACTACATGTATACAGTAATGCATAATATTTGTAATGTAATGACAATCTTCGTCACAACAAATGGTTTTATCCCCAACAGCACAAAACAAAATCGCCACCCCATAAACCCTCAGGTTGTATGTCGGTCATTCTCCGTAGAACGTATAAAATGGGATGAGGAAATCCGACTAGATCTTTAGAGAAATATTTTAAAGGTAAACAGTTTTTATGATTGGTGTATTTGTCTACGACAGGAAAATACTATAAGCAGTGCTCGCTACCCTTTGTACCGTCCTGTATTTAATTATACAATTGCCTTGTCCGCTTCTGGTGTCATTCCTGTTATGCCCGTGAGCATAACGAGTTATGTGGGAAATCGCGAAATTTTACTGAAACAAATACAACAGAAAGACGACGCATTTGTCGATTTCCAGCAAATATCAAACAAGACTGAAAATATTATCAATGAAACAGCTCAGACACGTGAAGAGAACAGCCAAATTGTTGTTTTGGGGTCAGTGTTTACCAATGATTGAGCAATATGCTTTGGAAAAGGCTCGCGGTAGCATAACTACTACACCTCAACAAACCCAACCATCTCTTTCACACCTTTGCGGAGCCGTAGTAGAGGTGGAGAGAATTTCGAGTAACAGGAATGACTGACAGTAACAGGAATGACACAGGTAAATAAAAGCAGTTCACAGACACACGAAGAAAACATTATTCAGGTGATTCCTGGAATATAATGAAAAAAATTATAGCATTCTGACTGCAACATTCAAACAATCCAATTGTTCACAATCGAATATTTTATCATCACTGAAACCACAGAACTTTCAAAGACGGAAACAATTTTTCAACAGTGGTCAACATCTCGTCTTATCATCTGACAATAGCCTCCTGGTGGTTGAGTCGACCTGGATGTGTCGCCGATTCTTGGTCACTTGCTTCGGCTCGTCAATAATAGAAATCACCCTCTCAAAGCTGTACCAGCAGAGGTCTCATAACTGGCCAGAAAAACATGTCGGGCCCGATACAACACATGCAGTCTGTTCGTCTGCTCGTCTGTCTGCGTGATGATGTCTGGGTAAGGCTTACCCTCGTACTCAACTTCCACGGTCGCAACGGGTCCACCCTACGATATAAATTAAACGTGTCTCATGTGGTCAAATGTTGGTGGGACAATGCTTAGAAGAATATATTTCATACTAAGCTCGCATCTGATTTTGTGATTTCATTGTGGAGCTGACTTCAAATAAAGATATGCAGGATACACCTATCATAACATAGTAGCATACACTCGATGTAATCCTTATAGATGTGCCGCCTCAACACTTTTACTTTATGCCACGTGCATCCGACATCAATAAGTAGAATTACGATACAGGAGGAAGTGTAGAGGCGGCAAGGCATGCACTTCGAGTCTTCGACGATACGTTGAATAATGTACTCACCATGACATATTTGTACGCGGCTGACCCTTCGACGACGCCCCCTTCCTCTACGTCAGTAGGGTTGACAGGCTGCAAATAAATAAGCATAATATATAGTGGTTCATTTTTGCTGGTAGCGTTCCTACTCTTATTATACTTTGATTTGTTTGCTAACTTTACCCATTTTATCGGCCACACTGAAAAACACGAAAGCTTAATTTTACGTATGTCACATACTAAAACTCGCTTTGATGACAGTTCTTCGAAAAACGCACTGGCCCCGATCCTACAGACTGGATACAAACGACAAAATAGGACTGCACGAATTATACTTAGATGATATTAGTGCTATATACTGCAGGAAGAGAAATTACGCGTGCAAAGTTGCAAACCTTACTGAATGACGAAAATTAATAAGTATTGTAATCAAAAGTCGATGATGATATGATATTTCCATGCATCGTCATTCTCGTTACCGAATCAGGCGTAACAGGAACAAACTCAAAATGACCTTATAGCCGAACGTACATTGCTCAGATTCATTAGCTTATCTCTGAGTCGTGTACACTTTCTTCCAGGTCTAACTGCATTTGAGGAGTAACAGTAATTACACGTAATTAACCAACCATGACGAATGAGGTGACACTTACCACGTGGAAATCAATACGCTGAAATAGACGCCATGATGGTCTATCGCAATAGACACGAGGCGCCATCTATTGGGAAAACTTGAACGAGATCGGTCTATGTTTGGTGAGGAGAGTGGCTCTTTGTTGTCGAGTAACAGGAATGACATAAAAATCAAGGAACCAGTGGAAATTCGAGAAAAAAAGAGATCTGTGTGAGCTCGTCATATTTGCTCTGTCACGACACCGTCATTGAGTTACTAAGAATAAACAATAAGAGAAATACGCCATAAAACACCTTTTTGTGGATTTCGATATGGCAAATGCAGCGACCCGAACTTTGAGACAAGAGCAAAAAGCTGATTTTGCTCATTTTGGACCCTGTCTTCGTTCCAAAAGTCATCCACATGGGACTCGAATAGTATGGAGAGTCTAGTTCAGATGTGTTGGCCACGAAAGTTTGTTCAGTCAAAATAATAAAAAATTTTATTCCTGCTATTGGGACTCAAATTATACGTTCTATGCCTGGAGAATGACCGATGTAGTGTTTATGTAATTTGCTGCGGTTTATAATCGTTATCGTCTAGTGAATAATTTCGTAGCGTTGATACATGCTGCCACCTATTGTGTAATATTTGGCTGGTTTCTAGCATGGCGCTCACGAGAGGGAAGACGCGAGTGAGTGGGCGATGTACGCTTTCTACAAGCCACATTTACAGTGCAGCAAAAACAACAGGAACTGCACGAGCGTAAGTTATATGTTATGGTTGTTGTTTTGTAGGTTTGTGATAAGTTATCATTAGTTCTTTAATTGCAAAAACATAAATTGTTTGCCATCGACTTGTCTAGAAGCGACCTGTGCCTGGGCTGGGGCTGTGCTGTGTCCTTGGACTTGGCATGGTACTGGGTGGGGGGGGGGGGGGGTGCTAGGGCAAGGTTCAGTGACTGTTTCGGATCTCGTAGTTGAGTCATTTAAGTACATTTTAAACCATTTTGTATTGTTCATCGGTTGTTGTATATAGTAACTAAGTTAAAATGTTAAGGTAATTCTGAAGAATACTACCATAAATTTGCATGCCATAGCCATAGCCATAGGCATAGCATATATGTATATATATATATATATATATATATATATATATATATATATATATATATATATATATATATATATATATATATATATATATATAATGTAATGTTAAGGTAATTCTGAAGAATACTACCATAAATTTGCATGCCATAGCCATAGGCATAGCATATATGTATATGTATATATATATGTATATGTATATGTATATGTATATATATATATATTCATCTAGCTAGATTATAAATAAAAAAAAAAATCCAACACAGCCACAACTAGCTAGACTCATTAGTTCTTTAATTGCAAAAACATAAATTGTTTGTCATCATCGACTTGTCTAGAAGCGACCTGTGCCTGGGCTGTGCTGTGTCCTTGGACTTGGCATGGTACTGGGTTGGGGGGGGTGCTAGGGCAAGGTTCAGTGACTGTTCGGATCTCGTAGTTTAGTCATTTAAGTACATTTTAAACCATTTTGTATTGTTCATCGGTTGTTGTATATAGTAACTAAGTTAAATGTTAAGGTAATTCTGAAGAATACTACCATAAATTTGCATGCCATAGCCATAGGCATAGCATATATGTATATGTATATATATATATATATATATATATATATATATATATATATATATATATATATATATATATATATATATATATATATATATATATATATATATATATATATATATATATATATATATTATATATATGTAATGTTAAGGTAATTCTGAAGAATACTACCATAAATTTGCATGCCATAGGCATAGCATATATGTATATGTATATATATGTATATGTATATATATATATATATATATATATTCATCTAGCTAGACTATAAATCCAAAAAAAATCCAACACAGCCACAACTAGCTAGACTCATTAGTTCTTTAATTGCAAAAACATAAATTGTTTGCCATCGACTTGTCTAGAAGTGACCTGTGCCTGGGGCTGTGCTGTGTCCTTGGACTTGGCATGGTACTGGGTTGGGGGGGGGGGTGCTAGGGCAAGGTTCAGTGACTGTTTCGGATCTCGTAGTTGAGTCATTTAAGTACATTTTAAACCATTTTGTATTGTTCATCGGTTGTTGTATATAGTAACTAAGTTAAAATGTTAAGGTAATTCTGAAGAATACTACCATAAATTTGCATGCCATAGCCATAGGCATAGCATATATGTATATGTATATATATATATATATATATATATATTAATATATATATATATATATATATATATATATATATATATATATATATATATATATATATATATATATATATATATATATATATATATATATATATATATGTAATGTTAAGGTAATTCTGAAGATTTGCATGCCATAGCCATAGGCATAGCATATATGTATATATATGTATATGTATATGTATATGGATATATATATATATATATATATATATATATATATATTCATCTAGCTAGACTATAAATCCAAAAAAAATCCAACACAGCCACAACTAGCTAGACTCATTAGTTCTTTAATTGCAAAAACATAAATTGTTTGCCATCGACTTGTCTAGAAGCGACCTGTGCCTGGGGCTGTGCTGTGTCCTTGGACTTGGCATGGTACTGGGTTGGGGGGGTGCTAGGGCAAGATTCAGTGACTGTTTCGGATCTCGTAGTTGAAGTCATTTAAGTACATTTTAAACCATTTTGTATTGTTCATCGGTTGTTGTATATAGTAACTAAGTTAAAATGTTAAGGTAATTCTGAAGAATACTATCATAAATTTGCATGCCATAGCCATAGGCATAGCATATATGTATATGTGTGTGTATATATATATATATATATATATATATATAATATATATATATATATATATATATATATATATATATATATATATATATATATATATATATATATATATATATATATATATATATATATATATATATATATAATATATATATATATATATATATATATATATATATATATATATATATATATATATATATATATATATGTGTGTAATGTTAAGGTAATTCTGAAGAATACTACCATAAATTTGCATGCCATAGCCATAGGCATAGCATATATGTATATATATATATATATGTATATGTATATGTATATGTATATGTATATGTATATGTATATATATATATATATTCATCTAGCTAGACTATAAATCCAAAAAAAATCCAACACAGCCACAACTAGCTAGACTCATTAGTTCTTTAATTGCAAAAACATAAATTGTTTGCCATCGACTTGTCTAGAAGCGACCTGTGCCTGGGGCTGTGCTGTGTCCTTGGACTTGGCATGGTACTGGGTTGGGGGGGGGGGTGCTAGGGCAAGGTTCAGTGACTGTTTCGGATCTCGTAGTTGAGTCATTTAAGTACATTTTAAACCATTTTGTATTGTTCATCGGTTGTTGTATATAGTAACTAAGTTAAAATGTTAAGGTAAATCTGAAGAATACTACCATCAATTTGCATGCCATAGGCATAGCATATATGTATATATATATATATATATATATATATATATATATATATATATATATATATATATATATATATATATATATATATATATATATATATATATATATAGTCTAGCTAGTTGTGCCTGTGTTGGATTTTTTTCAATGTGTTCTGATCTCAACTTCTCAGTTCTCGAGTCAAGTTACTGTTCACTAACAGTGAAACTTTTTTTATTATCCATAATGGTAACGATAAGACCATACCAAATTCTGCACTTCTATACTTTGTAAATATTGTGATTTTATGACTGCACTTTATATACACGTGTGTCAGAATTACACAGAAGTTAATTATCTCATACAAAATGAACTGCATCCTACAAATAAAATTGGATGATAAGCATACCTGTAAACGTTGCAAGGCACATATATGATTTGTTTCAGTGCATGTTGCCTTGCCGGTACATCTTTGATAGTGTCAAGAGATGCCGCATCGCCTGTGTGAGTGCAACATTCTCCAGTCACATTCTACATATTTGATATTCTTACAATATCACATCACCAGTATCAACTTATAGGTGTCATTCAACTTTATTACAATTCCCTAAACCTCCAAAGGTTGAGTATTGAACTTTTGGGTCAGCATTTTAGAACAAACGTATAATCAGGTTTCAATATCAAGTTGCCATGCAATCTGAAAGGTTGAAATACTGTTTTTCTCTGTGCACAGAAGTTGCATGGCCTACAAGTATAACCAACTTTGTTGACCATGTTTTTTCCAGACAACTTCCCCATGCAAGTCAAGTTGTAGCTTCATCTATGGCTTGAAACAACAGCTACAACCTAATTTCCAAGGTGATCATTGATTGAATGTTTTTCTTCTGCCATGTAAACACTACAACTGGATTATTGTTATATTTTAAGGTACACCCGACATTACTTTTTTTACAACATTACTCTTAATGTATTTACGCCATATACCAATAGCTTAATGTTTACTATCAATATACTTCACTTTTGTAACAACTACATACTGCTAAATAACTTTTATTCACTAATAGAGCATGTCGCTTTCAAGTAATAAATCAAATTATTCAATCTTTGATGGTTGTTTTCTCGAAACCATGTTTTTTTCGATTTGGAAGAAAAATATCAATGTAAGTAATTATACTAGCCTAATATATGGATTTGAGTATTGAATTCCATGTATTCTTTTCTACACAACTGACAACAGTTTGAAAGTTATATCTGTATTTAATTGTTGCAAAAAATAAGTAATTTTTTTAAGCTACAAAGAAATTATTTAAAATTAAAAAAAACTTGTTTGTTAATGTTCCTACCAGTTGTGTGACATAATGTGTCCTGAAGATGGTTTGCAAGAAATGCTTTATTCCATTATTGTTACCTTTATTTACAGAAATGATGTTAACCTTTATAGTTTACTTTTGTTTGAAGCAAGCCAGACCTCGAAGGTGAACGTTACGTTGTCAGGAGTGACCGTATGCTGCCAGGAGATATCAAGACGCACAGTGAACACAGTCAGCCTCTATCTCAAGTGGGACGTTCAGAGTGTTCATGGTCATTGGACAACGCCTGGGCTACCTGTCACATTTGTTGTTGAGATTCGAGCTAATGTCACACAAGGACTAACGTCATGGACACCTTTCATTGTAAGTTTTCTCACTGTTTTGTTCAACTTGAACTGTTTGAAATTTGTAAGCAAATATTTAAGAAAAAATGTAAATAATAATTTTGCTGCAAGTTGTCTAAATAGCTTCAGATGTTTAATATATCCACATCTTGCATGTATATCAATAGATATCAATATTTTTTAATATTCTAAAAAGTCATCCAACCAATATTATGATGATCAATATTATTGGATGTTGTCGTAGTCGCAGCATGTACTGTTATGACCCACCATAACACATGACCACAGGTGTCTTCAAACATTTCTGTTATTCTGTTTCCTAGCCAGACTGCTAGACCATCAAAGATTTTTATTCTTTCCCGACTCCTGCTCTTTTCCCCTCGATCTTTCCCATTGTCTCAAGATTTTCTAATTTTCTCTTTCTCATCATGTGGCCTATATATTGTTGTATTTCATGGTGATAACCATTTTGATTCTTTATTGTATGCTCCTCAAATAATGAGAAAAGCAAGTGAGAAATGTTTTAATGTTGTCACTGTCACTCCCACAGACATACCATGGTTGGGTGCCTGTGATAGTTAATGCAAGCACACTGTACCAGTTCCGCGTGACCCCAGTGATGGCAGATGGCGCTGCTGGTCAGGCGAAGACCAGTGATTGGACACTCGCTACTCATGGTATGTCATCTTGTAACAAGTTATAAATATTTATTGAATTATCAATGCTTCAATTTTTTTTAAAGTAAATGTGATGAATTATGCAGCAGTGTCTATTCATGGTTCTACTTTTCTGAAAATAATCGTCAAATTGTTTGGAGGGTGTTGTTCACACGGGGTGACCTGGTGGCGAAGTGACCCCCACCGACATGGTGTGGTTTTAATTACTAGCCAGTAGTCAGATTGTTAGTACTTGTAGCGGGTGGCTACTGGAGACATTTAAATATTATCTGTAGCAATGTTTGTTAGACTGGCGTAATATGTCAGTTAATTGTATGTATTATGTGTAAATACCATTTGGGGCCAGCATGCTTGCTGTGATTATGTGTTGATGTATATCGTATATTCGTGTTGAATCTTGGCGTAATTACTGATACATTAATAAAAAAATTAAATTGGCCTGTTTCACACTTACCTGGACCTGTGTTGTCATTCTGCATAAATGAAAAAATTTTGCTTTTTAGGGCACTACAAACCAGTAAGGCCAGCACGCGTGTTTGTCATTCGACAGGAGCCAGCGGAGCAATCTGTCTACGTGGTGATTGGCTGGACTCCTCGGACAGGTGATGCCATATCCCTTAATGCCTTTGTCATATTTATGCGTTTGAGAAGTAGCATAGATTTTTATGGCAGATCAGATGAAGTTAAGTAACAGTCAGCACTAGCAGCAGTTAGCTTCATTAAAACTCGTTTAGCCCATCACGAATCAGGTTCAGTGATGTAGTGCATGAGTAGTTTTAAGTAATTTATGCAGTTGGTTTAATAAAAGAGTGCACACTTTTGTTGATGTCATCGAAAGTAATGACTTTCATAATTAGATCAGGCAACTTGCGAAATTCTGAATAGCCTTATGCTCTAGTATAATATTATAGAGCCAAACCACACTTGTCACGTTTTCGTCAAGACCAGATCAGATAACAAATAGTTTCATAATTTGTCCCATGATTTCATTAAAACTAAATAACAAGCTGGCATGTCATAGTGTATACTAAATAGGTTACATTTTTCAGTGAAACGAGTCTAAAATGAGACAAGCGAAAAACATTTATTGAGGAGGGACCTTTAAAATTGTCACCCTCTACCCCTTTATTCAGTGTCTTGCCTAGTCTCCCGCCAACACCACTCCCTCTCTCCGTCCCTCCCTTTTGGGTAACCCCTCACCTCAATGTGTTCTGTGCATGTGTTTCAGTTCCAATGTGCAACTACAACTTGGCTCTGCTGCCAGACTCTTCCATTGCCTCGGCAACAGAGATCAGAATCCCGCTGGTAAGCTGCAGTTAGAAAGATACTCCGAATACATTTTCCGTGAACAATCAAAACTGTGTGCATTGGTACCAGCCTACAACCTGGACTTGAGTGAAAAATAAGTAAATATTATGCTTACTGCAGTGAGTAATTCGGCCATACGCAGTGATGCTTTGATCATTTCTTACAGAATTTTAGGTTTTTCTTCTAAATGGGACTATTTTAAAGGGAATGTGCAAAGATTTTCATTGGTTGACTGATATGGAGCTAGCTGGGAGTTTCGTATGATTCCTGCAAAACGATATCTATATATGTTATAAAACTGCCCTATTTTATTTCATTGCGAAATATTATATTTTCGAAAATATTAAGAGTTAAAAGATCACTCTCTTAACACATATTGTATGGAAATTAGTTTTAACCAACCGAGATGCTGAAAATTAAACAATAAAAATCATTGTACATTTCCCTTTTAAACTGTTGTGTTGTTTTAGCTTCCTGAGTTCAAGTACAGAGTTGGTCCCCTGCAGTATGGCACCCGCTACTCTGTGGTTCTTAGTTCCTGCACTAGAGAATATCGGTGTAGCTATGGCTCAGCCAGAATGGCCCTGGTGACTGCATCTTGTTTGGAGGCCACAAATTATAATTACAATCTGTGTTGTAAGTAGCTTTTTGTTCAATCACTTCACAAATCATGCTATAAGGCCATATAATATATTTTAGTTAGCCAGGTAGTAGACTTTATTTAGCCACTACCACATAAATGTAGTCATTTTATTATAATTATTAAGTCCTGTGGTAGATATTAATTACTGCCCATCAAAAAGAATTATTTAAAAAAAATTATTTATAATATCTAATATCTATAATACATTGTGTGATCTCATTTCTGCAGCAGTATGAATGAAAGATTGTATTCCTGTTGACTATTTATAATACCTTTTTATTATTACAGTTTTGTCATAGTGTATATGCAATAATGCTATTTTTAAAAAACCTTTTTACACTTTAGCACCAGACTCACCCACAGACCTCCACTTGAAATATGTGGGAGAAAAACAGATTGGACAGAACGATGACATCTTTTGCAGTAGTTCATTTTTGGTCATGTGGATGGCGCCCCAGCATGTCTCATTAACCAATGAAATCACACGTTACATCATATCGTGGCAACAGATTCCAGGCATCGCCACTGGTACCATACATTCCATGACTGTGTCTTTGCCAGGGGTAAGTTTCATTCTAACAATGTATTTCTGAAATTTCCAGATGGATATATTGTTGCAGTACTGCTAAAGATAAAATATATAAACATTAATCAGGATTTCAAATTGATTAATCTTTATATCTTCAGCAATAGAGCTCTTTCATCACCTCATTAAAAGTGGTATAATTTCTAAATATGCCTGCACATAACCAGTAAGTAACATTTTATAAATTAATTAACTTTCTGTAATAATTTAGTAATAACTAATAATCCATTATTACTGTGCCATTTTTGTAGAACACCTCATCTTACTTACTCGATGACCTACAAGCAAGCAGCGAATATGACATTGAAGTGACTGCAGTGTCGTCTGGTGGCAGAAGTGAACCCGTAGTATCACGGATCAGCACTGCAGGTTGGTCATTGTCATTCTGCGGGTGGCAGATTTTGCAAAACTGACGAACAATTTAAATTACATAAGCAAATGTGTATATGTTTTGCATACATAGGTATTATTAGAACATATATCTAAAGCATGGTGACGGTTATAGGTGTAATTAGTACACATTAAGACATTATTTGTGTTGAACTGAAGTGACTTCATTACTCCAGGTGTATATGGTAATCCCAGTAGTACTAGGATGTTGAGTTTTACTGTATTTTTGATGTTGATAATTTATAAACAAACTGTGGCTAACAAAACGTTTTGCCATTACAACAGTGACAGAGAACTGCAGGCAAGTTACGCCAGACTCAAGTGCTCAATCGCACACAGGTAATTCAAATATAATAATTATAATATATACCTACCAGGTTACAAGAATGACACAGATATACGAGATACTTATTTGTTGCTAGCTGACATTTTCCCATACATATGTGAATATTAATAAACACACTATCCCACAATGTTATATTGGATTTTTCATACTCCCCTTTATCTCATGCGAGCAGTTTCTAATCATTTGCAACGTTGCCTCCTTCAATTACATGATCTGATTTTTCAATTTGAATACCTGAATAATCTGTTCAATTTCTGTTGTGGTGCTTGTTTTGTGGTATCATAGATACTATTTATAAGATATTTCAGATTTTGTCTGTTTGAAATGTTGTCCCCTCTGATGACATTTGTTTTAGTAGAGTTGAGTCCATAAAAAGCTGGCACTGTTGTTTTTGTGCTGTTTTCTTTGATAGATTTTCTGTTAATTGGCAAAGGAATTGGCTAGATGTCTTGGCCGTCATTACATTTATGTGATGCATATGTTCATTGTCTTTAATTTCAGGCATCAGTGCCAGCATGCAGAACAACATTTGGTTATATGTTGTGATACCTGGCACAGCATTCCTGGTGCTGAGTTTGAGCTTGGCCACTGTCTACTGGAAGTTGCATCAGTGCCGATGGATATTGCACACACAGGTATTGTGATATCTTGTTGTAAACACTACTGTTCGATTATTGCATAGAAGTAGCAGTAAACAATATCATGATGATATTTACAATACTTGTCTTGGTCAGTCTTAAAAATGCTGATATCTTTTTTTTATATAATTGTTTTTAAAGTTATGCATTGTATCGGGTGGGTGGATTTAATTCCAGAGAGGTATCGTTGATGTAGCTGCATCAAGTGTTATGGGTTGAAGAGGGCAGACACACAGATATATGTCTCCACCGGAGTCTTGTCGGGCATGACGTGATTCTTTCTATAGCAACAATGGCATTGTAGAATGTTATATGAAATAAATTGAAACAATAAGACAGTATTGCATCAACCATCAATAATCTTAAGAATACCTCCTTGAAATAGCACACAGTTGGCTAATTTTTGCATATGTGAATTTTTTGTGAAATCATTTATCATTGGGATATATCTCACTGCTAAAACTTGTTGTGTAATATATAGTTGTGACTGTCAGTGTAATGTCGTTTTGTTGTCACATATGATAGAGTCAACCCAAGGCAATGGCAGGAAACCCACTCTATGAGCCAGTGAAGGTAAGTTACATGCAGAAACAGTGCATTGTTAGCTCGAAGTTGTAAACTATTTAGTCACCACCTTGCTGCAGCTTTCTGTGGCAGACAAAGAGTATCAGCTGTACTTTGATCAGTAACCGGACATAACCCCCACTGGACATAGCCCCTCCAGACATTACCTTCCCTGGACAAACCCCTTCCAGACATAACCCCTTCTGGACAAAACTCCTTCCGGCATAACCCCTTCTGGATAAACCCCCACGCTGACACTTTTATCATTGGAAGTGCTGCTGCTGCTGACATGGCGTTTATGAGTTGATTTAAACTTCTCTCCCACACAGGTTGTCTCACATTTGTCATGCCATATAGAGGTTGGTGACATCACTGGTGACACGTCACAGACAACCCATGACGTCTACGAGGTAGACTTTGAGAGTCTGGCCGTTGAACATGAACTGGGACAAGGGGCGTTTGGCAAGGTGATGAAAGCAAGGTTATCACGTGCTCCCATCTGGCTCAAAGGAACAGAAATGCCAGTGACAGTGGCTGTGAAGATGCTCAGACGTGAGTCATTGTGTACTGGTGGTGTCTAGTTGTTTGGCGGCACTGTCTTGTCTACCTCACAGATCCACTGTACTCAGTAGCGCCCATGGCTCTAATTTAGGGCCAAATGTTGACTACTACTTTGTCTGATAACAGAGCAACAACAGCTGAAGTTATTAGTTGTTGTATCATAATTATAGTTGTTTATTCTGCACTGTGTTACATTGTTTAAATATTGTTTGAAAGATGACTGACTTTACCTATACTTTGATAATGCTGGTTTTCAAAATCTTGCTTTTTCTTCCAAATATGTCCACATATGTAGAATCCATGTTAAAGTACATATACTAAATGGTTTTTGTTAGAGAAAATATTTACTTTTTGGAAGATGCTATTTTATTGGGTGCTTAATTGTGGTTGTGTTAAAAACAGCTCAGACATATGTATATTTCTTGGGATATTTTGAAAGATAGCACAATGGGCGTCGTTTTCCAAACAAAATTAATCTATCTAGTATTCTCTATATTAATAAACCTAACCTGGGATTGGTATGTATTGTAAACAAAACTATCCAGCCCATTGAAGGAACACAAACATGGAATATCTGCAGATTACCCGAGTACAGCGGAGGACAGAGCTAACCTGCAGGAGGAGATTTCCCTGATGAAGTGCCTTGGTCGCCACCAGCATGTTGTCAGCATCATTGCCTGCTGCACACAGGGGCCTCGACCATGTCTTATCATGGACTACTGCAGACATGGAGACCTACGCAACTACCTGCGGCGGCTTCGTGAGCAGGTACATCAGAATGACAAAAAAGTTACCACTGCGAAGTATTTATCACCACCAAGTTAATAAACATACACCTGTTTGCCCCAAATGTATTTATATCCTGTTAAGGATCCCTCCTTAGTTAATTTTTCTCACTTGTTTAAAAAAGTTAACCTATATAGTATCCACTGCGACATGCTAGGTCGTTTCTACAAATGAATTTTTTTTTTTCAGACTGGATACCGTTAAAATTCAGGAAAAGGGCAGCGGTAGTCAGGCTTTATACATGCCCTACTATGTAACATGCGGCTATTTACACTTTCCCAAGTTGCCTATTATTTAACAATTGAAGTCAATTCTTGATTTTAACAAAACTATGTGCTCTTATTAAACTGACTTAAGCTATTCAGTCGCACTCACAAAAATTAAACATCAGCGAACCTGATTCTCAATAGGCTAAATCTATTGAGGGCATTTTAATTTCTGGACAACAACAACAAAGCAAAGGGAACCGTGATAGTTACTGTTTATCTTGGTGTCCTTGTTATATAATTTCAGAATCTTGCTTGTGACGCTTTTTATTTCTAGAATCCTTCCACATCAACTGTCATGTTGTAATTTGTAGCACCTGAATCTGAAGGCAAGTAAAAAGAGAAGCAGTTGCCATGGTAACATAGCAACGGACTGTGTTGTCTGTCGGAATGTGACTACGGATTGTTGTGCTACCTCTAATATGAAGGATGCGCCTCGTGGTATTACCTTCATGTCCCTGGGCCAGATTGGCAGCAGGGGGCAAACAAAGACAGTTGGTGAGTTTATTCCTCATTGACCATATATGTAAAACACTGCACACATCACACAGGCATACGCATGTACAGACACACGCACGCACGCACGCACACATGGGATTCACATTTGGGATGCACACGTGTGTGAAATTTGTGTTCTGGTGATCAACGGCTTAAAAATGGACTGATGTTGTAGTATGTAATATTTCCAAGAATAAATAAATTTGAGAAATCAAATGATTCTGCAGTTATGATTACTTAAAACTGCTTCCTCAACTGATTTAGCCTATCGCAAACCCGGTTCAGTGGTGTCCAAATATGTAGTGTGTGAATAGTTTATGTAACATCCACAGTCGATTTAATAAAAAATGCCTATTTTTTGTCAAATCATTGAAAGAATTGACTTTAGTCATTAGACCAAAGGATCAAAATAGTGGATATCCAAAATGTAAACACTGTGTGGGTCAATGTTGATCATGGGTGTGACCTCCATCCTCTCGCCGATCACACAACAAAGTTACGAAATTTCACCAAGGAAGAAAATCGTGATTTTTCAGCAATTCTATTTTCACTTCAGTAAATGCTTGAACAAGCGTTAACTAATTTAATAGTTTATCTGATGATTTCACAGAAACTACATACAAAAGTTACACAAATGGGAATTTGAAATGAGACTAGCAAAAAAATCTAATTGATTAAGCATCTTTAATTACAACCCTAATGTTTGTGAATCTTGTCGTAGGTGATGTTGACTCTTGTGACTCGGGCAAACCGTCATCGCCTCCCCATGACAGTAACACCACCTACAACTATACAGACACGACTCATCCAACTGAAGACTGTGACCCTGAGCATCACCAAATGAACACACAGATGAACTCCTCCCTGCCAGCTGGTGAGGGAATTGGTCTCTAAACGCCAGTTTACATGAGCGATTTTTGCCCCAATTTGTCAGGCAACACATTGTCGTATGATAATGCTCAATTAAATTTTGTGTGCGTTGAGATGAACAACATGTCTAGACACACGTAGATGTTGACCTGTGCCACGCACAATTTGAGCTTCGAGTTGTCAGCAAGATAGGGACCAGTCCCAATTCTCAGTGATACAATTGTAATAATAATTGGCCTCCCTAGTCGGTCTCAGACACGTGTTTACTGGACTGATTCTTGCAGCACGATATAACACAGCACCGCGTTGGCTCACAAATTGGAAACAAAATCATTCATGTAAACCGGCCTTAATTGTGTGTCATTGTATCTCAGTTATCAGCGTGCAAGTTGATTCTAGACTAATAATAGTTGTCTCGATGACATGGTACGGGTGTGGCTTTTGCAGCGTTATAACATTCAAGTTTGTCATAGCATAACTGAGTACCTGTCTGGTGGGATTATAAATTGTGCTTGAAGAACAGCGACCAATTTGATTTTTAATGGCACATTTATTGGAAGTCAGAATTAACCACATTTGTAGATGGTTGTTTCTAGCATTTCTAATTATTAATACATACTATACAGATTAATAGATACTATACAGATTAATACATACTATACAGATTAATAGATACTATACAGATTAATACATACTATACAGATTAATACATAATATACAGATTAATACATACTATACAGATTAATACATACTATACAGATTAATAGATATAAGTGTAGGTGTTTATCAGACCTTTATTGTCACAAACCAATATTTTTATGTGTTGGGAATCATCACTTCAGAGGCATTTCTATTTGCTTCCACAGAGTTTTATCAAAGCCAGTTCTATGAGAAGATTATGCTTGTTACTACTTCTCTCTGCATGTCATCATGTCACGCATGGTTGACTTTCAGGCAGTCATGCCCGGGAAGTGATGTATGAGGCACAACTGCTGTCATATGCCAGACAGATTGCTGTCGGAATGGTGAGGCTCTTTGTCTTTGATTTGTGACAATGCACACGGATACCTTAATATTCGTCCTTTTATCGACAGGCTTTGTGCAGATCAAGGGCAAGGTGTGATCCTTTATGAGCATAGCTTCTTATGTCAGGAAACATTTTGTCTTTTGTTAGGCTATTGCAAAGGTTTTCCACAATACATGCCTTACAAATACTGATACAAGTACGGTTGTTCTTGGTTGATTTGTGACCTACTGTGCGGCACCAATCTATAATAATAAAAGTGTTTATATAGCGCCCCATCAATCAAGATTGCTCTCAGGTGCTTTACATACATGCACTCCTAACTTATTTAATTAATTTATTATTCTATATCTATAGCCACATTACTGGGGCAAGTATATGTTACCGTACAGCAGTAGGGATACCTCTTTGTATATACAATACACATGCTTATATGTGTGCAAGTGCTTGTTATATTTGTTCTATATGAAGCAGCACAAGGAATTATGTGAGTTAAAGCTTTGTTATATTTCATTGAAAACATCACCTTTTGTCATCAGGAGTATCTGTCACAGAAGAAGTTTGTGCACCGAGATCTGGCTGCTCGCAATGTCCTTGTGTGTGACAACAACATTGTCAAGATCTCTGACTTTGGTCTTACTAGAGATATATATGAGACAAATGTATACGTCAAGGAGACACCAGGAAAACTGCCAGTGAAGTGGATGTCAGTCGAAGCCATCTTTAATCAGATCTACACCACCAAGAGTGATGTGTAAGTGATTGTGGATGATGGATTGATGGATACCTCAGAGTTTCGTGGCACAGGCATTGGCTAAAGCAGTAGTTGCAGTGGTTTCTTTAAGACCTTTGATACATCAACATGCATAACAAATATATGTTCCTCCTTAATGGAAACTGTGTAATATTAATGATGAAAACTTCTTTCTTATTACAAAGGAATGGCAGTAACAAACAAAATAATTTGAGCTGATTTGTATGGAATTATTTATTAGCTACAATACCAATCCTGTGGTCCTGATATTTGTATGGGTAGTTTGTTAGCTATAATACAAATTCTGTGGTCCTGTTATATGTATGGGTGGTTTGTTAGCTATAATACCAATCCTGGGGTCCTGTTATTTGAATGGGTGGTTTGTTAGCTATAATACCAATCCTGGGGTCCTGTTATTTGAATGGGTGGTTTGTTAGCTATAATACCAATCCTGGGGTCCTGTTATTTGAATGGGTGGTTTGTTAGCTACAATACCAATCCTGTGGTCCTGTTATTCAGAAATAGATTGACGATTAAACAGTTGTTGATCAGTCCTGTCCTGTTTCATTGTTTGTTTACGTAAATATTTGTGTAAGAAAATCAGGATTTGTTAATGCTATCGTATTTACACATGCAAACACAATACTACTTGTCCTTGCAAGAATAATTATTAGAAATGCTTTAGCTAGACCATGCTGTTCCTCCGTCTGTCTACATTGTTTGTGCCTACACATCCAGATGGTCATTTGGCGTGGTGCTGTGGGAGATTGTGACTCTGGGTGGCTCTCCCTACCCAGGAATCACCAGTCAGCAGTTGTTCCACCTGCTGAAGCAAGACTACCGCATGGAGCAGCCCGACAACTGCAGTCGACAGATGTATGTACCATGTAAAGGTGACAATCACGCGTATTGTCGACCAATGCTAATATGTGATTCCTTGACATTTTTCCATGGCCCAATTATTTTTCAAGCATAGCGTACACATACTGGCTCGAATCCGGTACATTGACCTGTGAGCAACTTCATATATTTGTCAGGTGGCACTTCAGCCTTCATAATGCAAAACTGCCTGCATGTGCTCGAAGACAGCACTGTTATGAACCGTGACTGGAAAGTAAACAATGTGTCAATGTACAACACTAAACAAGTGCTAACTCATCTCCCCCGTGCTTGATGTACAACACTAAACAAGTGCTAACTCACCTCCCCCATGCTTGATGTACAACACTAAACAAGTGCTAACTCACCTCCCCCGTGCTTGATGTACAACACTAAACAAGTGCTAACTCACCTCCACCATGCTTGGTGTACAACACTAAACAAGTGCTAACTCATCTCCCCCATGCTTGGTGTACAACACTAAACAAGTGCTAACCCACCTTCCCCATCCTTGATTTACAACACTAAACAAGTGGTAACTCACCTCCCCCATGCTTGATGTACAACACTAAACAAGTGCTAACCCACCTCCCCCATGCTTGATGTACAACACTAAACAAGTGGTAACTCACCTCCCCCGTGCTTGATGTACAACACTAAACAAGTGCTAACCCACCTCCCCCATCCTTGATTTACAACACTAAACAAGTGGTAACTCACCTCCCCCGTGCTTGATGTACAACACTAAACAAGTGCTAACCCACCTTCCCCATCCTTGATTTACAACACTAAACAAGTGGTAACTCACCTCCCCCATGCTTGATGTACAACACTAAACAAGTGCTAACCCACCTTCCCATCCTTGATTTACAACACTAAACAAGTGCTAACTCACCTCCCCCATGCTTGATGTACAACATTAAACAAGTGCTAACCCACCTCCCCATCCTTGATTTACAACACTAAACAAGTGGTAACTCACCTCCCCTGTGCTTGATGTACAACACTAAACAAGTGGTAACCCACCTCCCCCGTGCTTGATGTACAACACTAAACAAGTGCTAACCCACCTCCCCCATCCTTGATTTACAACACTAAACAAGTGGTAACTCACCTCCCCCGTGCTTGATGTACAACACTAAACAAGTGCTAACCCACCTTCCCCATCCTTGATTTACAACACTAAACAAGTGGTAACTCACCTCCCCCATGCTTGATGTACAACACTAAACAAGTGCTAACCCACCTTCCCATCCTTGATTTACAACACTAAACAAGTGCTAACTCACCTCCCCCATGCTTGATGTACAACATTAAACAAGTGCTAACCCACCTCCCCATCCTTGATTTACAACACTAAACAAGTGGTAACTCACCTCCCCTGTGCTTGATGTACAACACTAAACAAGTGGTAACCCACCTCCCCATCCTTGATTTACAACACTAAACAAGTGGTAACCCACCTCCCCCGTGCTTGATGTACAAAACTAAACAAGTGCTAACCCACCTCCCCCATCCTTGATTTACAACACTAAACAAGTGGTAACTCACCTCCCCCGTGCTTGATGTACAACACTAAACAAGTGCTAACCCACCTTCCCCATCCTTGATTTACAACACTAAACAAGTGGTAACTCACCTCCCCCATGCTTGATGTACAACACTAAACAAGTGCTAACCCACCTTCCCATCCTTGATTTACAACACTAAACAAGTGCTAACTCACCTCCCCCATGCTTGATGTACAACATTAAACAAGTGCTAACCCACCTCCCCATCCTTGATTTACAACACTAAACAAGTGGTAACTCACCTCCCCTGTGCTTGATGTACAACACTAAACAAGTGGTAACCCACCTCCCCCGTGCTTGATGTACAACACTAAACAAGTGCTAACCCACCTCCCCCATCCTTGATTTACAACACTAAACAAGTGGTAACTCACCTCCCCCATGCTTGATGTACAACACTAAACAAGTGCTAACCCACCTCCCCTGTGCTTGATGTACAACACTAAACAAGTGCTAACCCACCTCCCCCGTGCTTGATGTACAACACTAAACAAGTGCTAACCCACCTCCCCATCCTTGATTTACAACACTAAACAAGTGGTAACTCACCTCCCCCATGCTTGATGTACAACACTAAACAAGTGCTAATCCACCTCCCCCGTGCTTGATGTACAACACTAAACAAGTGCTAACTCACCTCCACCATGCTTGGTGTACAACACTAAACAAGTGCTAACTCATCTCCCCCATGCTTGGTGTACAACACTAAACAAGTGCTAACCCACCTCCCCATCCTTGATTTACAACACTAAACAAGTGGTAACTCACCTCCCCCATGCTTGATGTACAACACTAAACAAGTGCTAACCCACCTCCCCCATGCTTGATGTACAACACTAAACAAGTGCTAACTCACCTCCCCCGTGCTTGATGTACAACACTAAACAAGTGCTAACTCACCTCCCCCATGCTTGATGTACAACACTAAACAAGTGCTAACCCACCTCCCCCGTGCTTGATGTACAACACTAAACAAGTGGTAACTCACCTCCGCCATGCTTGGTGTACAACACTAAACAAGTGCTAACTCACCTCCCCCGTGCTTGATGTACAACACTAAACAAGTGGTAACTCACCTCCGCCATGCTTGGTGTACAACACTAAACAAGTGCTAACTCACCTCCGCCATGCTTGGTGTACAACACTAAACAAGTGCTAACTCACCTCCGCCATGCTTGATGTACAACACTAAACAAGTGCTAACTCACCTCCCCCGTGCTTGATGTACAACACTAAACAAGTGCTAACTCACCTCCCCCGTGCTTGATGTACAACACTAAACAAGTGCTAACTCACCTCCCCCGTGCTTGGTGTACAACACTAAACAAGTGCTAACTCACCTCCCCCATGCTTGATGAGATACGCCCTTTACAGCTGATCACAGCAAAACTGGGAGGTAGTATAGTGAGTTTAGATATCGAGATCACCAGATCTATGCACAACAGATTTTTTCCATTTCCCTGTGTGGGGTCTTACTTCCCCTGGCATAGACACCAGGTAAAAGGGACCAAAAGACAAGGGTAAAGTGGGGTGAACAAAATTGCCCAAGGTTCCAAACAGCAGCAGGTGGCTTCGTACCCCAGTTCCCTCAACCGGGGCTCTACCAAACGACCACCACACCCCCACATGACACCAATTGCATGTATTGTTTTACATCAATGTTTTGAAATCATCCCTAACTCACGCTGAATTTAGCACATAACCATATGTATTTAATTAAATGCATGAACTTCTCGGTCTTCTGTGAAGATAGGCTGCAAGTGGTATTGATGTATTCTGCTGCACTAACATGAACAACATGGCACACACTCACCCCATGAGCAGGCTGCATGTTGGTGTGTCATTCCAAGCACGCATTTTAGTTTTATTTAGCTACTTGATGAATGAATGAGCGACACCAGGTTGAGTGAAAGTTAAAAAGAGCCAGAGCCAGCAGCGAGGGAACATAAATTAAAAGGTGTTAATGGTATGACCCTCACATGATCTCGTAAATTCCTGACCCCAGTAGACGTCCACAGGTATAAGAAAATTGTTCCTGTATGTACATTTTCATAATCAGATAACAGTCAAATTATATTTAAACAATTGTGGTTCAGTAAAATGCACTTGGTCAGTCAGGATGTTAGAATAGATGTAGTTTATAGTATATAACATGATTTTATAGCTACGATGCCATGATGGCGTGCTGGAGCACGAGTCCGACAGACCGGCCGTCCTTCACCCAACTGAGGAACCGACTGGGAGAGATGTTACGTGAGAGTCTACGCGAATCACGCACCTATATCAGTCTCGACCTGCTGCCGGACCAGCCCTACTACACCGCCAGGGGAGGATCAGAGTAAGCCCACTACACTGGGAAAACTTGCAGTGTCATAATTTTTTTTTTCAGGACTCATAGTCTCGAAAAACTTATGAATCTCATAATTAAAGTTTTCTGTAAGAGAAAATGTTGTATGTTTATGATGATAAGTCCTGTTCCTGAAACATCTAAGATACACTTTTGCATAAAGTTGTTGGAAAGTTAAGTCAATAGTCACTAACCGGAATATTAAGTCTTGCATCAAATTCACAAATTATAGTAATGTTCTATTATGCACCAGAAACACTACATGTTATCTTGGGTGGTCTCCATTAAGTTCTTGCTTAACTGTTACATAGCTAATGAGTGTTAGCCCATATTGTTGACCATTCATTCTTGTTTATATAGTAACGACTAACAAGTTAATGTCTAGAAATGTTCAGCAAGTCTTGCTGGTTTATTGTACAAATGTAGGACAAATGTACTATGCATATTACAGTGTCACACCCTTGAATAAATAGTCAAGGATATCGGGGATGGCAGTTTTGATTGGGATGGATAATAAAAATAAAACTCCTATTCCACTTTTTCCCACCACAGCGTCACATCTGACCAGGAGGTACAATCAGCCGTCACATCTGACCAGGAGGCACAGTCAGCCGTCACATCTGACCAGGAGGCACAGTCAGCCGTCACATCTGACCAGGAGGCACAGTCAGCCGTCACATCTGACCAGGAGGCACAGTCAGCCGTCACATCTGACCAGGAGGCACAGTCAGCCGTCACATCTGACCAGGAGGCACAGTCAGCTATGAACACAGCTCCATCACAATCACACGCAAGAGTAACATCTGACAGTCAACATTGTCACCATGGCAACTGTTCCAGCGGGCCATCAAAGACATCTGACAGTCAACATTGTCACCATGGCAACTGTTCCAACGGGCCATCAAAGACATCTGCAAGAATTGATGTGCAGCAGAAGTGTACCAAGTCATTAGTTTGTCAATGTCAAACAATGCAAAGCATCAATGAACAACTTCAGTCAATTGGTACATTTGACATGCCAGGTGACAACACAGCGCTCCTGGTGGAGATCAGTGGTGTTAGAAACGGTTGTTGTGAAAGTGTCATCAGCGACTCTGAACTTTCAACTGGCGATGATGATGTATTTAAGTTAGCTCCAGAAAACTAGTAAATGACAGCCATGTACGACAAACTGGTAATTGGTAGTTATTGGTGATTTGTTTTGTTTGAAATTTTTTTTATGGCAAAAGTTAAGGTCTCCATGATAATTATATCTACTCAGATGCGCTTGCAAAAATGTGTGATAAATCAAATTTGATTACAATATTTATTGTTTATTTATTGATATGTTGTACGAAACAACGTACATGTACAAACATGCACAAAATGAATTGATCAATATATTTTTGATGTTTATATACTGTGTTATATTTTTTAACCTATAAACTGTTTAGTATAAAAGTTTAATATTAGACTTTAGTATTGGCAAACTTGTACAGTATTGACTAAGACTAGTACATAACAGAAGGTATTCTGTAGCAACAAAATACTGACTCGTCATTATACACCACAACATTATCCATAGTTCTATGCACACATGCAGGAAATGCCCCTCAGCTGGGGCCAGGCTAAGCAGGCAACAGACTGAACAACATGGAGAAGCCTTGTTTCTGCCTTATGCCAGTAGGTGCAATGTATGTGTTGTATCACAAAAATAATAAAATACCAAGATAGTCGGTAGGAAGCTAGTTTATTAAAAAAACAATTCATACATATCTTACCTAAAAACATGCATAAAAATCAATGATCAATAGTTTCGACAATCATATTCTGTATGTTATATTCCGACAGTTAAAACTGTGTAATGATAGTTCACTGACTTCAGTATTGGAAAACTGCATAAATAACAGAAAAAGTTTAATATACTGCAGCAACAGAGTGTATGCGACCAATTGTCATTAAACATTACACTATGGTCACTATCACACATAATTCCTAATCAACAGTTCTAAGAATGCACAGTGAGACTGGGGCATCATGAGACACACGTGATTCCTAATCAACAGTTCTAAGAATGCACAGTGAGACTGGGGCATCATGAGACACACGTGATTCCTAATCAACAGTTCTAAGAATGCACAGTGAGACTGGGGCATCATGAGACACACGTGATTCCTAATCAACAGTTCTAAGAATGCACAGTGAGACTGGGGCATCATGAGACACACGTGATTCCTAATCAACAGTTCTAAGAATGCACAGTGAGACTGGGGCATCATGAGACACACGTGATTCCTAATCAACAGTTCTAAGAATGCACAGTGAGACTGGGGCATCATGAGACACACGTGATTCCTAATCAACAGTTCTAAGAATGCACAGTGAGACTGGGGCATCATGAGACACACGTGATTCCTAATCAACAGTTCTAAGAATGCACAGTGAGACTGGGGCATCATGAGACACACGTGATTCCTAATCAACAGTTCTAAGAATGCACAGTGAGACTGGGGCATCATGAGACACACGTGATTCCTAATCAACAGTTCTAAGAATGCACAGTGAGACTGGGGCATCATGAGACACACGTGATTCCTAATCAACAGTTCTAAGAATGCACAGTGAGACTGGGGCATCATGAGACACACGTGATTCCTAATCAACAGTTCTAAGAATGCACAGTGAGACTGGGGCATCATGAGACACACGTGATTCCTAATCAACAGTTCTAAGAATGCACAGTGAGACTGGGGCATCATGAGACACACGTGATTCCTAATCAACAGTTCTAAGAATGCACAGTGAGACTGGGGCATCATGAGACACACGTGATTCCTAATCAACAGTTCTAAGAATGCACAGTGAGACTGGGGCATCATGAGACACACGTGATTCCTAATCAACAGTTCTAAGAATGCACAGTGAGACTGGGGCATCATGAGACACACGTGATTCCTAATCAACAGTTCTAAGAATGCACAGTGAGACTGGGGCATCATGAGACACACGTGGAAATGATCAGGCAACATTGTGTTCATTTCACCATAGAAGTAGGTGATCAGACTAGACAGCACAATGTTGTATAGCAGCAAAGAAGTATGGTGATGCATGGCCTACTTCAAAACAATATATTATCACATATTGTCACATGCTAATTGTTAACATAATTGTGCCATTCGAATAAATCAAATGTCTGTTTTTTAGACACAAATATATACTTAAAAAAAAATTAAACATGTACCATATTTAATTCATCGAATAATACATGTTGCACTAGGCTGCAGTCACAGTATGGAAAACACGACAGTTTTTAAGGGATACCATGGTCTATGTTGGATACCAAACAAATACCTACTTACAATAAGAGCACCCTACAGTTACCAAAGCACCTTTCTGCACTGTGAGTGTCCTGGAACCTCTGCAGAGCCAACTACTTCCATGCAAGGGAGGCATGGGCCAACTCTGAAAGGTAATTGTAGTTGGGCTCTGAAAAAAATAATTATTAACCATTGTCAGCATAAGTATTACATATGTCATACAGGCAAATTTGAACGTACGAAAATTGGTTACAAATTAAAAACTAAGTTTGGGATGCAAAACAAAATGAATAAGCTGCACTTTGACACTACACGACATTGTTTTCCTGTGGGTGTTAATACTTGTTTTTTCCAGTTACTTGAACTGTACTTTTTCCAGTTACAGCTCATTAAGATGCTGACGTCGCGTGCATGCAGGCACCTTTGCATTACGAAGAATATGAATGGTACGTGGTGGTCACAGCCTGAAGAACGAGGACATTTTCACAGGTCTTTGTAATTCAAAGGGTCAGAGGTTAAATGACAACGATTTTTTGCCATACTTTAGTGGTGTCAATTTGAGAGGTGGATCTGCATGCTCAAATGTTTTGATTTCAAGATGTCTTACCTTCATCAGGCAGAATCTGTGAATGTCGCATGAGGAAGTCGAGTGCACACAGGGCACAGTTGAACTTGAAGCCACTGCCAATGATTAGTTGCTTCAGCTGAAACATCACCATATCAGACTTGTTGGCAAGTCAAACTGACAAATCAAGTGTCAAGTCATTGACTTGCAAATGAAGGCTCAAATCAATGACTTACAAGTCAAGTCTCGAGTCATTTCTCTGAATTCAAAGTTAAGTCAAAATGGGCGACTCAAGTCCAACTCGAGTCAGCCCCAATTCACCAGGGTTCACCCATCGCCATGATAGTTGTTGTTTTTTTGCGGTAATATTTTGGCGGAAAATTTAGACGGATGCTGCCCTGCCAAAACATTGGCCAATAATTATTGTATTCGGTGCCGCTTGTCACGCAAGACTGAAAGCCAGATTATATGGAGCCCTTATACTGTCAATAGCAATCTATGGTGCAGAGGCTTGGAAGCTACGATCACAGATACAATCTCTTGATGTTTTTGAGATGCGCTGCCTGTGGGTTAATAGAGGTGTTACCAGGGCAGACAGACTGCAAAATATCAAGGTCAGAGAGGAAACATTTACCCCTGAATATATCACAGATGTCATCAGACACTTGTCAGAAGACTCAGTTGGTTTGGGCATGTTTGCTGTATGCAAACAGATAACATCGTTAGGCAAGCGTACAAACAAGACTTCAAAGGACCACCGAAGAGAGGAAGACCACTGAAGAGATGGAGTGACCAGATCAGGAATGATACTGGGCTCCCACTATTGACTGCAGAGCGGCATGCCATAAATAGAACAGAATGGTGGGGTGCAACTTCCCAAAGGATAGGGAGGGGTCACTATGGCCTATGCTTTTAAGTCAAGTAAGTCATTATATAACTTAGCAATACTGCACCTTAGTTCAGCAGCTATGTAAGGAAGTCACTATGGCCTATGCTTTAAAGTCAAGTGTTACAAAAACATGGTCTCGCTTTGCATACGTTTCGTGTCACTAGACTTGTTGGCAAGTCACAAACTGCCAAGTCAAGTCTAAAGTCAATGACATCCAAGTCTTGAGTCATTTCGCTGAATTCTAAATCAAGTCAAAATGGGTGACTCAAGTCCAACTCAAGTCAGCCCCTACGACTCGAGTCAACAAGTCTGCAACATATCGCATGGATACTTTTCTATGCAGTGATCTGACTTTCAATGGCATAACAGAGAAACATAAGGCCAACTAAAACATTTTTAAAGAAACATGTTTCTCATCCCTAAAGATCTTTTTAGCCACCACCTCCTTTTATTTTATTATTACAAAAGAAATTTTTGTTTGTTTGTTTTTCGGTTGTGTGAAGAAATCTCATTCTAAAACTGCATTGGACAAATCATAGTGTCTCTAAATCAGCAACAGTGATAATCTAAGACAGGTTGGTTATCTTTAAAAAATAAAATCATATTAAACTGTAAATAATATTTGTTTAATGTTTTTTTACTTGGCCCAATATTCAACAAAACAAGCCTGCCACATTTGTTTGGGTGGTGCCGTCTGGGACAAAAGAACGCCCGAGGATGTTTAGTGCTACTGCATGTAGTGACCACCTTCAGCCAGTACATAAAAAAACAGTGGATGGATATAACGGACGACACTTAAGTTTACAGTAATTACGATCAATGACTAAACTTCCAATTTAGGACCTTGCGTTTGGGCAAGATACACCTAAAAAAATTATGAAACTGCTTTCTTATTTTTAATGTTATGCAGACTGGATGTCACCAGGAACGTCCATTCTCATGTGGATGCTTCACAAAACGTCCCAATAAGTAAAATTTACTAAACAATACTATCTTAATATCTTTTGCTTACTATTTTCATCAGTCATTTTATCACCAAGTCAAGGTCACATGGGCATTACAAATGTATCCTGAAATTATGTTTTTTTTTGTTAAAACCATCGCCACACTTATGACCTTACGTTTGGAGAACGGGTCATACACATTGTGTGTACATCTTGTAAGGTAACTTTTAAAATAACAAACATACCCATTTGGAATACTACAAGAAAGTTCATAATTACCATTAATGAGTTTCCTCTATGTACATAGAGAAACCATATAAGTATGAACTGACTAGAGTCATGCAGCAGATTAACACACATACCCACAGACAGACAGCATTGATGGTGTCATGTGGCAGCAATCAATGTGAATAAAAACTATGTAAAACAGCGAGGAAACTACACAAAGAACAAACCTCAGCAACAGAGACAAGCTGGAAACTTTCAGTCTCGCCATCAGCATTTACAGGAGTAAAGTCTTCTGGCACCTCCAGATCCATAACAAACTGACACTCCGGGAAGAGTCCTCGCTCGTCCTCATAGAAATAACTGAAAACAATAATAAAATCATAATTCTTACAGCACATAATTCTTACTTCATACATAAGTGCATTTCCTTGTAAAATAGTAATATTGGTTCATATATAAATTATCCTTCTAACCATCTTAACTATCAGGCACCGAAATAGAAATTAGTTATTAAACTAAAACTACTACATAAACATATCATATCAAATCAAACATCCTTAACAGCATGCCACTTATATTTTTTAACAAAACATGCAAATATGGATTTACATATTACATCAAATAAACGCTACAAATGTCACATCATTAATTACCATTTATCAATAAATGTGCATCTTAATAGATTAGGTAGTATTGTAAATATTGATGTAACAAAACTATCACAACAACTATGTGTCTATCACACATACATTAAAATCATAATCTGGTTAAATTTATCAGAAATTAATATTTATTTTAAGTAAACTTGATTTATTCGCAACATGTAAAATTTCAGTACATTATCTCATGACATAGCAATGGAACTGTTCAATTGAGTAATATTTTTACTTATTTCACAGTCAGTTTACCTTTTTCTTCTTGTGATGTTTCGATTGTTCCATTTTGTTTCTGACATTATTACTTACTTACCTTAGGATTAGGATTTTAAGGATTATACATGTCCAGAGTAAGTACTGACAGCTTTGACTAAGATGTTTTTTTGAACAAGTATAAGTAGTTTTCAGCAGTTTCTAGTTCTACATACCTGATGCAGCCGACAGGTTTGAGCTTCTTGAGGAGTTCATCGGGGACCGAGGCTTCCTCCTGACACTCTTTCCAGGCACACTGCATGACTGTAAGGCCACTAGCCAGGCCCCCAGCAGCCTGGCACAGAGAACACACACTGCGTGACTGTAAGGCCACTAGCCAGGCCCCCAGCAGCCTGGCACAGAGAACACACACTGCGTGACTGTAAGGCCACTAGCCAGGCCCACAGCAGCCTGGGACAGAGAACACACACTGCATGACTGTAAGGCCACTAGCCAGGACCCCAGCAGCGGCCTGGCACAGAGAACACACACTGCGTGACTGTAAGGCCACTAGCTAGGCCTCCAGCAGTCTGGCACAGAGAACACAGACTGCTTGACTGTAAGGCCACTAACCAGGCCCACAGCAGTCTCTCGTCACTCATGATTACTATAATTAGTAGTTGGGACTATCGCCAAATAGTTGTTCAGTTATTAACAGTCAATAAGAGATTATTAAACATTATTAATTAAGCATGGCAGTTGTGGTAGTGGGGGACACAAGAAAACTAATTTCCAACTTGTAAACCAACGCTGTGTAAACATATACAGTACTTTGTTTGCTTTGTATACAACTTTGTAATTGTCTTCATACTATGAAGTCATGCAAACCCCAATCTAAATTATGATATCCTACATGACGTAATGCAATGTGCAAAAAATAAACATATGCCATATAAAACAGTTAAACTAAAAACACAAACAAAAGAAATCCGCTTGGATTACGTTAGGTCTGCTCAAATCCATTCGATACAGAGATAAATTATATAAGACACTAAAAACTACTCGACCGGAATCACCAAAATACTTTGCAATTCGGATCAACCTGACTACCCATAATACTATCCTTAAAAAGCATACGTACTGCTAAACGCATACATTTTGAATCATGTTTTAACAAATTCAAAAATAACATTAAAAAAACTTGGGAAACAATTAATGGTATTCTTTCTAGAACATACAGAAAGAAAACGTTCCCCAACTCCTTTATTTATAATGAAAATATCATAGCAGATAAAACGGCAATTGCAAACACATTTAATTCATATTTTACCAATATTGGCACAAATTTAGCCAACCAAATACAAAAATTCCACAAATAAAAATTTCAGATACTATCTTAATCGAAACCATAACAACGTATTTAATTTTCAACTTTTTAATGAAGAAACAATATCTAAAACAATAGATGATATGCACACAAAAGCAAGTTGAGGATTTGACGGTATTTCTTCACGGCTTCTAAAGTTAATTAAACCTGTTTTGACAAAATCTTTAACTTTAATCACAAACCAAATATTAACTACGTGTATCTTCCCCGACAAACTCAAAACTGCTAAAGTAATACCAATTTATAAAAAGGGGATGAAACCCTATTCTGCAACTACAGGCCAATATCAATCTTACCTGCAATTTCAAAAGTAATCAAAACAATTATTTACGACCAGCTAGATTCTTTCTTAAAAGACACAAACTTATGTACGATAGTCAGTATGGATTTAGAAAGGAACATTCTATGGAATTTGCCACTCTTGAATTAATTGATAGGATATTGACCCGTATGGATAATAAGGAAATACCTATAAATATTTACTTGGACCTGTCAAGAGAATTTGACACTCTGGATCACTCAATATTAATCAATAAGCTAGAGTTTTATGGCATAAAAGGAAAAGGGAAGAAAACAGTACGTAGAATTTGAAGACGCCCAATCAGATATGCTTAATATATCCACAGGTGTACCTCAAGGATCAATTCTAGGCCCTTTGTTATTTATAATTTGTCCAATCTAGTCCAAAATAGTACATATATCGACAGAGTGGATGAGTTCAATTTCCTAGGGATAAGTTTTAATGAACAATTAAACTGGCAAAGCCACATCAAAAAAAATTCAAATATGTGCTCCAGAATTAGAGGTATCTTAAATAAACTCAAACGATTGTTACCTCTTAATATAAAGATCATGTTGTATAACACTTTGATATTGTCACATCTAAACTATGGCTTAACGGCCTGGGGCTATAGATGTGATAGAATAAAAAACTTCAAAAGAAAGCCGTCCGAATTATATGCTTAAACAAATATAATGTTCATACCAATCCACTGTTCAAAAGTCTTAGTTTACTAAAAGTAGAGCATATTCTAAAATTGCAGGAACTAAAATTATATCATAAATTTTCAAACAATAAACTACCTGTCTAACTGCAAAACTTACCACTTGATCAAAACAATAGTGTTCACAACTATAAAAACAGTGGTCAATATAATATACATACGATCAGGGTACACCACAAGTTTGCTAAACGAAGTCTCAGGTACAGTTTGCCACATACCATAAATAATGCACCTGATTTATTAAGACAAGATCACCGCTCAGTTTACATGGTTTCTCAAATTATATAAAACTTTATTATCTGAATACATGCATACAGGCTCCTATGACAGCGATTAATTTTTAGTCTTAGTAGGAGTCTCCCGTCCCTTATGACATTATCTTTTATTTTCAGACCGTACTCTATATTCTTACCAGTTTGTTTTCTCATGTCGACATAGATGTAATATTGTATGGTTTTTGTGTTGAATACTCTGTTTTGTTGTCTTTGGGACAAATAAATATTATATGTTTTCTGTATGGTGTGACTTTGTTTCACAAAGCTAGTGCACTGTACATGTGCCTATACATTTAAAAAGACATAAGTTACTTTTTTTAACTTTGTTATGAGCATACATTTATATGATAATTAAAAGTGTTCCAACACATGACATTGTGACTGAGTCTGCCAGTGTTTCAACCCACCTCCTGTGCTTACCATCTGATCAAGGAGTCCGGGAAATGTGGGTTTTGTTGCCGACCGTTTCCCAACCCAAATACTCAGTCCCTCTCCTCGCTGGTATGTGTACCCATTGATATGTACACCATACTGTACAACACCAAACAAACCTACAACAGGGCCTCATTTGTACATTGCACGGCACAACACCAAACAAACCTACAACAGGGCCTCATTTGTACATTGCACTGCACAACACCAAACAAACCTACAACAGGGCCTCACTTGTACATTGCACGGCACAACACCAAACAAACCTACAACAGGGCCTCACTTGTACATTCACTGCACAACACCAAACAAACCTACAACAGGGCCTCATTTGTACATTGCACTGCACAAAACCAAACAAACCTACAACAGGGCCTCACTTATACATTGCACGGCACAACACCAAACAAACCTACAACAGAGCCTCACTTGTACTAATAAATAAATATTATAAATGTCTTACTCCAAGAAACTCAACTTCATCAAGTATATACTATGATGGTCTGTGGAACGTAACATGTCATAGCTCCTTACGGGACACAGATGAAAAATTATCTCGAGAAATCAATTATTTCCTTGCCCACATTCAACATTTGAAGTGAAGTGAAGGAGTACTATAACTACTAACACGAAGCACTTCGTTCCATCTTCAGTAACGCGGGTTCAGCAAATCTTGCCTTCACATCATAACACTGCAAAACCATTGAAACTGAGAATTACATGTTAATGTTTATATTAACATTCTCGCCCATACCTCTGTGTCTTTTACAGGTCACCAATTATGTTCACTATGTTCTACCACCATTCCCATACATAAATCTCATACCATGGCCGCAAATCCCATAACTGCCCAGTACAAGTTAGTTGACTTACCGAATAATTAGTCTCAGTGTACTTATGTATTGAAGAATACAGCTTGTTCTTGTGCACACAGTCCCAAGTAATTAGTCTCAGTGTACTTATGTATTGAAGAATACAGCTTGTTCTTGTGCACACAGTCCCAAGTAATTAGTCTCAGTGTACTTATGTATTGAAGAATACAGCTTGTTCTTGTGCACACAGTCCCAAGTAATTAGTCTCAGTGTACTTATGTATTGAAGAATACAGCTTGTTCTTGTGCACACAGTCCCAAGTAATTAGTCTCAGTGTACTTATGTATTGAAGAATACAGCTTGTTCTTGTGCACACAGTCCCAAGTAATTAGTCTCAGTGTACTTATGTATTGAAGAATACAGCTTGTTCTTGTGCACACAGTCCCAAGTAATTAGTCTCAGTGTACTTATGTATTGAAGAATACAGCTTGTTCTTGTGCACACAGTCCCAAGTAATTAGTCTCAGTGTACTTATGTATTGAAGAATACAGCTTGTTCTTGTGCACACAGTCCCAAGTAATTAGTCTCAGTGTACTTATGTATTGAAGAATACAGCTTGTTCTTGTGCACACAGTCCCAAGTAATTAGTCTCAGTGTACTTATGTATTGAAGAATACAGCTTGTTCTTGTGCACACAGTCCCAAGTAATTAGTCTCAGTGTACTTATGTATTGAAGAATACAGCTTGTTCTTGTGCACACAGTCCCAAGTAATTAGTCTCAGTGTACTTATGTATTGAAGAATACAGCTTGTTCTTGTGCACACAGTCCCAAGTAAGTTAAGCACGCCCCATAAGTTGAGTACCATTTTGGACAAGACGGGGACGGGATGAAACTGATGCAAAAAAATTTCTATACATGCATTTCCTTAAAATAGGCATTGTTCTCACTGTTTGCTAATCATGAGAAATAAGGTAAAGATGATGGTAATAAGCTGATATCTTGAGTCGTTTCTGTTTACAGTTAAAAAGTATGTTACCTCATCTCTCCATCCTTCCAGTGCCATAAAGGCGTCTTTCTCTCGGAGTTTCTGCAACACCTCCGCCACCTTGTTGGAGCGATCTGTGAACGTTGTCAGTGATTGCGACAACTCGACCTTCTCCACCTCTCCTGTTACGCCATTTGGCTCCATGAGGAACACTTCAGGGAAGTCTCGTAGATAACCAGCGACATCTGGTCGGATCAGTCCCACCTGTCGTCCATCAACGACAAAAGGAATGCAGTACCTCTTTGAAGACCCTGCAAGATATCAGGACTGCTGGAATATATAACTATAATTTCATGCATAAGACAAAGCAGATTCACTGTATGAATTTCAGAACTTAATGAAAACATCTATTTAGGTCTGTATGCCTCCTTAAGGAATAACTGTGAATGAGGAAACTTTTTATGAACATGTATTTTAGTTACTTATTTATTGTAATTATTTATTTGTTATATTAATTTGTTATAATCATAATCAAAACAAATTTTTTTATTTTTAACTATATTGTATATTTATTATTACTATGATTGCATGTATGTTTTGTACACACCTATGATTATTACTATGATTGCATGTATGTTTTGTACACACCTATGAATGGGCTTGTCCCAGATGTATGGCACTTTAGAAATGTCAGTAATAATAACAGAACAACTACACATGTTCAACTACTAGAAATGTGACCCCAGGGACACATTTCTATATAGAAAAGTGATCGTAAGACAAGGTTCGACTGTAGTTCTAATTATAAGTTGAAACGGCAGTGCAGGGATAGAATTTAGCCAACCAAAACTGGGGGCCCAAAGCTGTTTGTATGAAAAAGCCATAATATAAATTTCATCGATTTTTATATTTTTGTTTGCCATCTCCCATTTAAAAATGTGTTGCTTACATATGTATGTATGTACGGGGGTGTATATATACAGATGTGTGTGTGTGTATGTGTGCGTGCGTGTGTGCTCAAGCGTATCTGCCATCTAAAATTATATATATATCCCCGATCAAATAACTAATAAAACGAACAAAATATTTTGGCCAATCTCATGGACACGAACAGGGCAGGGATGAAAATTAAATTTTTTATTTTCAATTTCCCACTTAAAATTTGTCTGAAATATTTGCGACAGTATTACAAATGAAATAATAATTACGAAAGCCTAGATTCATTATCAACCACAAAACATCCAAGAATACAAGAAAACAATACCTTTGAGTGACAGTAAGTCATTGTCAGAACTTTACTTCATAACTTCAGAAGCAGTTATATATTTTGTTCAACAATCAGTCATATTATCATAAGTTACAAACATTAAATAATAAAGGTGTAGGAAGAATGTCAGTCAACAAACAGTGTTTGACTCTGGCAGTGGACTGCGTAGGTATATGAATTATAAATGCTGATCCCAAGCCAATGTATAGTTTGATCGTTGTTACATCTGGTAATGTAACCTTCTGCCCTTCACTTAGGAGTTTCTTCCTGATAAACTTTCTGCCCATTTGTAGCATACTCAACCAATGCTAAACAACCGTCTGTACGGTTATTATTATCTCTGGTGTTTTCCCTGGCTGCCATGCACATTTCACGATATAATCAGGCAAATGTTCAATCACCTTACCCATTTTCCCCCAATAAAATCAACAGCGCATTAAAAAAATCGCAATGTGCTTGGCTAAGCGCTAAAAATAGATCGCAACCACTGATTGACTGCTCGGTCGTCAGTCAGCCAATAAAAATGTGTTTTGCATTGTATACTTTATTCTTTCTTATTCTCAAACAGCATTGGACGACCAAATTAACTGTTGACCAATCAAGCTTAAGCTTTCTCAGCTCTCGTGTCAGTTTTAATGGCAGCTCATAAATGTGTTTTTTTACGTTGTCTATGAAGTATGACAAACTGTTGACTGTCATAAAATGAAGACATCACCAGTAATGCCTCTTAGTGGGATTCATAAAATTAAGTCATGCACATGTGTTGCACCTTTGAGACGCACCGATATAGTACTTTTTTGCCCAAATTTCAAGTGCCAGCCGGACTCTCAAATTTGGAACTTTTTGGTGTCTGGTAGTGAATCTAGGGGCGATAGTACCAAGGATTAGATTGCCATATGTAACTTTGTGGTTATATGAATAAAAACTCTGCCAGTAAATTTAATGTTTTGCAAAAAGTTCAGATTCCACAAAGCACACAGATCTGCAGACCATCATTACGAAAACAGAGATGCTTTTGCTACAAACACAATTACATTTTTCTCCACCAGAGATGCAAGTGGAATAACTTCAATCAGGTCATAGTCATTATAGGCATTACGCCAAACGAGACTGAGAAAGTCAAGGTGGCAAATAAATTAGCAAAAAAAAATTATTAATTAAAATTATGATATTGATATAATAATAACGAAGTGGCTAGCGCTCTAGACTCATAAGCAAAAATGTACAGCTATTGGTCCGACACTCTTTCCGCTTTGAATGTGCTAACTAGGTGCTAAACACCAGAATATTATCTGATAAGCTCAAACTTTACAAAGTAATGATAATGATGATTATTTGAAAAATATAGCTAGGTCTCAGTTATAATATTAGTTTCACACTTCAATGATTGGCATTGAGTATGGTTTTATGCATAACTGCTTGAACGCACATATAATTTTTCAATTAGACAATGATGTTCCAATATGGCAATAAACATATGCCTCGACCTATCAAAGACCAAGGCATAGGCCTAATTATTGACTATGTAAGATGTGCGGCAGTTAGTGTTGCAATGTTTTATGCCGGACCTGTACAAGCATAGCTGAGTCATAGTTTATGCAGTAGTGAAAGAACTATTTTTACCAGCAGATTTTCGTTGCGCATGCGCACATTAAGTGCCGGAACAATAGCCGTTTTGCACTATGTCCTACACTGGCTATAGCAACAGCCTAATAATAGAAGTCATGCCTCAATTAGACTTCCTGGTGTGTTACAGATGAATGTAAGGCATGGTAAGTTTGGATATATAGGACGTTTTAAAAAATTCATAACCTAAGGCTAAGTGCATTTGAGCAGGGATATTGCCAGGTTTGCTGGTAGAAGCTATTGAGATAGCAATGCCGGAGCTCGTTAGGCGACGCTAGTAGTGCTGTGATCGGCAAGTCGACCAAAACGTGTACCCACAGAGGCCTGTTTATAGGGGATGCCTTTAACGGTCCACAGCAGCTGACATAGACCACCTATAATAAAAATATGCATATGCCCGTAAAGCTGAATAAACGTACTTTATTTTTAAAGCCAACATTTATTAATACAAAAGGTTATAATTTTAATGTGTTGTATTACTTTGATCTTTAATGCTAATCTCAGTATTTCAACAGTGTAATATAATTATAAGGTTTTAGACGAACATGCCATTATATGACATTTACTTTAAAACTTGTGCATACATTTCCATTTTCTTCATACATGCAGTGTTTTACCAAATAAATTTAACTTTTTTTTTTAATTAGTCACCAATTATAGAAGCAACATGTTATGTACAAAATTATGTACAATTCATAGTTGGTATGCAATATTGTGTCAGAATGGTTATTCACTCAACAATCAACGCATATTGATATGATGAGAAAGTGGACACCAGCATACTTGTAATTAGGCAAAGTCAATCGCCCGACAATTTTTTTCTATCTGGCTGTTGCTGTAGTAGGGGTGAAGATCTCGTTCATCAAAAGCTTAAGTATTTTCATGAAACGTGAAACCTTACAAAAACGCCATAAACAGAGCAATAAACACGTCCTTCGTGTCTGTATGCATTCTTATATGTATATCACTAAAGTTACCTGACAATAACCATGTAAAAGTGTGAAATTATTACCTTTTTGTCAGAACGCATGTGCTTGTCAACATTTGTATATAACCGGATGTTGTTGTGAGCGAGAATACCAAGCGGGAATCCCGTGGATCTATATAAGGTTACGCTAAGGATTGCCGTCTGCTGGCCTCATTCTACACGAAATCGCGTTTGATCATGTGACCCAAAGGCAACATCACGTGCACAGTATGGCGGCTAATTGTGAAATGTTTTCTATGTCACCGATACAAGTATTCATAAGTCATTATTTGAAGCACATTTCTTCAGTTTATTGACGCCCAATTGTTGGTTGTGTGTCACAGAATACACATGTGAAACGGTTAGTGCGTATTGGTTTTAAAACTTAAGTTATTAGTTCCGTAGCCATTTGGCTACGGAACTGCCAAAACCATGCTTTAGCAAATGCCGGTGTCGACTTTCGCCCCAGAGACGAAGAGTGGGGCGGACAATTTTGCCTAACTTGTAATGTACATATTTATAGTAGTTGTTTCTTACTTCAAGTAGTAACACACCTTGATAATGCAATAAATGTGACAATATAAGCTTACAGTTCATCCTACATGATACACGTCAAATATTTATCTTGCATCAGCATGTCTTCAGCTGTGAAAAGGCTTCTGTAAAAATAAATAATAGTTTGCAGTTTAAAAAAAAAATATTTTTCACATAATATTGAAAAATCCACCATGATTTTACTAGGTGGCAGGATATTTGGGATTTTACAAAATCAAAGGTATTTTCCAATCACACAAAGTAATAATGTGCGAATATGAATTTGAATTTCACTGATTCCGAGACTCAGTTTGCAGTAGTACCTTTACGGTAGGAGATCGTGCACGGTAGAGCGATAAAACAAGATGTTCAGACAAACACGAAGTGACTGACAGCCCCATCAAAACAGTCATAAAAATGTGTATACCGGAAAAGTTGAAGCGATTGCAGAATATAGCTAATTTTACGAATCCTTCTGAAAGCCTAAGGCTGTGTTGAGCCATAATTCCCAAATCAAGTACGTGGGAACGCGCGCAGCCACAAAAAAAGTACTCAATCAGGTTCTCGTTTCCATTATGGAGAATCGCAGAGGCGGCAACCTAAAGAACAAGGCGGACTAGGACGAACCAGGACGGACCGGGCGGACTGAGATATAATAATACTAGCAAAGATCGTCCACAATCGTTGATACCAGGTATATATATCTAGAACACTCGCAGTCGGATAGCTACAATCATTTCAAAAATACAAACAATTAACAAGATAAATAAACACCTGGTCTGCCCGACACGTGTACGTCGCATAAATAATTCAGGCGGAACGAGAGCGCCACGATAACCATACCGTTCTCATTTACTTTATTTACTACTCCAAATTGTGCTAACGGTATGAAAATATTCTGTTATTTTTGTAATTATTGTAGTGACACGGCTCCTCCGAGTGTTTCATAGTAAAAACCTTATAATTAAATGTGACGTCGTGTTCGTACTTTACGTTGTTTTTTCATGTTGTAATTATGTTGTAGCATGGCGTTATTAATTACTACAAGAGGAGATTCAACAATTAGATAAAAGGAAACAGTGACATTTTGACGCATCGAATGCAAAAAGTTTATTATAAACGGACAATTCTCGCGGCGATGAGCACGTTGATCCGTGGCCCACTGGCACTGGTCAACCTAGTTAATTGGAGGCTCTACGAGCCACGATACTAGTTAATTTATGCACGGTAGACCAGAGACGCTACTTCACAAAAAATACCAGCGAAAATGTTTCTAAACACAGCTTTAGAAATAATGAAAACTGTGTTTACAATTAAGATTTAAATGTACGTCGATCTTCCCAACATAAAGGTATGCATCCGCACTTATGTGAAATCATTTTAATGATTTAGGCGTTAGAAATATGTTGAACATTGTCTGTCAGCACGTGCAGGTAGGCAAGCCACGTATTTATAACGAAATGCGAGCATCCATGCTAGCGAAAACTAACTTATCTATGATATTTGGAACATTATTAAAATGCAACAAAGCGTATTGTATGTAATCATTATTAATATTATACGTATATCACTAAAGTTACTTGACAATAACCATTACCACGCATGCAGGGTCCTGGACCTGGGGGAGGTAAAAAAAATTCTATTTGTTGATATAGATATTAATTATCATTAGATCGCTGTTTTTTAATACAGTCATACATGCTTTTTGGATAAAAAAATATTCTGTATAAGTGAAGTTATGCCTTATGGTCATTTGAGTACTTATGAATGTGGCATTTTTGTTGGACGGGTTCTATGACTATGTCCATGATGCTTTGCAAGGAGCAAACGACACCGAAACTGGCACTTTTATTAGGTATATTAAAAAAAAATTAAAAATTGTTTTATAATCATTTAAACACTTCTGTCTGATAAAGTATGTTATGCGATTTATCATACTTTTTGAATTTTTTCAATATCTTTATTATTTGCAAAGTTATTCCACTTTTTGGCTTCCAAAAAAGGGTCTATTTTGTCTTATGGAATTGAGTCCATTTCTTGTGACCGGTCTGTTTGTTGGGTGCACTGCCACTGAATGCAGGGGAACATGGCATAATGTGTACTAAAGAAGATATTGAGGTGGAATAAAAAGTTAGAGGACCCTAAAAATGTTGACCTAATAATGTGTGACCTTGACCTATAAATGTTGAAAAATTGCCAAATTAAGTCATTATGTATGACATGTGGTATCAGGGAGGGGTGTAAGGGAGAATTTATGTACACTTTGACCTTAATACCCAATAATGACCTAGTTTATTACAACTTGACCTTTGACCCATTTACATGTCTTGATGGCCTATTTAGTTTTTAATTAAGTCTGTATTGGAATGCTATCAAGTCAATAGAGGCCGTAATTGTTGACCATAATATTGACCTTAGTGACCTGATTATTTGACCTCCATTGACCTTTGACCGATTTATGTTGATAAACGACCTGTTTCAGTCATAAGTAATTGTGCATGAGTGTTGTTTTTAAAATTTACTGAGGCATGTTAAGAACAAATGGTGTACATAATTGACTTTACTACAGTATGATATTTTGATGACATAATTTATTGTAATGTGACACTTGCATAATAACAGGTATTAATGGCCTAACTATTTATAAATAACTGACACAAGAAGCTGGCAAATTCATAGAATTTGTATTATTTACTGTATAATTATAAAGAACAATATATTCTTGCATGGTGAAATTTTTTTTGGAAAAAATCCACTCTCCTTCCATAAAATAAACGCAATTTATTAATTTTTTAGAGCTTTGGAATTTTTTGCATGCATAATGCAACAATATTTATAGTTAACTGTGTCAAAACTGGTTCACAGTACACTGCATGTTCGGCACATAAATTTCACTGTTTCGTGAAATGATGTCCTGCACTTCAACATGAAATAATGTTTACATACTGTTTACAGTAGCTGATAAGGACAATACACAAAGCAGTGCAGCAGTACAAGAAATAGTTGGCTTCACCCCGTTACAATGGAAGTAACTATAAGGAAGAAGGCTCAGTACAGCAATATTCACAGTTCACTATTTGATAAATCCACGCCAGTGTATGTGTCAGTGTTCACATGGTAGTGCAGGCTTAGTGTAGAAATATTCATATTTCAACGTCTCAAATTAATGTCATGCATTTCAACATGAAGTAGTGTTTATAACGTTCACATTATACTGTCGGCTAAGTGTACACATACCCCTACTCAGAGTTCACCATTTCGTAAATCCATGCATGTGTAATGTGTCAATGTCCATTGTAGACTCGGTGTACATATATTCACCATTTCTACACAGTCTTCACAAGCTTTGTCTGTCTTCTGCTGTGTGTAGTAGGGTCTGCAAGCTTTGCTTGGTCCATTGCTCTATATTATCCAGTGAAATCCGTGAAAGGTGTAGTGTGTCTTCAAACATGCAGTGGAATCCTTAAACATGAAATATAAATAAGAAATATATAAATATTATTAAGATATGTACAATGTTTGATGCAAAAAGATAATGTTGTTTTACTACTGTTAATTATAATAACAGTTTCCTTCACAGTATTCCAAATCACATAAGAATCTGTTATATTGTGTATGTTAAATAAGTAACACAGTTGTGTGCGACAGTAAAACAAAATTTTACAATTGTGTTATTTAATGCAGACTACGAATTTGGGCCATTCCATAATTTTTTTTTACCTTAAAACAGTCTGATTTGACTTAATTTTTTTCCCAATGAAACAGTATAAGAGAAGGACATCCAAAATAACATAGGCTACATGAATGTGTGTGTGTGCGTGTGCGTGTGCGCGTGTAAAATTATCAGCACATAATTATAAAAGTGCAGATGGCGTGGATTTAAATTGTTAAATATCACAACGTCTGGTGCAGCCGAAGTCGCGTGAATACCGGAAGTCACAAATATAATTTTAAAACTATGAAACTATTTCATTTTAACGAGCGCTACAGTAAAAATAATGAACGACATGCAACAACTGCACATTTATAATTACTATGTTTGCATTAAATTCATCAGATGGCAGTTTTAAATAGTTCGATTCCGTGGATGTTTGAATAGCTGTGTCATCCACATGGCAGTGGCAAAGTGCGCTGCGCGCACGGCGCTCCCAACCCTGACGAAGTCTGAGACCCATCCAATATAGCTTTGTAAAACCATCACTTAATTTTACTAACAAACTATAACAATTGGGCACTTTTATTACTAGTCCACAAATAAAGTTATCAACAGTATTTTGTATGGCGCGCACACCAGACACAATGAATGAGGGCGCTGGGCGACGCGTGGAGCTGGGCTATGAACGCCAATGGCAACGCCGGCGGCGCTACCTAAATTTGAGCGTGGCAGGCCTGTTTTTCAAACTCGAGCTACTTTTTTTGCACATCGGACAATAGTCATAATATACATATCATTATAAAGCTAATATACTAAAGTATCTGTACACCCACACTTTTTCTGTAGACTTATTATTTACGATTATTTTAGCTATATTACGAAACATCAAAGTTCACAAACGCTTACCTCGGTGAAAATCTCTTCAGACAGGCCCGCCAAATTCTGTATAGCGTCTACAACTATTCATTGGTTGATATCTGTGTCGGTTAAGGTCAGTCGTTTGCTTATGTAGTTGTACGAAACGATCTACCACGACCCCCAAAACCAGGTCAAGCCGAAGTTCAAGTAACAAAAAGTGATGCGTAAAAGTCCACCCGGCGTCGACGGTGGCGCACCAAGCGGAATGTAATATACCTACTTTTATAGATAGAAACTGTTTTTATTTACACCTCATAAAATACTGAACGTAGACTAGTACCATCAAACTTGGTAGATTGTATACTCTTTGTATACAGATTACAAAAGTTAGGTTATACTCAACTTTATAATCAACAAATTAATATTACTGAATTAACTAATTAATTTTAATGTGAAACATATATATTTTATTTATAAGTAACAACATTAACAATACATAATATATTAATTATATTAGTTAAATCGGAATAATAATATTGATAATATTTTGCATTTCTGTATTTGTTAAAAAAAAATTATTTCAAATTAAATTTATGCTTAACATATGTTTTGCATACTATGTTTTTATAGCAGAAGTAATGTAATGAAACACTGTCGATAAAATAAACGCAAAAATATTGCCACGATGATCCTGTCGCGGGAATGGGATCCCATGAACAACAAAGCTGCCGGCGATGCTTAGCAGTACTGCAGATGATGCCATGTGCTCTGCCGCTTTACGACAGAGGATGCAGATCCATTCACTCTTACACATAGAATGTTGTTAAAATAAATCCATATGAAATATCGTAGAAAAAAAATTTGTAACTACCACTTTTGTCCGTGTTTAACTTTTTTGAATAAATTAACTATGAAAACTTTATACTGCCGCTGGTTTATAATCGCTTGATGCATGGAAGTGGTAGGAACATCAGATTGAAGCCAAACTACTCCTCTTTCAAAACGTCTGATTGGTTTACTTTTATATGCAGTAGGAACGTGTGGAAATTAATTAATAAACATCAGGCGTTACTCTGTAACGGCCAAGTTTAGCGGCCATGGAGACAAAATCGGGTTCATCAGAATTTCAACTTCACTTATTAATATTCTGAAAATAATGCTACGGAAACTAGCATAATACTTGTTCCAGTATTCACACGTTATCATACTTTCATGTAGTTTATGATTTATCTCATAATTGAGCATTTCAATGGAAATATCGTGATGTTTTAACGAGTTTGTAGAATCAAGTGCTTTGTCAGATGGGTCATGTGACATTGTTGACCTTCCTAATAAATATTTTTTAAATCCTTGATGCCAGTGGCAATGTGCAGATGGTATGTCACAGAACACATGTGAATTAGTTATTGTGTGTCAGTTTTAAATCTTATGTGATTAGTTCTGATACCAGATGGCATTGGAATGGAAGGGCAAAATATGTGAGTTAGTTTTTGGCCTAATGGAACAATGCCCTGACTGGGGCGTTTGACTACTCTTAGGTGGCAGTGCCACTTGTGTTGCAAAGGCAAAGGTAAACCGAATGATGTGGCACTTTGTTCTGAATAGGTTGGAGCAAGGATTTTTCACAGAAAATGTCATGACTTCCACAAAAATGTCATGATTTTCACAGAAAATGTCATGACTTCCACAAAAATGTCATGACTCACAGAAAATGTCATGACCATCAGGACTGCAACCATTACTGTTTATTGTATTCAAATAAAATTACATTGTTCAAAAGGTCATGCTATATTTGTTCATTCGCCAAGTTTCAGTTCCATACCTTTATTATTATGAATTTTACAGGCTTTTAAAAGTGTCAACATCTGTTCATGGAAAAGCTGGAAAGTCTGCACACTTTCATCATATAATGCAATGACGAGTGTAAGGTTGTTCGGGGCAAACCATCAAATGAAGAACTGACTTTGACCAACAATAATTATACTATATTTATGCACTGGTTTAAACAAAAAGATTTCAAAAATATAAACAACAGTCGTGATGTTGAAAAGGGCAAGAAGAAGTGCGTCACTTATAACACTTGCCCAATTACCATAAATATAACAAGAAGCAATAATTACAATATGCAACATGCATGATTACAACTTAACTAATTAGTTTCAATATGAATAATGAAATATTAGTGTTTAGACTAGATAGTCACTGTAACTTAGTTCAAGAATAACATGTAAAGCATAAAGAAAACAATATTTTTTGTAGCTACAATAAATCAATATTTATACAGCCAAGTTGTTTTATTTATCCTACATAGCTAACCAAAATGTTAGCAGTGTGTTTTTTTAGCTCTATACATTATGGCACAACTCTTAGAGCCAGCTTTGACAGCTCTTTAATATGCTTGGTTTTTGCATTGGCTTACCAGAGCAAAAACCAAATGGGCCAATAATGGTTGTCATTATATCAACCACCATTAGCTTGCCATTGGAAAAATCAATTGGGCCAATAATAGCTGTTATAGACAAGTACGGCTTCCACAGAAGCTGTTCGCGCGTTTAAGGTTTTTTAGAATGTTCAAGACTGGCAAAATTTATTTCTGGCTAAGGGCCTACATAGAACTTGATTCCAGGTGAACGATGGATGCATGACAAATAGTGCGGGATGAACTGTTCTTATTCCCAGTGTCAGGACAAAGAAAGCAAGATCAAGCAAAGTACTGACGTAAGGGTTAATGATTGACCATTATTTGTTACAAGGAATCACCACATAAAAGCATCAAAAATCACCAATTGTGGCTGTGCATTGCCATTGACACTGGTAAGGCTTGGATGCTGCTTTCGAAACACGGCAGATGTAAATACAACGTACAGTAAAAAATTACAAAATGCTTAATTGGTACATACCTGGATGTTGTCGAGACCCACAAATACATTCTCACGTCGTCATAACACTCAGTTGTAGAAAATTGCCATCTGAATACAGGGTGCAGAACTTCTTGTGTTGTAACTTTACGCAAAAATGTATGCCATATTTACGCAAATCCATATCTTAAATGATTCGAGAATAGCACTTATGAAAAAAATTTCAAGTTATGCTCTTTCGCTGCCATATTTACAAAAAAACTGGAATTACGATTTCGTAAGTCATTCGAGAATACGGGCCTTGGGTATCGTGAACGTTTCATTTGCAGCCTGGGTAGGTTTTAAGAAGTCTGGTAATTTAGATTTTTTACCAAGGTATTAACTTAGGTAATCCACAAATAAATCCACAAAATAACAAATTTAATAACTAATTATGGAAACTGCCATTGTATTATGGAAATAAGAATATTTTACTCCCCGTACAATTGCTTCAACTAATGCAGTTGTTGGATGTTTTGCGCACTGGAGCCTGCTGCACATTTCTTAGTTTATGTAGCAATAGAAAACACACATTATGGTAATTAAATGGCAAATCCCTTTAATGACTTATAGTAAAACAATTGTAGACATAACAGTGGGCATTGCAGACAGGGCTGGGATTTCAAAGATTAATTGGAATTATCCAATTCCTGAATTTTAAATTGAAAGATTTTGACCAAGCGGAATTTGAATTGAAAGATTTTGAATAAGTTGAATTGGAATTGAAAGAAAATCAATTTAACCTCATTTTCTTGTGCTAGTGCAATCTGGTTTTATTTCCAATGTGGTCCTCAATCCAACCCTAGAATTGCATATGAACTCAAAGTATTTGTAGTAGCTAAACATACATTTGCACACCATTTGAAGATCTGACCACAATAATTATTAGTAATTGGCTTGCTACTCCTGCATTGTTTAATTGAGCAGGTATTTCTGAATGCATCAAATTATCAGCCAACTGGTCTTTTCATGTTGTTTGAATAACAGCTCAGCCATTGTCTGTACATTGTTTACAATTACTAGCAGTTGGAATAACATGCAAACAAACCTGATATTTTGTAAATTTGCAGCAGAAGATCTAACAGAAAAGTAATAGACTAGTATCTATTACTTTAGGATATATTGCTTATGAAAAAATCTCATCTATTATAGAAAAAACGTATATTACTATTACCCCATGCCTGATAGTATTAGATATACGACAGCAGTTTATGTTTATATATCACTATTACCCCATGCCTGATAGTATTATATAAACGACAGCTGTTTATGTTTATATATCACTATTACCCCATGCCTGATAGTATTATATAAACAACAGCTGTTTATGTTTATATATTACTATTACCCCATGCCTGATAGTATTATATAAACGACAGCTGTTTATGTTTATATATTACTATTACCCCATGCCTGATAGTATTATATAAACGACAGCTGGTTATGTTTATATATTACTATTACCCCATGCCTGATAGTATTATATAAATGACAGCTGTTTATGTTTATATATTACTATTACCCCATGCCTGATAGTATTATATAAACGACAGCTGTTTATGTTTATATATTACTATTACCCCATGCCTGATAGTATTATATAAACGACAGCTGGTTATGTTTATATATTACTATTACTCCATGCCTTATAGTATTATATAAATGACAGCTGTTTATATATTACTATTACCCCATGCCTGATAGTATTATATAAATGACAGCTGGTTATGTTTATATATTACTATTACCACATGCCTGATAGTATTATATAAACGACAGCTGTTTATGTTTATATATTACTATTACCCCATTCCTGATAGTATTATATAAACGACAGCTGGTTATGTTTATATATTACTATTACTCCATGCCTTATAGTATTATATAAATGACAGCTGTTTATGTTTATATATTACTATTACCCCATGCCTGATAGTATTATATAAACGACAGCTGTTTATGTTTATATATTACTATTACCCCATGCCTTATAGTATTATATAAACGACAGCTGGTTATGTTTATATATTACTATTACCCCATGCCTGATAGTATTATATAAACGACAGCTGTTTATGTTTATATATTACTATTACCCCATGCCTGATAGTATTATATAAACGACAGCTGGTTATGTTTATATATTACTATTACTCCATGCCTTATAGTATTATATAAATGACAGCTGTTTATGTTTATATATTACTATTACCCCATGCCTGATAGTATTATATAAACGACAGCTGTTTATGTTTATATATTACTATTACCCCATGCCTGATAGTATTATATAAACGACAGCTGGTTATGTTTATATATTACTATTACTCCATGCCTTATAGTATTATATAAATGACAGATGTTTATATATTACTATTACCCCATGCCTGATAGTATTATATAAACGACAGCTGGTTATGTTTATATATTACTATTACTCCATGCCTTATAGTATTATATAAATGACAGCTGTTTATGTTTATATATTACTATTACCCCATGCCTGATAGTATTATATAAACGACAGCTGGTTATGTTTATATATTACTATTACTCAACGCCTGATAGTATTATATAAACAACAGCTGTTTATGTTTATATTATTTTTATGGGCGCATTTGGTCCCCAAGTAACACTTATGGATACACCTAACGAGACATAATATTATGATGTTCTGTAGCCTGAAATTTTCCATTGCAGTTCTGTTCTGTAGCAAAGAACTGAAATATGTGATGTATGTTAGCACATACCTGTGCGGTTACCCTAGGGCATATCCGCACACCAGTGATCAATACATATTGATACTATATATTTTCTTTAGTGGAGTTGAAGTTTGGTAATTGGAAGTAGTAAAAAAAATACAGATTAACAAGGCAAAATGTCACCCTTCTGGCATAAACAGTTCACTAGTTATGGCACATTATACCTTAGGTGTGTAGACGTGCCCCATCTTCCCCATCTCGTGCACAAACTCCCCAAAGGAAATTTAGTGAAGTCAGTTTTGGAACACTTTGATTTGTTGGTAACCAAACTTCACACTGTGGCAGTTGTATGTGAACACCAGGACATGTAAAGCATGATGCACAGAAACACACAGAAACAGATACAGAATGTCAGAAACCAGATGACAGGTCCTACATCATAAACAACCAAAAGGCCAGAATGTGGTGAACCCGGCAACGAACCATGACAAGTTGTGACAGCAAATAATTACTAGGAATAGCCTGGGATATTCAACCAATGACTGTCAACAACGTAACCAGTATGTCAGTGACGAGGCCCCGGAGGCTGCATTGTTCAACTTCTGACACCTGGAGTTAAACAAGATCACCTATGACATGACACCTTCCCAACTGGACTTAGGACTGTGAATAATCGCTTTGTCAAAATTTGTAAGGAAAGGTGAGTGTTAAGAGATACTGGTAGTATGCTGTAGCACAATATAACAGCTGTCCATTAATGCAATTAATGCATCTATAGCTGACATGCTAGTGTGGCTTGGGACTCACTGTCTCTCCTGGCGGCACTCGAGCAGTACACTGTGTCGATATGAGCTGCAAGAAGATGTGCTGGAATAAAGCTTTGCTTTGAATGAGTGATGACAGCACGACTTAATAACAGATATGTCTAAAAATGTTTTGGCCATCATTTAAGTTCTTCCTTATGATACATGTAGCAGCTGTAATTCACTCATGTTAACCAAAATATGGCTGATTCTTACATTTACAGTATATGTATGTCATTTTTTCTTTGGGTGTTTCTCACAATTATATAAACTGACATTTTGTGGGCATTTTGTCATGTTTACAAAACTGTTTTAAAAATCCTGAAACACCACAGAAGAAATTAAAAGCTATTCATGTGGTATACTATGTTTCAACTACAATGTATGATAAATGGTTAGTACTGAAAGTACTCGATTCAAAACAACCATAGGCTAGGTTACAGCTGCCCAAGTCACTTCCTTTTTAATGACATGGTTAAACCACTCTATATTACAGTTCAAGTTTACTGCATGAAGATTGAGATCCCATTTTTAAGATTTTGACCAAGCGGAATTTGAATTGAAAGATTTTAAATAAGTTGAATTGGAATTGAATGAAAATCAATTTAACCTCATTTTCTTGTGCTAGTGCAATCTGGTTTTATTTCCAATGTGGTCCTCAATCCAACCCTAGAATTGCATATGAACTCAAAGTATTTGTAGTAGCTAAACATACATTTGCACACCATTTGAAGATCTGACCACAATAATTATTAGTAATTGGCTTGCTACTCCTGCATTGTTTAATTGAGCAGGTATTTCTGAAAGCATCAAATTATCAGCCAACTGGTCTTTTCATGTTGTTTGAATAACAGCTCAGCCATTGTCTGTACATTGTTTACAATTACTAGCAGTTGGAATAACATGCAAACAAACCTGATATTTTGTAAATTTGCAGCAGAAGATCTAACAGAAAAGTAATAGACTAGTATCTATTACTTTAGGATATATTGCTTATGAAAAAATCTCATCTATTATAGAAAAAACGTATATTACTATTACCCCATGCCTGATAGTATTATATAAATGATAGCTGTTTATGAATTTATGTGACAGCGGCGCATAAAGGATTTTATGCGAGATGACAAGGCAATGAAGGCGATTTGAGGTTAGACCTTTTATGGTAGAGAAAGTATTAGCCTAATTACTCGCTCATGCGTAAGGATACACCAACCACGTGACCTAGAGCCAGCCTCCCTCGATTTCAAAGTTAGCTTGTGTCGTTGTGAGACCTTTGCGCTGCAAATATTTCCGAATTTCTATTGTTACTGATTATTCGTTATCGCTGAATTTGTTGATTTTATTGCAAGATCAGTTTTGTTGTTCGGTTTATTCCGATCCGTTTGAAAAATCCCACCCTCCCTCCCTAATATTGTGTTAACAGTTGTTACCCAGTTTTTTCTAATAAATCAGGTGGTGCATTATGTAGGGATACACTGAAACACTGAAGACGGAGGTAGTTCACAAAGTTTTTGAATTTTTTTTTTTCGCTTTTCCCTGTTATAGTTTGGTACACGAGGTTCTGCATTAACGCTTTTCCCTCCACTAAGTTTTCAGTAGTGTACACAGGGTTTTTAGTGCGGGTACTTTTTACGAGCACATTTGTGTGGCTGTTTGGCCCTACCTCTCGGTCTGATGTGTTAGTAGTTATTGGTTGACTAATGTCTAGATATGTAACACCTTTATACATTGTGTGTTGTGTTTCCATAATGTTCATTATGAATTGTTCAAGAATGTTGGGTGGTTAGCCCACTTTTTTCATTTACCATGTTTGGCTGGGGGATCGAGTACCCCAGCCTTTCTGTTTGTACATGTATGTGTATGGTTAATTCACGGCGGAGTGACCCCCACCGATACCATGTGAATTGTATATAAGTCAGTAGTGGTACAGAATTTAGTGCCCTGCGCGGGCCGGGCTTTGGGTCCAAGCCCGCAGCCCGCGGGCCGGGCCGGGCCTCTACATAATTCGGCGGGCCGGGCCTGGGCCTACATGCTGCGGGCCCGGGCCGGGCCTGGGCTGAAAACAATTTAAACACATCGGGCTTGGGCCGGGCCTGGGCCTAGTGTGAGCGGGCCGGGCCTGGGATGGGCCTGGACATAATAAAAATATTCATAAAAAGTACCGATTATTACTTTATTTTTTAATAAAACCTGATTATAAATTGTAATTCCAGTTAATGAATGCTTAAAATTATTTCTTTAGTATTATATAGTTGCAAATTGAGACCTTGCATGGAATCTAATGGCCCCATAAGTTCACTTGGTTGGAAGTAGCCAGCCCCAAATGTTTACTTTAGAAATATTTGCAAAGGCAATCAAGCCATGATTAACCATCAACTTTGACCCTACCAGTGAACATTCTATTGTCTAGGTCTTCTGTCCAAACATTGCCCACCTGAATGACCTGCCCACTGCTAAGTGCCCACTAGGCCACTAGTCCACTACCCAGTACCCAACCCAGTTGGTAATTGGTATTTCTCCCCAGTCCTAATTCATTCACACTTGTACTAATTCACACATGTCTGAACCAGTCTGTCTCAGGCTAGTGACTGCAGGCCTGCTGGAAATGCCACTGGGTGTCAGTGCCAGTGGGTGACATTTAATTGAAATATCATATTAAATTATGTTAACTTAGTTGACCTAATTCAATTAACAATATAAATTGGGGTTATGGCTTGCATAAGGGTTAAGTCAGGGTTAGATAAACAAATCTCGTACCCTAACCATAAGCCAATACATTAAAGTCAAATGTAACAAATCTTATCACATTTAAAAGTAATGACACTAAGAAGTTTTTCTTGATTTTCCTTCAGGATATTCGTCCGTTTGAAGAAGTTGGTGGTGCTGTATTTTTAGAACTCGTCCAGCACACTATGGACAAATAAACTGTTTTACAGTTTATTTGTTTTTCGTCTTTGTTATAAGATTATAGGTTTATCTTCTCTAAAGTTAGCGGGCCGCGGGCTTACCCATCTTTGCCCCGCGGGTATGGGCCGGGCCTGGGCCTGAAACTTGCGGGCCGGGCCTGGGCCAAACATTCACGGTCTGGTTCGGGCCTGGGCCTAAGTTCTAGTTTGCGGGCCTGGGCCGGGCCGGGCTTGAAAAATTATTGCGGGCCTGGGCCGGGCCTGGACTCTAACTGCTAATTGCGGGCCGGGCTTGGGATCAAATTCTAGGCCCGCGCAGGGCACTAAGTACAGATGGTACTGGTAGTGGGTAGCTGATAGGCATGATTTTCTAATTATGTGTAAACACCTTTTGGGGGCCGGCATGCTTGCTGAGATTATTGGATGTATCTTATTTTGATGGTGTATGCTTGCCTAATTTAATGCTCCTTAATTAATAAATCTAAATGTCATTCTTTGGCCTATTTCAATCTACTATTACCCCATGCCTGATAGTATTATATAAACGACAGCTGTTTATGTTTATATATTACTATTACCCCATGCCTGATAGTATTATATAAACGATAGCTGGTTATGTTTATATATTACTATTACTCAATGCCTGATAGTATTATATAAACGACAGCTGTTTATGTTTATATTATTTTTATGGGCGTATTTGGTCCCCAAGTAACATTATGGATACACCTAACGAGACATAATATTATGATGTTCTGTAGCCTGAAATTTTCCATTGCAGTTCTGTTCTGTAGCAAAGAACTGAAATATGTGATGTATGTTAGCACATACCTGTGCGGTTACCCTAGGGCATATCCGCACACCAGTGATCAATACATATTGATACTATATATTTTCCTTAGTGGAGTTGAAGTTTGGTAATTGGAAGTAGTAAAAAAAAATACAGATTAACAAGGCAAAATGTCACCCTTCTGGCATAAACAGTTCACTAGTTATGGCACATTATACCTTAGGTGTGTAGACGTGCTCCATCTTCCCCATCTCGTGCACAAACTCCCCAAAGGAAATTTAGTGAAGTCAGTTTTGGAACACTTTGATTTGTTGGTAACCAAACTCCACACTGTGGCAGTTGTATGTGAACACCAGGACATGGAAAGCATGATGCACAGAAACACACAGAAATAGATACAGAATGTCAGAAACCAGATGACAGGTCCTACATCATGAACAACCAAAAGGCCAGAATGTGGCGAACCCGGCAACGAACCATGACAAGTTGTGACAGCAAATCATTAATAGGAATAGCCTGGGATATTCAATCAATGATATTCTACAATGTAGCCAGTATGTCAGTGATGAGGCCCCCCGAGGCTGCATTGTTCAACTTCTGACACCTGGAGTTAAACAAGACCACCTATGACATGACACCTTCCCAACTGGATGTAGGACTATGTGAATAATCGCTCTGTCAAAATTTGTAAGGAAAGGTGGGTGTTAAGAGATACTTGTAGTATGCCTTAGCACAATATAGCAGCTGTCCATTAATGCAATTAATGCATCTATAGCTGACATGCTAGTGTGGCTTGGGACTCACTGTCTCTCCTGGCGGCACTCGAGCAGTACACTGTGTCGATATGAGCTGCAAGAAGATGTGCTGGAATAAAGCTTTGCTTTGAATGAGTGATAACAGCACGACTTAATAACAGGTTTGTCTAAAAATGTTTTGGCCATCATTTAAGTTCTTCCTTATGATACATGTAGCAGCTGTAATTCACTCATGTTAACCAAAATATGGCTGATTCTTACATTTACAGTATATGTATGTCATTTTTTCTTTGGGTGTTTCTCACAGTTATATAAACTGACATTTTGTGGGCATTTTGTCATGTTTACAAAACTGTTTTAAAAATCCTGAAACATCACAGAAGAAATTAAAAGCTATTCATGTGGTATACTATGTTTCAACTACAATGTGTGATAAATGGTTAGTACTGAAAGTACTCGATTCAAAACAACCATAGGCTAGGTTACAGCTGCCCAAGTCACTTCCTTTTTATTGACATGGTTAAACCACTCTATATTACAGTTCAGGTTTACTGCATGAAGATTGAGATCCCGTTTTTAACTACAAAATCAGCCTTGAAAATGTGAGCGATGTATAATTTGCAAATGGCTATTGTTTACATTATCAAATATTATATGCAATACAGAGATGAAGGTTGTTTGGTGAGTGTTTGCTATTAAATCTTGGTTAAAATTAATGTCAGATACCTCAAAATGCACATCCTATTGCCTTCCTTGTCAACATAATCTCATTTGAGGTTGTATTTTTATAACATTACATTTTCCATTACAACATACAAAAGTGGTTGATACTTATATTTCACCCAGTTTTGTTCAACTGTATGGAGTTTATCATAGAAATTGAGCTTATGATGGATTTTATGCTCATCATAGTGAAGTGCATTTTAAAAATGCCCATAAAATTTACTGATGGATTCTGTTTTATGTAGGATTTCCGTATGAGCTCTTTACTCTAGTGAAATGGGTGTGTGTTACAGGGCTCTTCCCTGTCTGATTGTTCCAATATGATGGCAAAGGACAACAACACCTACTCACGTCGCCGGGGTGCCTCACCTGCATCAAGAGAGGAAAACGGTGTGGAAAACGTTGACTTCAACACGGAACCTTCTGCACAGTGCATATTGTCAGATGTAGATCGGATGACGGCTACACTGCCCCTGTGGGAATTGGCAATCTACTTTTTAGGATGGTCTGGTGCCATTGCCTATGGCTGCTATGATGTGTATCTAGCTTCTGCTAAAAGTAAGTGCATCTCTGAAACTACATGTGTCCAGCTAAGTCTAATGAACAAAGCCATCACTAATATATAACGTTTTTACCTAGTTTGGTCCCTGCACATCTGCAAAATAGTGGGTTGTAATAGATTTCGTTTTTGATTTGCATGTGTTAACTGTTTTCAAAAAAAGATTGTACACAATTAATAACACAATTACATATCATACCTAGATATGTAATTGCATTATTGATTCAAATAAGATTCGTTTGTGTTCTAACATGTCTTATTGTTGAAATATAGGTCTAAAATCACCCTGTCTGAATTTCACACATAAAAGCACACAACTTCAGTGGCAGATTGTGGGGGAACTAATAATATAAGTTCCTCTCAGAGTTCTTGCACAAATAGTTTCTGAGTTACATAAATTGGTATTTTAAGTAGAACGAGAAATCTTCATGATTTCTGAAAATTTGCAAAACTACAGAATCCACAAAATTTTAAATGGTCATAATTCAGAAACTATTCAATCTACAGTCCTATGGTTTGACGTGTGCAGTTATATTGACCAGTGCATTAATTCACAAACTTTGGTTGAATTAAAAACATGAGTGCAACAAGATTTTTTTTTTTGGTTTAACAAGATTTGCCACCCAAACCAAAGGCCCAGATGGCAAGTGGACAAGGAAGCCATTGGCTTATCGAGAGTCCAAGAATGTTCATCTACGTGTAACCCGCCCTCCGGAGATATGTGTCAACCTTGTTTTTAAACATATTCACGCTGCTAGCAGTTATACAATCTATAGACAGTTTGTTCCATTCATTTATTGTCCTCTGTGAGAACAAGTACTTCCTGACATCCAACTATATTTCTTGAGTGAAAAAAACATATTTCTATCAATATTTTCATACCCATTCAGTATCATAAAAACTTCAATCTGATCTCTTAACCTTCTTGTCTCTAGAGTTGTTAAACCACATTCTTTCAGGCGTTCTTCATATCTCAGGTCTCTCAGTTCTGGAATAATTTTAGTTGCTCTCCGCTCCATCTATATCCTTATGATATGATCTCCATGGTTGTGTACAGTATTCTAAATGAGGTCTAACTATTGCTTTATAAAGAGGTATAATTAACTTTTTTCCCTTGTATGTTATGTTTCTCCTAATCAACCCAAGAATTTGATTACCCTTTGAAGCTGCAATACCACACTGCTCTGAAACTTTCATATCAGTGCTTATTGTAACTCTTAAGTCCTTTTCTTTTACAGTAGTACCCAGAACAGTATCTCCCATTTTATAGTTTATATCCAAGTTCCCATGTCCTGTATGTAGGCATTTACATTTCCCAAAATTGAACAACATCTGCCATTTCTCAGACCATTTCACTAATCTGTCTAGATCGTTTTGTAAATGTTGTTTATCACCATCAGTGTTAACCTTTCTAAACACTTTTGTGTCATCTGCAAATTTCAGTACATTATTAGTTATATTGTCGTCCAAGTCATTGATATATATATATATATTCAGAATGATAAAGGTCCTAAAACTGATCCTTGTGGTACCCCACTCAAAACTGATTTCCAGTTTGAAACTTCTCCATCTACTACTTGATTTGAGACGGAGTGCTCCATCTGTGAGGCGAAAGAAACTTACCAGTTCACATGTCGGAAACAATGATTTGTGTCTGAAAAACATATTTACATGGTTGTCTGGGTAGTTACGATACACATATATAATTACTTTTGACTAATTTAAGATGTCTAAAAATATAGGGTGTCTGTATACATAAAATGTATTGATATATCTGTTTGTCTATCCAAGTATATCCACCCACACATGTATATACACTTGAACATACATATTAGAATTTAGATGTATGTGTGTATATACAAATGTATTGATATATCTGTTTGTCTATCCATATATGTGTGACTTGTCCATCCACACATGTGCACATATTTGTACATACATATTAAATGTATGTGTGTATATATTGTATTTGACCGCATTATCAACCATGGACGGTTTGATTAAAATATAAACAATTTTGTGGTTTGGTGCTAATGTAAGAATGGGCGATAACATGGATTTGCAATACCACCCCCTATGTAAATGTTATAGAAATATAACATAAACTGACTGGGTATGTATGAGATCATGACTAGGCACTGCCGCACTAACCAGTGCCCGGTTTCACAAAGTGTTCATACCAAAGGAGCTAAATATGAAAAATTTATAGACATTTGTCAAAGACTATATCACTCACTGTAAGCAATTGTAGCAAATAAGAAGAGATTGTTACAAATAACTGTAATTTCTTGAATCGGTTTACATATGAGAACCTTCAGACAAAGGTTCATATCCCACTTCGTAAAACTGTCCATGAGCCGTTTTCACACAAAAATTCATACCAACAAAATCTTCTTAGTTACGTACAATTGTTCGCAATGCTCTTTGTGTCTTCAACTATTGTTCCAAGTTACATAATCTTCATCAAAGCCTCCACATTACATCCACTTAATAAAGAGGACTTTGTTTAATATAATCAATTCTGGCCAGAGCAATTTCATTTTACAAAGTGGCCAATTCACTTAAGTGGCACATTTTCATACAGCGGAATAGGGAATGATTCTGACCCAGTTAATGGAATCCATCTTCTTGTCAGTCACATATAAAAAGCCATTAAAATATAGCTGCAGAAAGACATGAAAGAAACTGTTCAGACACAGACACCTGTCTTTGGTAACATGGTTATTATCATAACCACAACACAGCTTTTGTATAGCTCTGTACAACAGCATGGTGTGATAGATGTTTCAAACATCCCAACACTTACAGTATTGTAATAACAGTATTTTTATAATAGCAGTATTTTATTGTCTTACCATGATTGCGTTACCATTAAATGTACTTGTGATTGTGCTCTACAAACCAAAGGCAAATGTATGTTAATTTGACTTACTTACTTGACTTGACTTGGATAAGCTTTGTGATAGAGAGACAAGGCAAGAGTTCCAGGTTAAAATTGGTGGAGCCTTTGAACATCTGTTGGAACTTGGTGATAGACCAGTGGATGAACTCTGCTTAGACTTCAAAGAGACAACAAATGAAAAGGTGGTTGGCTTCAGGCGTAGAAAGCAGGTAGTCAGTCCTACATCAGTTCTAGCAAGAGAGTGTGAGGAAAAGAGAAAGGCATGCACAGAGTATTTGAAGAACACCTCACATGCAGAGAAGCTTGAAACATCAAGAAATAAGAACAGACTAATGAAGAAAGCAATAAGAACCCACGAGAGAAAACAACTTGAGGAAAAGATACAAGTTATGGAGGAGGATTTCAAGAAAAACAACTTGCATAATTTGTTTTAAAATGTGCGAGAACTTGGCAACAAGCCATGTAAAAACACCTCATGGCTGCAAATGATAATGACGGAAACCTAAAAACAGCTCAAGATGATGTGTTGAAATGCTGGGAAACATACTTTGAGAAACATCTTAACACAAACTGGCAAAGATCAGAGGAAGCACGACATTCCAGATAACATCCCTGGGCTGGCTGGACCACCATTCTCAATAGAGGAGGTGGCAGAAGGCTGTCAAAGCAGTGAAGTCAAGAAAAGCGCCTGGTGCTGATTGCGGCTGAAGCTTTGAAAGCAGGGGGAGAGAAGATTGCTGAGATTCTCCTGAAAATATGCAATGCAGCATGACATCAGGAAAAGTTAACAACAGATTGGTGCAGAAGTATGGTCAACCCAGTTCACAAGAAAGGGTGCAAGTTAACCCTGTCAAACTACCGAGCAATTTCCCCAACATCCATCCCAGGTAAGGTCTTCTGCAAGATGATACTAATGTGGATAGATGACAACATTGACACACATCTAGCAAAGCGGCAGTTTGGATTCAGGAAGAACAGAGGGAGAGTAGATGTTATTTTCATTGTGTGACAGATCATGGAAAAGACAAAAGAGCACCAGGTCCTGCTGCATTTAAATGTTGTGGACTTCAAGGCTGCATTTGATACTATCTGGAGGGGCATTGTGGAAGTTGGTGATGTCTATTGGATAGATTCCAAGATTATATCACTAATTGAAATTATGTATGATAATGTTGAATGTGCAGTCGTCATCAGTGGTCAACTGACAGAATGGTTGGAAATAGGAGTGAGAGAGGGCTATTTGTTATAACCTATCCTGTTCAGTTTGTTCCTGGAGTTTGTCATGGCAGACATGAAGAGCTTATGCAAGGAGTTCAAGCTAGATACCAACCTCAGCTTTGACATCATATATGCAGATGACACAGCAATTATGTCCACTGTGTTTGAGAAGCTACAACTCTCATCTGAAGAACTACAAGCTGCCTGTAGGAAATGGGATATGAAAACCAACTTCTCCAAATGCAAGGTCATCACTTCATCGGAGAAGGCAAAGAACTCGAGATTGTGGCAGAGTTCTGTTTCTTGGGTAGCATAGTACCGTCTACAAAGAGAGACATTAGTCGATGCACAGCCTTAGTATCGGCAGCCTTTAGAAGACTCAGAAATGGCATATTTTCCAACACAAGCATCTCAATTAGACTGAAAGCCAGATTATATGGAGCCTTTATACTGCCAATAACAATCTATGGTGCAGAGGCTTGAATGCTACAATCACAGGAGATAGAATCTCTTGAGGTTTTTGAGATGCGTTGCCTGTGGGCTACTACAGGTGTTACTAGGGTGGACAGACTACAAAATATCAAGATCAGAGAGGACACCTTTACCCCTGAATTTATCACAGATGTCATCAGACACAGAAGATTCAGGTGGTTTGGACACGTTTGATGTATAAAAAGAGATAACATCGTTATGCAAGCAGACAAACAAGACTTCAAAGGACCACAAAAGAGAGCAAGACCACTGAAGAGGTGGAGTGACCAGATCAGAAATGATACTGGGCTCCCACTATTAACAGCAGAGCGGCATGCCATAAACAGAACAGATTGGAAGGGTGCAACTTCCCGAAGGATAGGGGGGGGTCACTATGGCTTATGCTTTTAAGTCAAGTAAGTCATTATATAACTTAGCGATACTGCACCTTAGTTCAGCAGCTATGTAAGGAAGACAAAGTTGGATTCGTGGATTTGTGTGGATGTTTTATTGGGAGGACTGACATGCTCATGAGGGATGGGCTTCATCTAAGTGGAAAGGGTGCAGTCGTGTTTGCAAATGAACTCTCAGGAACAGTCAACAGTGGTATGTGTAGCAAAAACATATTTTTGGTAGCAAATATTGTTTAAACTAGAAGTGCAGGGGTTACTTATAGGTGCCTCAAACAGGACATAAGGCTGCTAGAACACACAAATCAGTAACAGAATGCCTGGAGAAAAAATTTGAAGCTGGTTTTAAATATGTGTATAAATGCAAGGAGCATAGTAAATAAGAAAATTGAACTAAGCATTATGGTAGAAGATATTGACCCTCACATAATTGGTATAACCAAATCATGGACCAACAAAGACAGCAGGTGCTGAATTACGACTGACAGAATACATAATGTTTAGGAGAGATTGAATAGGAAGCAGGGGAGGGGGATTTATTTTATATATTAAAGAATCTATTCAAGCTTATGAAATACAATTAGAAAGGGAAGCAGATTGCAATGAAACTGCTTTGTGCAATATAGTTATAGGAAATTCAAACATTAACTCTTGGATTAGTTCACCAAAGTCCAAACATAAACAAAGAAGGTGACACAATGACACAATACAAAATGAGTAATGGGAATGTATCATAATCAGAGATTTTAGCCACAGACACAATGGAAATCTCTAGAGAGTACAGGGGGTGAGGACCAATTATTTAGATTTTTAATACAGGATAGCTTCCTTACTCGACACTTGCTAGAACCAACCAGGGGAGAAAATGTATTGGACATGGTTTTGTCATCACAAAATGAATTAGTGGACAATGTCAAAATACATGAGCCATTGGGTAACAGTAAAATCAGAAAATAAAAAGAAATACAGGAGAAACTTCCACAAAGGTAAATATAAAGATATTAAAAATAGTTAGATATAACAAGATTGCCATTGCGCACAGCTAGATTGGAATAACATGCTGAGGAATAAGACAGCAACCAAATGTTGAAACATTTAAAAATATGAAATTAAGAGTATCATTGAACAATTTGTTCACTTGAAAAAAACAAGGAAAATGGTCTGTGAAGAAACACTTGTCAAAAGACGCTAATAGAAAAATAGCATACAAACTATGTAGAGGGTTTATAAGCACACCAGAAAAGACGAAGACTACACAAATTACAAAGAGGCACTTAATGCAGCTACAACTAAAATTAGGAAATCTGAAAGAAAATGCTACCATAATAGAAAAGGACTTGGGAGTAACAAAAAGTGCTGATATGAAAGTTTCAGAGCAGCGTGGTATTGCAGCTTCAAGGGGTAATCAAATTCTAGGGTTAATTAGGAGAAATATAACATATAAGGAAAAAGAGTTGTATAAAGCAATAGGTAGGCCTCATTTAGAACTGTGTACAAGCTTGGAAACCATACAGGATATAGGTACGCCTGAATGAATACAGAGGAGAGCAACTAAAATTATTCCAGAACTGGTTAAGAGGAGATCAGTTTTTATGATGTTGAATGGGACAAGGCGGTTAAGAGGAGATCAGTTTTTATGATGTTGAATGAGTATGAAAATATTGATACAACATCTCAAAGAAAGATAGTAGAAGTAGAGGACATGAGGTAACATTAGTTAAAGGTCAGTGTAGATTGGATATCAGGAAGTACTCGTTCTCACAGAGAACAATGAATGAATTGAACAAATTATCTACAGATTGCGTAAATGCTAGCAGCGTGAATATGTTTAAAAACAAAGTTGACACATCACGGCAGGGCAGGTTACACATAGATGAAAAATTGTTGGGCTCTCGATAAGCCAATGGCTTCCTTGTACACTTGCCATCTGAGCCTTTGCCTTTTATGGCAATCTTATTAAATCTTGTTAACTTTGAAGCATGCAAGATTTTTGTCTGAGAATTTGAAATTGGCTGTACCCAATTACCCATTGCCATGGGCTGTGACAAAATAATTGCTCTATTACAGGACTCTCAACAAACGCCACTTATGTTTTGTGTATGTGTAGTTTTATTAACGGTCCCCATTATGCATATATCCGCACAGTTGGGTCAAACCACAGTGTAATGGGGCATAACCGGATAATGGCGTCATTTAACAGTAACTGTCTGAACTGTTGGGTCGTTGAACTGATGTCGTGTCATCAACAGAGCTACTGGAAATGGTTTTCTTCTCAATGGTTACAGTCTCAAGGGGTTACACTCCAAACAGCCCAAACTTGGGCTAACGCAGGACCTTCGAGTCCAAGTTCAAGCTATTAGCATGCAAGCCCAAGTCAAGTTTTTGTCCATACCAAGGAGTCAAGTCCCAAGTCATCAGGATGCAAGTTCAAGTCAAGTCTTTGTCTATACCAATAAAAAGTGATACAACACAGTGGCATATTTAGAGGGGAGCAGTTGAGCCATGGCCTTCTTAAGATCAAAATGGCTTAATCAACCCACTAATGCCCCACGGTCGTAGCACCTGAATCAACAAATTCTAGTTTGTGCTGCATTTCAATAGCTCCTTCACTTCCTGGCTGATCATCCTCGTTGCCTTCAGTCAAATCTCATTATTTCATTTTGTTTTGAAAGCTTACAAAATGTGGAGGAATTTGTTATTATTACATTGTCTACTACATGGACACAGTTAAATGATATAAAAAGAAGACAATCTGGGTAACATTGGCGAGTTTGAGAGCTATTCAATGCATACCGACCCAAGCCCAGTGGCAGAAACAATGAAGCAGACAACGAGAAGAATATTCAACAACTTTCTGCCCATTTTAAGGCATTTCTGCATGTTTATCGTTAATATTTTCTGCATGTGGCCGTGATGGGAGGTGGCAGTGACAGAAGCAGGTGGGCGGTTAACCCCAAATGTTTGGGATTTGGGGGGTGGGCCATTATGTGGGTAACTGGGTATGGGCGGTACTGCGGTCAAATACGGTATATTTATATATTGTTATATTCCTTTCAAAGTTACCAACATATACATATATATATATATATATATATATATGGTTGTGATTAAATAAATTGTGTTTTGTAGATGCTAAATCACTGGCAAAGTACTATGACTTTGAGGATGGATGGGCATTCCTTCAAAGAAAAAGGGTGAGATCCTTGTCTTTGTAGTTTTACAGTGTTTTAATAATCAAAATGCCACATAATATGGACCAAGCAAAGCTTATCAACCATACTATGCACAGCAGAAGGCAGACAAAGCTGGCAAAGAATATGTGGAAAATGCACCTCTACGACCATCCCGATCCATGATTTTATTTTGGCAATGTTTGTTTGTCAATTTAGGAAAACTCATAGTCAACTGGTGAATGTTTCTTTGTATAACCGAACCTTTCATTTTGATGTTTTCAGGATCCAACCAATTTTGAGTGGGAGTTTTATCGCGGATGGATGCTCAAGATTTGGCCATGGTTTGTTGGGCATGTTCTGGTTGGACAGGTCTGCAGGCGCTTAGAATACAAGGTGCTGCCAAACCTAGATTTGTGTACGAAGTCGGTTATTTTGATTAATTCTTCATTGTTTTTGCTTTTTAAGACATATTTGAATGATAGTGGTATTTAAATTGTTTATAATTGTTTTATATTCATGTGTATTATTAAAGCTGTCTCCCCAATTCACTTGTCCCGTTTCCAACTAATTTTGCACCAAAAAATTAAAACTAGTTCGTCCCATTTCAAACTTGTTTAACGAGAAATCAAAACTATCTCATATTGACAACAGCAATTTGTTATTTAATTTTGATGAAATCATCGGGCAACTATTAAATTAATTTCGGTTCGGTCGAGCCAAAATTTTGCAAAATAAGGCGACTGCACATTTTTTACAAAGTCAGGCTATTCACTTTCACGAGTTACCCGATCTATCAAAGTCAATTCTTTCAATGATTTTAGCTAATGTGTGTATGCTTTTATTAAACCAGCGTTCTGCAAACCCTGGCCCACAGGCAAATTTTCCCTGCGGACTGTTTTCAGTTGGCCTGCGAGTACCTCTCCAAAAGTAGGAAATATTGAAAAAACAAATTGGGAGTGTAAATTTTTATTTGTTGATTTCATGTCTACTGTAGAATCTACAGTCTAGACAAAATGAAATTAATGTAGAGTTGCGTCGTCAACCCATTTTCATGCTGGGACAGTTACTATCGTCAGAAACGCGTATTGATTGTTACGTTGTGCGAGTTGAATTAATTATGTGCAATTGTCCGACTGCGCTGCGTAGATAGTTGATCATTATGCATTTTTATATTAGTTAGCCCTGATTTTTATTTTGTATCGAAGGCATGTATTATTCGATTTATAAATTGCCAATGGCATTGGTATATTACCCAACGTTTCTTCCAGGAGCATGCATGGACTCTCTAATCATTAATTGAAATTAATTGATGAAAGTAGAATAACTTGTCAAATAATGATACGAGCAATGACATTAAAAGTTGAGTACCAGGTAAGCTCCAAACCTGCCCTGCTTGGTCGATTGCACTTGACTAGAGCACATACATAAGTGATATTGCTCAGCTGCTGGTGTCTGTGCGAAACTTAGACAATGGCATTTTGGAAGTCATCCTGTGCCTTATTTCATTGAAAGGCACAAGAACAGCTGCGGACATTTGCAATGTATTACTGCAATTCGTTACGAGGTTCCATCAGCGAATCGGAAAGCCGAACCTGCTTTCTTATCACTGATTTTATTCATCAGCAAGCCCTATGCAAAAGGAGGCTGCGGCAAACTGTTGTTGAAATAGTGAATCTCATTCGCACCCATGCTCTGAACCATCAAAGATTCCAGAATCACCTGACCACATTTGACGCAGAATATGGCGATGTTCTGTTTTACAACAGTGTTCGCTGGCTGAGCTGTGGAGCAGTTCTTGAGAGATTTATTGCACTGCTTCCTCACATCATCAGCTTTCTTGAAGAAATCGGTCGACCTGTCGCTAAGCTGTACACTCAGTTTCAAATTAGGCTCTGAGTCCTGGCATACGTTTTGGACACCTGAACATGCTGCTCCAGGGACGGCAGAAGCTGCTGTGTAATCTATAAGAAGCAGTAAAGGGATTTGACGGCAAGCTCTTTCTTTTCAAAGTTTATGCAGAGAGCGGCAACTTTCTGCATTTCTGGTTCACAAGAGAAGTCTGAGGCGAAGACGAGGCGCGCACAGAAGACACCAAGCAGGTGCTTGTCGGTGTATTTGGACAGTCTGCAGACAGCCTTCAACGAGCAATTTGTCGACTTCCCATATATCGATAACGTTTGTTGCTTTTTTGCCAGTCCATTTACCTCCCAGTCTGACATGTGTCACGTTTGGAGTTGACGAAGCTGCGTTGCTGGAGGATTTCATCGATTTAAAAGTTGTGCCGTACTTGTAAGAACAGTTTCTTGCTGCAAAAGATGACATTGTGCATTTCTGGGCGACGAAAGTGCCGGTCTGGTTTCTAGCATTACTCAAGGCTGCGCAATAATTCCTGATACTTTTCGGTAGCACGTGGTCACACGAATCTGGATTCTATGCGATGAATCATATCAAAAATGTGTTAATTGTTCGGGTGTATTTCAGACGAACATAAAACGCTGTATATCAGTACATTTATGTATGTATTTGTTCCTTACTTACTTAACAACGTTGGCCCGCACAGACCGAGCTGGGAAAAAATGGCCCCTAGGTTAAAAAGTTTGCAGAACGCTGTATTAAACCAATTGCCCATATTACTTATGTAACTATTTACACACTACATATTTGAACATCATGGAACCAAGATGAATTTAGGAAGCAGCTTTAGAAGCTACACACATATTTGTCAACCAATAAACTACATATTTCTCTTTGTGTATTTGTTAAATTAAGCTATAAGCAGTTTTCATTTTATTGCAGCATTTTTCTGTGCATAACTGACTACTATTGAACAGTGCCAGTAAATGTATCAGTATATTTGAAGCGTCTATCCACAAAATGCGTTGTATCAATTGTGCATTTCAGATAAGGCATGTTTACTCTTGCACATTCTTGCACATTATATCAGGTAGATAGGAAAACTGTTATTTCATCAGTCAGTACCATGGCATAAAGTCGTTTTTGCTAAACACTTACCTCAGCCACTATCATCTTGATGATAGCATAAACGGGTCTTAACTCGAAGTGTGTGATTTGGGCGTTTAACATATTATGCGGATGAGCGCCTTGTTTCTTTGTTGCGATGGTGACACGCACTGACTGACACGCACATTGCAGGCACGCGTGTACATGTTCATGCTGTACGGCATGCTGGCGATCGGCATCATCCTTGGACTGAAGGCGATCGTACTGATAATGGCACACTGTATCATCACATACGTGGCGGCGCTGTCACAGCAGACGTTGGTCGTGTGGGCTGCCAGTCTCATGCTACTCGTAACCATCACCCTTGAACAGTACTTCCCCTGGCTCACGGTACGTTCCATGCTCTCAACTCATGTTCGTCATTATTCCATAACTGAGAGACCTTTGTTATGAAATGCCTTTAATGGAGTGTGGTTTTACATCACTAGACCAGGAGCCTCGGAGGAGACCAAATGGAATGTTTTAAAATATTGAATGGTTATAAAGATTTTGATAGAAATATTTTTTCACACTTAAAGTGGATAGTAGGATTAGAGGGCACAAAGTAGCATTAATGAAAGAACAGTAATGATTGAATATGAGAATTAAAGTCCTTATTCTCACAGAGGATGGATGATAAATGAATAAAACAAATTGTCTACTGATTGCTTTGTTAATGCTAGCAATGCGATTATGTTTCTAGTTGAACGTTCTGACTAGTCTGTATGTTGTGGTTACTACAATTGTATGGTGTCTCGAGGTCTCATTCAACATGCCAGCCTTTTTCAGAACATTATCGCCAAGCCGACCTTTATATGCTTGCATTGAGGGTGGTCACTGCCAGGGTGTATGTCATCCTCAATGGTTCTTTTACGTCAATTAAATGAGACAGGACTGACATTAACGTGATCATCCAAGTCACGAGACATACACAGTCTCCAATGTTGAGAGCCAGGTTTTACACCAAACATACCCATGTCCGGTCTGTGTCTTGAACTCAGAACTCTGTCATGTAAAGTGGATGCACTTAACAACTACACTACGCGCCTCTCTAAAAATAAAATTTACATCTAAGGGTGGGCATTGGATGTGGGGACTTGCAAGACTGTCTCTGACCTAATAACCAATGTCTGTTATTTCATTTATCTCAATCAGGAGTACTTCAACGACAGTGATTCAACACAGCTCAGGTACTACCTGCTAAACTTCAGCCTGGCAATGACTAACATAAAGATCACCAGCTTCTGTCTGGTAATGGCCAACCAGCGAAAACACTATTCCAGAACACCAGTGGAGCCTGGTGAGAGACGACGGAAGTACTCGCTGTTTGACATGTTTGTCTACATCTTCTACTTTCCGCTGTACTTCTGTGGGCCTATCGTCACGTTTGACGATTTTTACAAGCAGGTAATTAATAGTTTCATGTTGTCATAGGATTTCTCTTGTATGCTTCTGATGTGTCAAAGCATAGTTGATGCACATAGAAGTAGGTATCTGGGTTCTACTGATCTCACAATCAACACTTTAGTGGTGCTTATGATGAAACACATCATTGTAGTGTAAAAAAAATACATGTTTTTGTTACAGCATGTATTGAGTAGTTAGTAGGTCAAAGTTTGACATTTGTCACATCTTTTGTGGAAAACTAACATTTGACTGTTATCATGGGTATCATGTTAATTTGCTAACTGCAAGAAGGGCAAGTGTACATAAAGTAACACTGCATTTGGGAACTATCAATAGATGCTAGTGTGCAGTTGGCAGCACCTAGCATGTTATTTATAGATGTGACACTGACATTTGCTATCACCGTTAGAATTGTTATTACACTGTAGTAAAGTACTCTGTTGAAGACATAATGTGTTCTGGAAATGCTAATATCGTAAACAGTCTGGTCTGCCGGCAAGTTCATGTCATACGTTGTTTTGTGGTGTTAGTATAGTAACCCTTTTATGTAACCACCAAAGACAAATTTACCGTAACCAACAGTCACAAAAACTCAGTTGAACTTGACAGAAAGCTGCTTCTCCTACCTACAGCTGAATGCACCAATGCAGCCGTGGACATCGTGGCGTATCATGTACATGGTCAAGGAGGTGTTTCGCATTATTTTCTGGACCTTGTTTGTGGAGTTCATCCTTTACTTCTTCTACTTCAACGCGATGAGGCACGACCTTGGCCGCATGCAGAGTATGCCACTGACGACTCTGAGCAGCATCGGCTGGATGCAACTGCAGTTCTTCATGCTCAAGTACATTGTCTTGTTTGGCATACCACGCGTCATTGCACAGATGGACCAGTTTGATCCGCCCGATGGACCAAAGTGTATTTCGCGCGTCCACACACTCTCGCTTCTCTGGCGGTCAGTTTATGTTGTTCACTTTGTTTTCTGGACATTTGTTTTTGTAATCATATTCATCAGGGAAGTTGAAGGGATAAGCGATCATGACCCTCCGCTCCCCTGGATCACAGGTGTCTCCAAACAATTCTCTTATGTTCTTTCCTAGCTAGGCTACTAGACCATCGAGGATTTAAATTTTATGTGGATGACTGCTTCTTTTCTCCTCAGTCTTTCCCGTTGTCACTAAATGGTATAATTTTATCTTTCTCATCACATGACCTATGAAATTAATTATGCTTGTCTTCTCCTGATTCTGCACATGATCTTTCTTTTATTGTCTGCTGTTCTCTGAGCATTATTATCAAGAATCACATTTTTTAGTAAACCAATGTATAATTAAGAATGTGCTAAAAGAGTATCTGACTTGTTAAGATTTCCTTAGCAAAATGCTAGGTTAAACTGAAACATAATTTTTATCATATTTAAAGCACAATAACAGCTGAAAATTGTGGCTTTGTTTGCAGGACTTTTGACACTGGGCTGCATAATTTCATGATAAGGTATGGTTCGTTATTAACTGTTATTTATCCATAATTTTTATTTTGGGCAATCATTGAATAATTAAGTGTTTGAATGAGTGCATGCGTGCGTGTTCATTGAATAAATAACTTTGCCATAATTTATTTTTAAATATATCTTAATATTATTTACATATCGTTTTAGTAAGTGCCATCCATTTTGCCAGCTGATACTTGTCCATTTAGTAATGTGAGAACTTTACAATTGCCAGAGACTTGTGCCTTTATTTTCTAACAAGCAAACATCATTCTTCGACAGGCACATTTATATCCCTCTTGGTGGCTCGCGCCATGGAGTACTGATGCAGACATTCGCTACGTTCTGTTGTTTCGCCTACGTCTGGTTCTGGCACGGCGCAGAGGACTTCCTTTTCATCTGGACTTCCCTCAACTACTTAGGTATCCTCTGTGAGGTTGCTGGGGCGCAATTCATGAAACAACCGAGTGTGAAGCAGTTAGAGGTATGATAACGTCTTAAGATGCAACAAGTGGATGCTGTGACATAAGGCCGAATAAAAAATATTGTTTATTTCTGATATGGTAGGTAGGTAGGTACATTTTTTTTACATCGGCTCAAATTAGGGTAGGTAGAAAGCAATATATTTATATATATATATATTCTTTCTAGCAAAAGTACAATATTTCCATACCTTGACTTGTATGTAAATGCTCTGATTAACCAGCCAGCCCACATGATGCAATCCATCATGAAAATCATTTATTTTTCTTCATTTGTTCAAAATCCTTCATTTACCGCTCAACTGGATTGGGGAAAAATAGGATCAGTGCATTTTACCCAAGATAAAAAGTCAGGAAACCAGAAACGATTATTTTTGGAAATGCTCCTAAAAACATTTGGGTCAGTGCAATAAACGATGATTGGTTGGAGAACCAGAAAAAAACAATATGTTTTATTGGTCTAAGTTTAATTTGAAATTGCTATGGTGGTGTTAACAGTATCTTTAGAAAATTTGTGTTCCATTTTATATATATTTGAAATTTTATTCAAGCCAAAGCTAAAAAATGTGTTTCATAATGTAAAAATGGTAGAAACATTTAGTGTCTGTCTTGGTCTGGTGAATAATCTTTTAACTACAGCATTTCAGAACGTGGAATAATTTATACGATTATGTAAATGAATTTAGGACGTATGTTGTCATTGACAACCCTTTTTGTATACATATGATTTGTACTGCATACTTTCATGATGTAATGGGATTAACATGCAAATACCTTTTTTGCAGGAGAGGTTCTTGTCTCCAGCAATGGGGCGGAGACTACGGGCTATCGCCATTGCTCCCATTACCATATTAAGTTATGCCTCTGCCCTGTACTTCCTTGCTGGCAAACAAGTTGGACTTATCTACACCAAGCGGCTGCCTATGGATCGTAAGTGTACTAATATTCTTGCATGTGCAACTTTACTAACAACACAGCAGATCATGCAGCAAGATATATGGCAACCCCTTTGTTGGGGGTTCCAGCATCTAGGTTAAACTCCCATCTCACAATGTCATTTGGATCTCCCAAAAACTAGGCTTTTCCAGCAAAAAATACAGTGACTGGCTTGATTTTATTTCACTGATAACCCATAAACTATAAATTGGTTCATTCCTCTGCAGAACAGTTTTGGGTACCATAATGACAAAATATTGTATAGAAACTTGTGTTAGACATAGGAAATTTGTGGGTTTTCTTTAGTATACATGACAAAGTCACATCGGGACTAAAGGACACTGTGGTCTTTTAAAAGACGTCCTGCAGTGGATGGACAAGAACCTAGGTGAATGTAGCTAAGGGTGTTTAGTGCATTGAATATATACATAATGTAGTTAGTTTTGTATTTTTTTCAGCCCTTCCGGCATTGTGGCTAGTACTTCTCTTCTACTGCTGTGCTCAGACATCAATTGCAGCTGGCATGAACGAGACCACCACTCCTCTAATGTGGCAGCCTGAGGAAGAAATGCCTGACAAGTGTGACTTACAGAAGGAACCATCTGAAGCAGAGCTTAAAGGATCTGGACAAAACACTCCAAAGGCCAAGAAAAGTGGCAGCAAACTTAGCCAAGTCTCTAAGCGGAGCAGTCGCACCAGCCACCGAAAGCAGTAACTGGTTTATTTCAGCACAATGTCCTGTGCAGCAAACCCTAGAATTTTGTCATTTGTTGTAATGTTATTTGCTCATTCGCTTCACGGTGGCGGATTACTTAAATGTGAAACAGCAGAAGACTGTTTCATCTGCTCATGCTGCCATAATTTAACTGAATATGAAATTATTGTTAGCTGTTGCCTGTATGAGAGTGTTGCCTGCATACATTCATGTAGGAAAAGATAATGTATTACATTAAATGGTAAGATCTGCAGATACAGAGCTGCTGTGACTGAAAGTCCCATCTTTATTCTTGTTATTGCATGCATACAATGCTCTGTTTATTAAATTTAAATTATTATGTTGGTTCCGACTGTTAGTGCATTTTATTGTTACAAACATATTGTGCGGGTGAGAAGGTGCTGTTGCTTTTTGTACCAGGTACTAAGGGTAAAAGAATTAATATTTAATAAAGTTATTGTATTAATCCCTGACTTATTCATTATATGTGCATGCATGTTTAATAATGTAATAGTCTGTCCGATTATTGCATCAAAACTAGACACATTTGCGCAAATGAGCTAGCCTGTCCTATTCGATACTATATACGTTTTTTTTGCGAAATGATTCTAAACTGAGACATACCGATGCAAAATTTAATTGCAAAGGCAGCTCTTAGTTTTAAAAGTTGATACACTAAAAGCTCTGTAACAGAGTCGTGCAGCGTGTAAAGATGGAAAAACCCATCAAGGTAGAGCTTTGCTTTTTACCACAACTTTCTGAATCATGGAAACCATGATCAACAAAATAAATGGCTTAGCAAAAATATTAGAATTTGTATAAACCACTAAAAACCGCAACATTTTAACATCGGACCTTATTTTCACCACTATTTTACAAACATCAGAACTTATTTTCATCATTATGTATTTCCAAAGTGGTAAAAATAAATCTGTGTGGGCTTGATTCTAAAGTGTGTTAAAAAGTAATTTATATGGTAACTTCTTCGGTGTGTGATTAACTTTAATAAACCACAACCAAAACTAGCAGGTATTGGAAAAGTTTCATGAAAATTAATGTGCGTTTAGGGGCTATCCATAAAGTATGTTACATTATTTTTTGACACCCCCTCCCAATCTCTTGTCACGCTTCGTAACACTGGCCTGTACACCCCCTAAAACTTCGTTTTGAGAAAGAACTCCCACTAGTTATGCATATATAAAATGTTTGCAGACTTTTCGCACATCATTACATACTTCATTAATGCATTCCTTTTCCGTTAGAATTTAGTTTAAATTCACCCAAAAACTGGCATAGCAATCAATGCTATCAGTCTGATATTGACAGCTAGACGAGCAAAGAAACTTAATAACGAGCGTAACGAAGTCGTAGAGCATTCCAAGGGAAAGTTGAAGATCTGACCACCGAGGCCACCGCTTACGGTCAGGAAGAACCTAAGTAAGTAAGTAACGGTTGCCAAGACACCCCACCCCATATAACCCTCCGTAACGGTTACCCTGACACCCATGAGCGTGACTTACTTCGTGGATGTCCCGTTAGGCTTGATGGGGGCAAAGAGTTTCCTTCACTCTATGGATCATGCCTCAGTTAGACTTCCTGGTGTGTTACACACGAATATAGGGTATAGTAAGTTTGGATATAGGACGTTTTAAAAAAATTGTACGATCTGACATAAGTGCATTTGTGCACGGACATTACCAGGTTTGCTGGCGGAAGCTGTTGAGAGTGAAATGGTGGATTTTTAGATGATTTTAACAGGCGGAAGGATATTTGTGATTTTTTTGCCGATTAGACACGTGTGCGTCGTAATTCATGTCAAAAATGACAGCAGCTGGTGAAGACTTAGAATTTTTGATGGTCACGTTTTCTTATAATTTTGCAAAACGTTAACATGGCCACCAATGGGAAATGTAACTGTATGCTGAACCCCTCTAATGGGGGTCATACGAGGATTCCGTGAACAATAAATGGCCTCCAAGAGCCATCGTTAAGGGCAACTTTGATACGCTTCAATGACCATGGTAAATAGGAACGCAGTAGTTAAATGTGACACGTAATAATAATATTTTCAGGTGGCGCGTATTTTACTTCAGTATATGACAGTCAGTTTGTCATAATACATTATTGTATGCATTATGATACGATTGTATATGCTGTAATTACGTGAACATCCACCAATTATCGCCCACGGTTCCGCTGAACTGTCATACGTGGACGCACTCGAGGCTTGTGACAGATCACTTTCAGGAAGATCAACGACCAAGTTTTCCGGGATCACAGGTGCCGTTTACGTGTCAGGTGAGATTTTATTTATTCATGTATAGTGGTCTGTAACGGTATTGCTTGCTTTTATGTTAATAACTAGACAAAGTTATTAACTTGCAAGCAAAAAGTCAAGATTATTAGTTTATTGTGCTGCTCAGCCTTGGGTGGGGGTGGCGCTCCTCATTACGAGTAGCACCCGTGGCAGATTGCCCCTCACCTTTGATGTCATGTAGAGTAGCAGTTTCATGCATTGTATAGATATATGTATATATTTACTGTTTGTCTGTGTGTACTTCAGTAACTTTACATTGCCTTGTTTGAGCTAAGGCTCGTGTATACAATGCTTTATATGTTCATTTTATATTCCTGGTATGCTTGAAGTGCATACCAACTGGCAATAAAATATGCCCATTACCAACCTTTATACACCATCGTTTCCTTATTCATACATCAAACGAGCTTCGGCCACAATAAATGTCTTTACTTTCAACCCTCCATGACAGATGACATAAATGACAACTTATGGCACAGCCAGAAGTAATTTTATGTCTTGTAATGGATGGTGCCATGATCCAAACCTGGTTACATCCTAACACCCCTATGCCACGCATGTGGAAGTGTCCAGTGCAGGGCATCTTGGGATAGCTAGCCCATGCAGTTCAGACCGGGTTTGAGAATTACCGAAGTAAGTTGTATTGTTTTGAACTCGCTTGTATCTTGCTTTGACCTCCACCGCCCCTCCTCCACACATCGTTAGCGATGCCTATTTTTTTTTACAAATAATTGTCTAATGTCTGTCATTTTGTACAACAATACCTTTGTATTGTTTCAGCAAGGCTGGCATATTGCATATCACCTTTAATGTCATTTATATTAGCAGTGTCATGTATTGTATTGCGGCAGATTGCCCCTCACCTTTGATGTCATGTAGAGTAGCAGTTTCATGCATTGTATAGATATATGTATATATTTACTGTTTGTCTTTGTGTACTTCAGTAACTTTACATTGCCTTGTTTGAGCTAAGGTTCGTGTATACACTGCTTTATATGTTCATTTTATATTCCTGGTATGCTTGAAGTGCATACCAATTGGCAATAAAATATGCCCATTACCAACCTTTATACACCATCGTTTCCTTATTCATACATCAAACGAGCTTCGGCCACAATAAATGTCTTTACTTTCAACCCTCCATGACAGATGACATAAAGATTATTAGTTTATTGTGCTGCTCACTAGTTACACATGTTTACTGATCTGGATTTTAACGTAGACTGCTTTACCACAGATGCACCACCTACTACTCTATATGCTAATGTCCATCTGGGTGTTGCACTAGAGTCCAAAAGTTGCAACTACCCTTTTCCCTTTTTATTTTTACTTTTTGATCGTTGTGGTGGCTTAATGTCACCACAGTTACGAAGTGTCATACATCTTGGTTCATATGGTTCATCTCGTCTCGGCGTATCGCTCAGGGCCCCCCACGCAAGTTCGGACGAGGACATAGCGATAACGGAATGTCAACAACAGAGGTTTGTTGTTGACTGGTCAGCTCAGGCTCTCCTTCGCCTGTCATCAGGTCATCCACAGTCCCGAGGGGTGCCATTTCGCTGGTTGCCCTCGACTGTCATCTGTTTCTCTGATACGTCTGACTGTTGACCACAACATTGTAGGATCGCTGCCCCGGTGAACTTTTATACACTCCCAAACTCCAAGTTTTGTGTCCAGGCAGCTTCATTCGGACCGCCTGTCCTACACTTAGCTCTTTCAGCGGCGTAGAGTGGGTGTTCTAATGCCTTCGTTGAGTTTACTTTTGTTGTTCAATAGCAACGCTGATACTTCTTTCGAGAATTTCTGGTACCAGCAGGCTGTTGCGTGTTGGCAACAGTGTCTTGGTGCGGCGTAACATCAGACGTTGCACGGGTGAGCTTTTCAAGCCCTCAGTTTGTGTGTTGCACACGCCCACACACGCACGCATGCACACATGCATACACACACGCATACACACACGCATACACACACAATTGCACATTAAATCAGCTGATCCATGACTTGGACATGATATGCAACAGCAAGTTCAGGCCCTAAAATTCAATATGCTTAAGGCTGATGGAACAAAACATCTCTTGTAACAGATTCTGTGTGCCACTGGCATTTTGAGTTTCAAAAGCAGAATTGAGTGGATGAGTGGGATCATGGTGAATTGAATGGATGAGTGGGATCATGGTGAATTGAGTGGATGAGTGGGATCATGGTGAATCTGAACAGCTTTCCTTCTCAAAGCTGATAAAGAACACACAGCTGCAGTTGTTTGATGCCAACAATTTTGCCCACCTGGTTGACCACCCAAGCCTTGCTTTGTTCTTGGTAGACAAATTGCCATACCATGACACTAGGTTAAAAGAAATTACACTTTCAATCAAAGATCTGTACATCAACTGCAGAACCTCTGCGCTGACATTAAAACTCCTTAATTTCCGGAGCAAAAACAGACGTTGTGCCTTTTTGTTTGTGTGGTCTACATTGTCAGTGAAGATAAGGTTTTCATCAACAACAGTACCAAGATACTTGAAAGTGGATACTGTTTCCACAGTCTGCCCTTTGATCATCAGTGGTTGAGAAAGAGGATGCGATGCACCCTTGACTCAACCACGTTCGAAGTACATCTCCTGTGTTTTCTGGGCATTGAGCTCAAGAAAACTGGATTTCACTGGTAGTACATGGCAGACGTCAAGATTTAACAAGACTTGCCATCCAAGCCAAAGGCCCAGATGGCAAGTGGACAAGGAAGCCATCGAGAGTCCAACAATGTTCATCTACTTATAACCTGTCCTCCTGAGATATGTGTCAACCTTGTTTTTAAACATATTCACGCTGCTAGCAGTTACACAATCTGTAGACAATTTGTTCCATTCATTTATTGTCCTCTGTGAGAACGAGTGCTTCCTGATGTCCAATCTACATTGATCCTTTACTAATTTTACCTCATGTCCTCTAGTTCTGCTATCCTTCTTGAGTGCGAAAAACATATTTCTATCAATATTTAGCTTATACATGGAGGATTTCAATCCTCATAGTTCAATGCTTATACATGGAGGAGTTCAATCCTCATAGTTCATTGCATATACATGGAGGAGTTCAATCCTCATAGTTCAATGCTTATACATGGAGGAGTTCAATCCTCAGGTATGCTGATGACACAACGATTATTGCATCCCACCATTTTTTAGAAGCTACAATTCTCAAACAAAGAACTTCACGCTGCCTCCAGTAGGAAATGGGGTATGAAAATATACTTCTCCAAATGCAAGGTCATCACATCATTGGACAAGCATATTGTTCTGGACAGCAAAGACTCGAGGCGGGAGAGTTTTGTTTCTTGGGTAGCATAGAACCATCTACAGATAGAGATGTTAGTCAATGCATAGCCCTAGCATTGGTAGCCTTTGGTAGACTCAGAAACGGCATATTTTCCAACAGAAGCATCTCAACAAGACTGAAAGCCAGATTATATGGAGCCCTTTGTATTTCTAGTTAAGCTATACAACTATTTTTACAGGAATGGCGTCATCTAAGAAAACAGACAAAGGTACAAAGAAAGAGTCGCCGTACCAGCAGGTGGCAAAACTACCCAGTTATGAGGCACGATTCAACGTCATCGCCTGGTCCTGTATGGCTGCATGGTTCTGCTACTCTGCCTACTGGGCATCTCAAGGTATTTACCATTTACACTGTGACTTTACATCAAAATGTATATATCAGATGTCTACTCTGATATATTACTGTAGTTGTGTAGCAGTTGTAAAAAATTGTGTAAAAATGTTTTTTCGACAATTTTATAGTTATGTAAGGGTGTAATGACATCGATACTTCTGTTATGTTGGTCTATTATTGTTGGTGTTAAAAATAAAGATTCATTCATTCATTTAAACTGTCTTAGCAGCTTTTCTACTTCTACGAATAATACCATTGAAACTACAACAATATATACTGTATGTACACTATTATGTGATCTTGTATGATTCATAATTGTATATCCATACTTTATTATAACATACCTTCAATTTGTTTATGAACTTAATGAGGTAAACTGGTTATTTTCCGGCTGTGAATAGAGTACGTGCTTAAGGAGAGGAACCATAACTTGTCTCCAGGATGGACGTTTCTCGGGAGGCAACGGGTAAGTTTGCATGGATTCTGTCATAAAGCAACACTTCTAAAAAATTTATGAAATAGATTGTTGACAAAATGTTTTTCACAGCAAATGAGTAAATTAACCGACTTGAGCCTGTTGCTTTTCTGCAGGATGAGGGTAGCCATGATTGTTCTGTTGTTTTCAGGACGTGGCGAACTTTGAGTGGGAGTTCATGCGGGACTGGTTTAGTATAATCTGGCCCTGGTTTATTCTCCAAATTCTGCTGTCGTTGCTCGTCAGGCAGGTTGCATTTGAGGTGCGTATGATAGGTCACGTGGGCTGTTCTCGTGACCCATGGGTATCTCTACTATCTACTCCAGGGAAAATGGCTATAAAAAATTTGGTTTTGTGTTTTGTCTCTCTTGCTGTTTTAAGCAATGATATTATGAGCACACAGAACTTTGGCCTTAATGTTTGTGACACTGTCGCGCAATGGTCGTGTATGATATAATACCATTGAAACTACTACTGCCCTAACAACCAACAGTGTAAGCTACTATTGTTTTTCCAACATAAACAGAATCATGTACGTCATAATAAAATTATATTATACGTTATCGCCATTTGTAACACTGAATTATTGAATTGATTGACACTGAATTGATTACTGAATGTATATTATATACAATACATACTAATAGAATTTCATAATTACCAAAACAAACAAATAATAACCAAAACCTTGCAACACAGTGAGTATAACTTAAATTAAGATAAAATAACAATGAAAACGATTCACATTATTGCTCGAACGCGATTCACATATTGCTCGATAATGATTCACCTATCACTCGAACGCGATTCACATATTGCTCAAAAACGATTCACCTATCGCATTCACCAAACGCAGTACACACACTACTTGTGTCACAGCATCCCTCAACAGTCCATTCTTTCCTGCTGTTTATGTGTCTGTGCTTTCATGCCGCCCAAATCGACGATGCTCCAGCTCGACCTGTGCTACGCATGTCTCTCGCCTATTCAGTCCGAGCTGGTTGCCAGTCGCTCTGGCAATGTTCAAACAGTACAAATACTATTTCAGTAGTCACCTTCTCGCGATGTTCAAACGTACAATTGCAATTTCAGTAGTAGTAATTGCCTACTCATGACGTTGAAATCATACAAATGCAATTTCAGTAGTCGCCTTCTTGCGACATACCACTGGCCAAACCCAGTTAGATCAGTCCTCAGCATATATGTAGTTCACCAGTCAGTGATACGCTTCAATAAACATGACTGGCCTGTTACCTAACATGATGCACATTGCTAGGACTACCGCCTAGCCTGGCTCAACAATAGCTATAGAAAACATGTTACATAAGATAGTGGCTATCACTACGACTGTAGTGTAAACATAAAATAAATGTATAACATTCACATTGTCACAATGTTTTCAGTCGTATTTTCTAGCTGTGGCACATTAGCACATTAACGAGCCATTTGGGAAAATGCCGAAGGTATTACTTGTTAGATCAGCCACGATTGGTCTTCAGCCAAAATGTTAATTACCTGTTTGTTGGCTGACCAAGACCGCAAGTTGGATGAAGTACCAAACCACATTTTTAATACTCCCATTGGTAGATAGTAGAACTACCCATGAGTCATGAAGATGATATTGGCTGCTTTGTAAGATGTATTATCAGCAATGAAATGTGGACAATGTGGTCATATGTGAGAACAAAATGTCATAGATTTCCTCATATTCCAAGTGATTTCTGTATACCGTAAGCCCCCTGCTGTGTATCCTGGGCACAGTTTCAAACTTAAATCACCAACCAGCAACTAAGACTTCAACGGAAACTGTCATAACTTGTAATCACCTTGGCACCTCTGTCAAAGCGACATTGCATAGTTTAATGTCTATTCATATCAATAGTATTATTTATAATAAGAATTTATGTAGCACCACCTAAAATAAAATCCTCTCAGGTGCATTACATAAAATGGTATAAATAATTGATATATTTAGTTAAAAAATAAAAGAGTGCATTAAAATTCTTAATAAATCTAGGCAAAATGTATAAAACAATTATTAATATATCGTAGGTCATAAAAAAGTGACAAGACAGATGTGTTGCATGTTTCAGTATCGGTTCTACATTCTGTCGGTGTACGGCGTAGTGATACTGATATTCCTGATGGGGTACAGGGCGGTGCTGTTCCTTGTGATGCAGTGCCTCGTCATGTACATCACTGCTGCTGTCTTTAGGTCTGCTCTGGCCGTGTGGACCATCAGTTCGACATTCCTCGCTGTCCTCAATGCCCACAGCCTCGTCCCCTTCCTGGTACATTGATTCATGAAATACATGCAATTATTTGCAACACTCTTCATGTTTTCTGTGATTGCTCCAAGTTACGTATATAATAGTTCTTGCACTAATGTTGTATGCCAACAAGTGTAGATATCTTTACTTTCAATAATGGCTAATTTGATGTTATTTGTACATAGTAAATACTAAAGAGGCGCATGCAACTCAGATAGCTTTAAGTTTGGAGTAAGTTGCACTTGGCTATTATAGTAACTGTTTTCTCTGATACAGAGTAAAACATGTTTTATTTTAAAATTCTGTTCATGTAGAATTTGTGACCTTCCTCCTCTAGCATGAGCAGTTTTGGTCTTACTAATAATAAATGTGCGCACAAACTAATTGAAGCAAAATACAGCTTGACCCCAGTACCCGGGCACTTAAATATGACACTTGAGATTCACAATTATTGGACACCCCAAATGTGGGTTTCATCACCTCCATTGTGTGATTATATGGCAATCACTCAGTCTATCCATTTGTAATTAAACCATTTTATTATCTGCTGCAGACAAATGTTGCACAGTCAAATAGCGACATAAACGTTCAGTATTACCTTCTGATCTTTGGGCTATCAATGACAAACATACGCTACACAAGTTTCTGCCTGGAGCAATGTCATCACCTGCAGGAGGCAGATGGCAAAGGTCAAGGTTTCTCATTCTTAGACATGCTTGTCTACATCTTCTACTTCCCCGTCTTCTTCTCTGGCCCGCTGATGACATATGATGAGTTTTATCTACAGGTAAGTCATAGAAATATTGTAGTTGTAATTGTTCTGGTTTTTGTAACAAAATGACAAAACTTCTGATGTCACTAACATTATTGTTGATTCTTGCAAAGTTTTTTCATTTTTGTTAATATCCTGAGTGTGGCGTACATAGATTGTTTTGAAGGTTTCACTACCACTGCTTTTTTTAGGAATACTCACTAGATTCATATGCGGCAAGTGTAAGTTATACATTGTGTTAACCATTGTAGATGAAACAGGTAACATTATTGTGACAAAAAATGTATATAAAGCTGACATACTGTACAACTTAGAATGTTGAGAGTTTGAAATAAGAGACTAGATTGAAACATCAATAATATATTGCAGATTTTATTCTTGAAGGCAAAATACCATGACCTTGTAGCATTTAGGAAGTTTACTTTTAATTTTACGGTCCAAAAGGAATCTCGTTTGGTTGTAAATTCATTAAGGAAATGCATTTCACCTGTTATTTTACTTTGATCTTCCCACCTACGTATATTCTTAAAAAAATTTCAAACATTTCCTAAATATATTTTATATCGGTGAACTTAAAAGTAATTAGAAATTATACTGGATTACCAAGTCCGAACCTGGTATTTGGGAACACAGCATTAAACGAGTCTCACAAAATTCTGAAGTTCACCTGCTGAATTAATTAAAGGTACAGAGTCTAATAGTTTTTCTTAAAGTCATGTAATATAGTATAATCATCTCTTCTAGCATCTTGACTTCCCAAATATATTTTAATGAACCACAGTTTGCTAATATGATTTGTTCGTTATCTGTTTAATTTGAATGTTTCGACTCGAACGTGATGTTTGCAATGCCTGCTGGACAACATGATTTTAAGGAACTCCCTTTAACTGTATCTAGCTGTCCCACACTCTTGTTTTCAGATAAGTCAGCCAAAACAGCCGTGGACGAAACCAAGAGTCATGAAAATTGTCAAAGATGTGGTGCGCGTTGCTTTCTGGACGCTGTTCATTGAATTCATCCTTCATTACTTCTACTTCAACTCGATGATGAATGACCCTGAGCTGCTGGAACGACTCCCACGGTGGGCTCTGGTGGGAGTCGGCTACTGTCAGGGGCAGTTCTTCATGGTCAAGTACGTCATCATCTTCGGACTGCCCGCCATCATGACAGAGATTGACCACATCAAGTCACCGAACTGGCCGAAGTGTATCTCCAGGATTTACCTCTACTCAGAGATGTGGAAGTGTGTATCCATTGTATGTACGACTGAGTGTGACCAATGTTCTGCTCGGTTCCTGAATGATTTTAATTTGGGGCACAATAGCAGTGGTTAGAATGTTGGGTTCTTAATGGAGAGTACAGGGTTTAAATCCTCCTGTTTCCCATTTTGAAGTATGGACAATTCCGTTTTACCCCAGTAACCCTCAGTTCACTGAACTGTATCAATGAGTATTTGGCTATATATAGTGGTAGATTTATGTGAACAAGTAGTTTTTGTGCAATTGTTGTTATCTTTGTCTGCCAGATGGCTTTTGTTATCAATCATTAGTATTCACACTATAGCTTCAGGGAGATGCAACTATTTTCTTGCAGTAGAAAAATAACTTTGCTCCTTCAGATTTGAGGTGTCCTCCGATATTATGTAAAAACTGCTTTAACAATTACAGTGAACCTGTAATTAAGTAGCAAAGTAGAACTATTACTACACTCGTTGTTGTTTTCAGGAATTTTGATGTTGGTTTGTACAACTTTATTAAAAGGTAAGTGATAATGGTGACAATGGTGTTTCTGAACAAAAGAAACCTATAGTTATAACGTGATTTCAAATTAGTCTTTGAGTGAACTATGAATACTAAGATGCATGCAGGTCCTTTTTGAGAGAATTTGTTTTAAGTGTACCATTTTTCAGAGATCATCCTAGAAATACCTGGCTGATTGTGCACACCCAAACCCCCCTTTTCAAAACCCTGTGGACGGGCCTAATGAGGTGTGAAATTATTCACAAAATAAAGTATGCAGACTCAATCAAAATAACTATTATTGCTGCTGACAAAGCATGGTTTTATTTTTGTCATCCAGTCTTAATTGGTCACCTCACACAATGTAGCGTGGACTGTACATTATTTTGCTATATGAGATTTACTTCGCTCATTGGGTAGTGATATATATAAAAAGCTCATGTTTTTTTCATCTTTATGTAGGTCAAGTGTAACATGAAAATAAAAAAAACAACATTAATATTATTTAAACATCAACAGTTAAACATTCATATTTTCCATTATAAAACTTGGACAATAGGGGGCCACCAATCACATTCATCTCTGCTTTTATTCCCGCAACATGAAGAAAACAAGAAGTTTTTGATTTATTGGGAAATCTCTGTAATTCTTTTTATTATATGATACAATATGAAAACTTCTACCATGCAAAACCATTCAGAAACCCAAGTTCAGAGTGCATCAATCCCAAAACAATCGCAAATTCTCTGCAATGTTAAGATCTATGATAAAATCCACCTAACTATTATGAACATCTTATCCCCAGTCCAAACATTGGCTATTATGCCCAGGCTGTGCAGTATACATGTTGGTCGCTGTAGCAAGGTGTACCTATTTGACAGACACATATACGTACCCCTGGGAGGATCACAACACGGCCTCATGAGACAGGTTCTGGCCTCCTTCCTGTGCTTTGTCTTCATCTTCTTGTGGCACGGTGCAGAGTTCTACCTCTTTGTCTGGACGTTCCTGAACTACTTCGGAATTCTCCTCGAATCAATGGCAGCGCAGGTTTCAGCAATACCGAGCGTGAAGGCATTTGAGGTAAATTTGCATAATTTCTGACAAGAGATCACCCAAATGTTGATAATATAGTATGTCAGATATCACTCTGTCTCTAGGCCAAGTTGACAGTTTATGGTTTGCATCTTTCCATCCAGTCTGTCAAAACCATTTTTAGAATATTATCTGCAGCACTGTGCATTTTGCTAATTCATTGAATACTGACAACCTGCAGAACTCTTGTATGTAGAGGTATGATATTTTTTAATGTCTATCCTGTCTTAGCAGGTGAGTATCAGTCATAATCAAGTTGGGTATTATTATAAGTGATGAGAAATTATCCAAATTGGCAGAATATTAATCATTGTGGCTACAATAGTAGCCACTGCAGTCTGAACATTACAGTATCAGCAGGAACTGATGACCATTTGAAAATAATACGTTAGGTTATTTAATTGTATGTACATTGTTGATTGGAATAAGTATTCAACCTATTGTAAGACCCACTCAAATCAGGTGCCACTGACTGGTTAATATTGCATTACCTGTATAAAATTATTTTATGGTAACTACGCTGAGGTTTCACCTCAACACAGACATTTGGTCAGTGTTCCGACGTTGCCCCAACTCGTGTGTCTGTAGAGACGCTGGTTGAGTCCCACCAACAGCCGGAGACTGCGGGCTCTGGCTACTACCCCATCCTTCGCCATGTCCATCCTTGCTATCTTCATCTTCTTCGGGGGTTCTCAGGTGGGCACCATCTACCTCAACAAGATCCTCTACTACGGTGAGTCAGACGTGTAACAGCTAGATATTACACCATATGAGTGATATGAATTTATTTAACCAATTGTTTAACTAATTGTTTACTTAAAACGTACCAGATATTTAACAAGATTAATAAGATTGCCATCCAAAACTAAAAGTTCCAGATGGCAAGTGGACAAGGATTGACTTTTGGAGAGTCCAACAATTTTCTCACCTATGTGTAGCCCGCACTTACCAGATATCTGTCAATTTTATTTTTGTATATTCACACTACTAGCATTAACACAAACATTTGACAGTTTGTTCCATTCATTTATCACCCTCTGTGAGAAAGAATACTTTTTCATGTCCAACCTACACTGTTCCTTAACTAATGCTGCTTTGTGTCCTCTGGTTCTACTGCCTTCTTTAAGTTTGAAGAATATATTCACTATTTTAAACACTTCTATTTGGTCTCCTCTTAGTCTCCTGGTCTCTATTGTTGTCTAGCCACATTCTAATAAGCAGCTTTCGTAACTAAGGTCTCTCAGTTCTGGAATTATTTTAGTTGTTCTTCGTTGTATTCTTTCTAGCATATCTATGACTTCCTTATGATATGGCATCCATGCTTGTATACAATATTCCAAATGTGTGTGTGTGTGCGTGCGTGCGTGCGTGCGTGCGTGCGTGCGTGCGTGCGTGCGAGCGTTTATGTATATGGAATTTATGTGTATTTAGAATTTTTGCTAACTCATTGTTTTGTTCACCTATGTAATGGGCTTCCCTGTGTTTACAGTGCTTATTATTTTGATAAAATATAATTAATTTAATCTCGGAACGGCTCACTCTGGCAAGATTGCTGGTATTGTATTCTGTTTGGTATGCTCAAATTTGTGAGAGTTCTTTGAATGAAGTTGACTATTATATCTGTTGGTGAATGGTATTCTTGTGTTAGTACACCTACCGGTAGTTTGAGTGTATCCTAATTTACTACATCTTCTGTTAATACATCGTGTGTGAGTGTACCATATTTTAGTGCATCTTTTGTTAGTGCACCTTGTTTGAGTGCATCCTCTGTTAGTGCACCTTATTTTAGTTCATCATATTTTGTGCATCTTATGTTAGTGCATTGTTGTATCATTTCACTCATGGATCACATACTTGTCTGGAAGGCCTAAGACAGTGATATGAACAATTTCTATTTCAGGTCCGGCAGTTCCCGTGTTAGTTGGTGTCCTGTACGTCTATATTCAAACATCAATTGAGGTTGCCATCTACGAAGCTGAGAAGGTTAAACAAAACTGAAGGAGATATGCACCACTGTTCCAACTGCAAGTGTCTCCATCTGGTGGTGCATGAACACACTGCAAGTGCCATGGGTCTCCACCTGGTGGCGCTGAAGTGCCATAGACTTTTATTAGGATTAGGGTATTACGGACTATTAACTTGTGTAGATGAGTGTATACTAAAAATATTGGTAAAAATGTTTTTGGTGTGGGGGGTGTAGGTTACTGTGATCCAAGAGTTTATTTTTATACATTTTTAATGTTGATATTTTATACAGATAATCATGAAATGTTGATCATTATTTAACTGATTGATTAATTACACTGTATATGTAAATGCTATACATATATTTGATAACAGTATTGTTGCTAATGTACGTAATATAGTTATGTATAGCTGTACTGATATTAATGTAGAAGTTTGTGCATAATATAGTTACGTATAACTGTGCTGATGCTAATGTAGAAGTTTTTACATAATATAGTTATGTATAACTGTGCTGATGCTAATGTAGAAGTTTGTACATAATATAGTTACGTATAACTGTACTGATGCTAATGTAGAAATTTGCAGTCTTTGTCTTTGGTGCTGGTTATTATGATGGAATAGCTAACTACTTAACATTGACAAACAGTTATATTTAACTGTAGAACACTGGATAATTGTGAGTAATGGTTTTGATATATTTAATTGTTAAGTATCAAACCTCAAGTTATTATTCTCCAAACAACCCATTCTTTGACTTTTTGGTGCTTGGTGTGGATGTGCCGGGGATAATTTATGTAGTAATTAATCATTTAGGTCTATCATTTAGTGCTGGTCAAAGTTATTTTGATTGTTTGGTTTGGCATGAGGAAACCTCCTGGTACATGTAAGGTGGCTCAGAGCCTTTCTCCTGACATAGGCTTCTCTCACTCACCAGAGTTAGTTTCCTTGGTGTACATGGTTGTGTTTAGAGAAATGAACAGGCACTGTGAATGGAAGCTTCATAATGTGCAGCTTTTTATTTCAGTAATTTTTTAGTGTGATAATGTTTCCTATGCGAATAGCTCAGAAGTAAAGTTAAATATTGCACTTATACAGCACCTAGGAGCTAAATAGTGCCCACAGTTTTGCGATTGGCTCATTAAGCTTACATGGGCATTAATCTGAATAATGTTGTTTATAATTTTGTAGAATTTCCTGGCTTGTTTGATGATCTGGCACCATTCAAGAGTTTAACGATTTCCTGTTTGTATTTTTTTATTCTGTTATAAATTCAATGTGATTACACATAAATGGCACAGATATCATGGAAGTTGTCAGTAAATCTACATACTGTTGTCTGTTTTAAAGTTATTAGCAATGCAATTGTTGACAGGCAAAGTGTTCTTTTATACAATGAAATTGATCTGTGAGTTCATACAATTGTGCCAAAAGGTTTGCCCAGGTATTTGTATCATAATGCAGATAGTTATTCAGAATGATGCAATTAATTTATTCTGACAACAAAAAATTTTCTTGCGATCTGGGCAAGTTATCATTTTTATTGATGTTTTAAATTTGTTTTAACCTGAAGACGAAATGTGTCCTTCATTGGATGGTACGTGTCTACTCTTTGTCTAGCATCTTGTTCATTTGCATTATATTTCTTGGGAGATTTTATTATCTATCATATTATTGACATACATCTTGTTGTGGTTTTGTGAGAGTTTATCGTGGCTCCACCACCGAGGTCTTCAGGTGCTGTTATGATTCATTGTAAGCCCGCATTATGGGGATATTATAGATATTTTGGACATTAATTATTTGATAGCAATATGTCTCAGCATGAGCGGCCCTAAAACAGTTATTTTTGTCTTTGTTGGAATGTTTTACTTGTTGACATTACAGCAAGGTAGACTTACACTGAGTGGGGGACAGGTCACTATCACAATCACACACCCAACTAGTTGACAGTACAGTGAGGTAGACTTACACTGAGTGGGTGACAGGTCACTATCATAATCACACACCCAACTTGTTGACAGTACAGCGAGGTAGATTTAAACTGGGTGTGTGACAGGTCACTATCACAATCACACACCCAACTTGTTGACAGTACAGCGAGGTAGACTTACACTGAGTGGGTGACATGTCACTATCACAATCACACACCCAACTTGTTGATAGTACAGCGAGGTAGACTTACACTGAGTGTGTGACAGGTCACTATCATAATCACACACCCAACTTGTTGACAGTACAGCGAGGTAGACTTACACTGAGTGGGTGACATGTCACTATCACAATCACACACCCAACTTGTTGACAGTACAGCGAGGTAGACTTACACCGAGTGTGTGACAGGTCACTATCACAATCACACACCCAACTTGTTGACAGTACAGCGAGGTAGACTTACACTGAGTGGGTGACAGGTCACTATCACAATCACACACCCAACTTGTTGACAGTACAGCGAGGTAGATTTACACTGAGTGGGTGACATGTCACTATCACAATCACACATCCAACTTGTTGACAGCACAGCGAGGTAGACTTACACTGAGTGGGTGACAGGTCACTATCACAATCACACATCCAACTTGTTGACAGCACAGCGAGGTAGACTTACACTGAGTGGGTGACAGGTCACTATCACAATCACACACCCAACTTGTTGACAGTACAGCGAGGTAGACTTACACTGAGTGGGTGACAGGTCACTATCACAATTACACACCCAACTTGTTGACATTACAGCGAGGTAGACTTACACTGAGTGGGTGACAGGTCACTATCACAATCACACACCCAACTTGTTGACAGTACAGCGAGGTAGACTTACACTGAGTGTGTGACAGGTCACTATCACAATTACACACCCAACTTCTCTCAAATGCCACATGCTGGATCTGCCACTAGATGCATTAATTGTCATTATCCATTCGTTTTGTGGTCTAACTGATGCTTTTTAAATTACTGACAGGTAGATGCCTTAGTATACATTACATTCACATGTTAAAGGGGAAAACATATTTTATGTTATTTGCATAGCATTTGAATGCACGACTTTTGACTTCAAACATCTTGGTTTGACATGTATTGTTACAAATATGTAATAAATGGCATATTACATCATTTGTGTTTTGTAAAGTGCATGGTACCATAGTCAATTAAGAATGACTCATTGCATTATGTCAATGCATCGTTGTTGCAGAGCAGGGTGTTTTTACCATACAGATTAATAGTAAACTGTGTTATTATGTTTTGAAATTGACACCACTAGGAAGAGGGAGAAGAGGCACACCTCGGGGCACACTAGGAAGAAATGTGGAGGGAGAAATGTAGCTAGCTGAGATGAACTCGGCTGGCTCGGTGAAGACCGTGCTGGCTAGAGATTTGTTGGTGCCTTATGCTCCATGGAGCGAAGATAATCGAGTGTGTGGGTGCGTGCGTGCGTGCCTGTGTGCTTGCGAGTGTCTATAGTGCACGTGTACAGTTTACATGGAATCTTTCGGACCTTACCACTGTCCCAAGTGGAAATTCACAAATTAATGTCCTATTGTAGAGGATCTTTGTCATGAATCTTTAACATTTCAGAGAAACGAAATATATGCGGAGCTTTTTTATTTCCCGTACGTCGTGTACTTTTAAAACAAACGCTACGTAAATAACACAGCAGGGCTTAAGTGGAAATATTTAAGCATAAATTGATCGGCGGGTCAAATTGTACTGTTCCTCCCATATTTTATCAACGTAAAACACTGCCAGTGACCACAAGATCTGTTGTCACAGCGTTCCCACCACACCACCAACACAGTTCGAAATAGTATACTCTGCCAATAATCAAGTCACGTGCCGCAACATCCACACTTCATTAGACGACACTAGGGGAATGTGATACGGTTGCACAACATTCTCAAATTCTCATTAATCTGAAACTAATTGCATTTGTTTTCGCTTGACCAGTGATTACAACCAGCTTGTGAGTGAAGTCTTCACTGCTTTTTCGCTGTGTTGTTTGCCGTTTTTGGCTTTGAGATCACCAGCGTGTGGCTTGCGATCCTCGTCCATCCCGTCTACAGTGATATCACCACTGCTCTTTTTGTCTGTACTGCTCCCGTCTGATATCTGCGTGGAATTACCATCAGAAGAAGGTGATGCCATTCGGAGTTTTCGCTTCTGCAATACAAGGTTTACCAGAGTTTGCATGAAAGGTTGCGCGTTGTTCTATGAAGACACTGTTTATTTGTGTTAAACACATTTTGGGTAGGGCCTACGTCCGTCAATTCAACAGGATTCTTCTGGAAAGAACGAAAATAGAGGTTGACAGACTGTTGCGGGAGGAACAGGCTGGCTTTCGGAAGGAGAGGTCATGCACGGAGACCATATAGCTACTCTACGAGTGATCATTGAACAGTCCCTGGAGTGGATTTCTCCTCTGTACATCACTTTCATAGACTTCGAAAAAGCTTTCGATAACGTTGACCTTACCACCCTTTGGAAGTTTCTTGCACATTACTGTATCCTGGAAAAGATCATCAGACCGATCCGTACAAATTATGAACCATCCGCTTGCCAGGTTGTCCACAACAGCTCCTTGACTGAACCCTTATCCATATTATCAGGGGTCCGCCAAGGATATATGCAGTCTCCATTTCTGTTCCTGCTGGCAGTTGACCGGATAATGGCATTAACAATAGAAGGTTGCCAGCGGGGAATCCAGTCGACACTCTCCAAATAGCTAGAGGATATTGACTTTGCAGATGACGTTGCACTACTTTCACATCATCGTGACAACATGCAGGACAAGGTGACATCGCTGTGTGAGTCTGCTGCAAAATTGAGTCTGAAGATCAGCAAAAAGAAAACGAGGACTATGAGAACAAATCACGTGAACAAGAATATCATCCAGTTGAGGGGTGAGGACATAGAAGATGTGGAGCAGTTCACATAACTGGGAAGTATGTTGAGCAGAGACGGTGGCACAGACCGAGACATCAAAAGCAGGATAGGGAAAACCACAGCAGCGTTTAAGACTCTGAGACCCATTTGTACTTCACAGGTCATCTCCGTCAAGACCAAGTTTCGGGTTTTTAATACCAACGTAAAGTCGGTCCTTCTTTATGCGTGTGAAACCTGCCGCATAACAAAGGCCTTAACACACAAAGTGCAGACCTTCGTTAACAGATGCCTGAGGGCCATCCTTCACATCAAATAGCAGGACAAAATCACAAGCGAAGAAATCTGGAGAAAAACAGGACAAGCACAAGCAGAAGCCCAGATCAAGAGAAGAAAGTGGGATTGGCCACACTTTGAGAAACCCAACGTCCAGCGTGGTACGCCATGCTCTAAAATGGAACCCACACGGGAAACGGAAGAGAGGAAGACGCCGCTCCACCTGGAGAAGGTCTGTGGAGACTGAAGGGCGGACGTTGGGACATTCAGCTGGAAGTTTTATCCCGAGACAGGGTCAAGTGAAGGAAGCTTGAGGACGACCTATGCTCCACACGGAGTGCAAGGGTATAAACCAAGTCACGTCCGTCATTTGCACTGAACGAAACTCACTTGCTTACATTCCAGCCCTATTGCAGGCCATTTTGATATACTAGGCCCTACTCCGGCTCATAAAGATAATGTGTATTGTTACGACCTGCAACAGTCTTCAATGTTGCCACCCAGTATGGCATTATTTAGACAAAGTATACCTTTGTAGGACACTTTAATGTTGCCTCCCAGTATGGCATTATTTAGACAAAGTATACCTTTGTAGGACACTTTAATGTTGCCACCCAGTATGGCATTATTTAGACAAAGTATACCTTTGCAGGACACTTTCTGTATAATAAATACGTGCTGTTTTGTTAAATAAACTACCATAATGATAACCGTTGCCTTAACGGGTGCCACATATCATGCTAGCCACATGCCCTCAAACGTATCTATGTGGATTTGGGTTTTTTATTCGACTTTTGGAATAAACCATTTCTCTGTTACCACAAAATCGCTCGATTTAGAACACGCAGCCTATGTCTGTTTGCGGCATTACCTGACTGCATGGGGGCGTGACGCGTTCTCCAGATATTAACTGGAATTCTGCTATGCGAAACGTGGTGTCGTGCGAACGCCCGAGTGATCGAACGAGGCCTGATCTGCTACCGCAGTTCGGATATACCGGGGACTGGCGTATCTCCCCGGGGACGTATCGGGGCAGAGGCCGGGCGAAGTACGGTTCTCCGGCGCCTTGGTGCTGCCTCGAGTTGCGCCTACGGCCCCACGGACCGAGGTACTCGTCTGACGAAATGGACGGAGACGCTTCCAGACGACTCAGTTTGAGGTTGTCGGAAGTCACGATTAGCCTGCTTGACGCCGGGTTGCGTCGGGTTTCTGCAAGGCGAGGCGACAAAATGGTTCTGGTATCCTTCGCTGACAGCGTTCGTTTCTTTTGACTTTCCGACAGCCATTTCCATTCGTCTTCGGCCGACTTCGAGTCAGAGTCTTTCTCCAGAGTGTCGGCGCTGTCTGATAACGTATTTGAAAGAGTATCTGCAAAGTTGTACGGAGCACTGCTGCGAGCGGCCCGCGGTTCGCTCCCGGCTTCTTGGTCCGCCGATGTCCGGAGAGTCATGCCGTCGAAGGGAAACTCCTCTTTCAACAACGTGCCGGTGGATGTTGACACTTCGTCGCCGGGGTTGTCTCTTTCAGTCGTGCATTCTAGGTCGGACACGTTGTAACTTTGCCGGTCGTTCGGACCAGTCACGCAGTCGGGAATGACGATCGGACAGAAGTATCGGCCTCCCGCTGAGATCGCCTGTACCGGATCTTGTTTCGAGTCCGCGTTGGCACGTTGTGCGTCCGTCGCAACGTTCTCCGCTGACGCTTTAACCGTTGTCCACACCGGAGCTTCCACCTCCCAGTCAGGGGACGATTTCCCCTCGATTGCTTCCGGGTTCTTCTGCGTCGTAGTTTCCGCGATGTTCGCTCCTTGGGTGGATGTGTCAGTCATGGAATGTGTTTGTGCTTCGACAAAACGAGCCTGCGGATGCAAGAACCCGTGTTGTGCGTTCTCTTCTGTGGCGCTACTTTCATTACTGGACGGGCTTGCTTCCTTGGAGCTGGTGTTCATTTCTGTCAAGCCGTCCCCTATATGTTCCTGGTGACACAACGCTTCGCCGCCTTCTTCGTTGCAACCGTCTTCTACATTGACATCGTCGGGTTTATTGGATGTCGCGTCTGATCGGGACTCGTCGGGTTCCCCAGGGATGGAACTTCGTATTTTCCAGCTCGACAGTGCGTTCTTGACGGCTTCCATGTCAATAACAGTCTTGTACAAATGCGCTTTGAAGTCCTCAACCGCAGCACGCGTTTTTGAATCGGAAGTATCGACAAACTGCTGCAATGTTTGAGCTAGAACCTTATCCGTTTGGAGAAACCGCTCGATGTCACTGTCGGATAAACATTCTGCCTCTTTGAAGTGTTCGCTAAGTTCCTTCGTAAGACGGAGTCCCGACTTCCGACAGAGCTCTATCGGTTCCATCGCATCGGCAAAGTTGACTTTGACCATGGCGCGCATGGCGATGAATTTAAGAGAGAGAAGTTCTTGTATGTGCATCTGAAGGTTGCTCAGATTGTCCACGTACTTGCAGTGGATACTGAGCACTTCGAGATGGCGTGAGTTTATTGTCTGCAACATCTTGCACACGTCGTCGGCCCTTGCGTAAGTTTCCAACGGTTCCTTCAACCGCTGGCGAGCAGCAACTTTCTGCGAGTCGTTGCTCTTCGGCAGGTAGGATTGGTGGCTTCGCTGTTGCTCTCCGTTCCCGTCCTGCCGACGTGCTTTGCCTTGTTGTATCCTGTATTTGGCCGCCGCAACGCTAGTGAGTAACTGAAGACACTCATCCCTCCTGATGTTACGCAGGTGCCAGTGTTCAACGGCGTCAGCGATCGCCCGATTGCGGGGGCATTCGTCCGGGGTCGACACACCGCTCTGGTCGCCACACAGCGGACACACGAGACCGCGGGGAGACACGTCGTTGGGCGAGACACCGGTTTTGGCATGCTCGTCCACCAAGCATTGTCGACACAGTGTGTGCGAGCACGCCAATATGCAGGGGTCCTTCAACACGTCCTCACACACGGGGCAAGTTAAGTACTCCGGCAGCGCAAAGTCGGCACCGCTTGACTCCATTTCTTCTCCGTCGTTACGTTAAAAAGTGAGACAAAGGCGCTACGTCAAACTCAGTGTCATGACTGTGACGTCTTTCTGCTTCACAGCACCACTTGCTGAATTACATAATAGACCCATGTGCCCATATAAATGTCACCAACGTTGTGTTACCAATGTCAAAACTGGATGATGAACAATAGTAATGAACACATATTGCTTTCAGCTTATACAAAATTGCTTTCACGATTAGAGGCCTAATAAAATCAACTTTGTAAAAAAATTGTATTGGTATTGCCACACAGTTCTATAATTCGCGTATTTACCCTATATTTTTTTATTAAAGTATGTAATATGTATATACTGCGCACGCGACCACACGCCTTACATATTCACCATGTTCTCGTCAAATGTATGCACTAGTTAGTTTAACAACGTAGGGGAGACCGGGGCTAGTTGTGTGCAGGGGCACATTGTTACAAAGTTGTTTTACGAAAATATAGCACACACACGGAGACACGTTCGAAAGTAGTTGGTTGGAAGTCCACCAGCGGACACACTGTCCAAACATTCGTAGTTATGAAGACGAAATCAACGAGGTATGTAAAAAAATTACGTTTTAACCATATAAGACTTTTTTGGCTACGCCCACATAATTATCATCTCACGCAGGCATGTTATATGTTTCGTGAATGAAACTTGAAACATATATACTATAATAGTAAGAGGTTAGGCTAAAATTCAGAATTCGCTATCGTCCACGTGCGTTCAATTGCAAAAATGTGTTTGGGGCAAGTTGTTACAATTGTATTGGGGCAAATTGTTGTAATTGTAACAACGATCGGGCGGCCCGCGCCGATGACTCGCCAGGGAGTTGTGTGCAGGGCGTTTTTTAACATACAAAGTGGGGGGGCAATGCCCCCCCAGCCCTTTCATTTGCCCCCCCCAGTCAAACCAACTTGCCCCCCCCCCAATGCGTGCCCCCATTTGTAACGTTAATGAGCCCTCCCTGGGTTGGCTCTGGGTTGATCTGCTGTGGGCGTTGTCGGCTGACAGCGACTGTGTGTGTCTGTATGATATATCGCTAATAAACGAACTTCATTACCGCGTTCTAATGTACAGGTATTTGACTGACGTAGCAAAGAACGTGACATGGTGTCAGGAAGTATTATCGAACTTATAAATTTCACGTTTGAAGTGAAATTGTAGCCGCATTGACATTGACATTGTTACGCTAACGATAACATTGCAAATGGCGACATCGAATATTCCTCCGCCCAAGCCCCTGAATATTAACGACAAGTCAGCGTCTAGTCTATGGAAATCCTGGAGGAAAACATGGACTAGGTTCGAGATAGCAACTGGAATTGATGAAGCTGCTGAGAAAAAGCGAGTGTGTACACTTTTGTCTGTCATTGGCGAGGACGCAGTTAAAGTGTTTGAAACGTTTCAGTATGCGGAAGGGGAAAGTGACGATAAGTTAGCTGACGTGCTTAAGAAGTTCGAGGAACATTGTAATCCTAGACAGAACACGATATATGAAAGATACAGGTTCCAGTGCAGGAACCAAGAGGCTGGTGAAACTGGTTCACACTACCTGACGGAGTTACGACACGCCGCAGAAAGCTGCGATTTCGCAAATATCACAACCAGTCAGATAATCAGGGACCGTTTCGTGCATGGCATGAGAGACTCGAAGGTCCGAGAGAGGCTACTTCGAGAGAAAAATCTAACTCTGGAAAGAGCCTACGAGATGGTACAAGCAGCAGAGGCAACCGCAGAACAGACGCATGTCATGTCAGGCGAGCAGGCAGTCTGTGCTGTGAAAGCAAATAGCGGACGAGGTCAAGGACATAAGGGACGCGGCGGACCCGGTCAATTACGTGACTATGCGAACAAACAAAAGAAGCCAACCACTGAGTGCAAATTTTGCTCATACGAGCATGCACCAAAACAGTGTCCGGCCTACGGCAAGGAATGTCGTAAGTGTGGTAAGATGAACCACTTCCAGAGTAAGTGCAAGCAGCATAAGTACGTGAAGCAAGTACAGGCTCCTGTTTGTGACAGTGAATACAATGTTGGAACATTGTCTGTATTCAGTGTGGGGAAGAGACGCCGTGCTATGATAACACTGAATCTGGGTGACAGCGGCGTGCCAGTACCATTCCAGATCGACAGTGGATCTGAGTGTTGCGTGCTGCCACGTAACGAGTACGTGAAAGTGACTGGAGACAGATCGCTAGCAATGCTGCGGCCAGTGAAAACTGTCATTGTGACATACAACGGAACACGCGAGAAATCGCTGGGTCAGTGTAAGCTGTCTGTGGTCAGGAAAGGAGTGAAACACAGACTAGTTTTCAACGTCTTGCAAGGCAAGTATACGCCAATACTTAGCCTGGACGCATCAGAGGGCATGGGAGTGCTGAAAATCAAGGATTCGGATCCCATGGACTATGTGTACAACACACACGAGGCTGTACAAGCGAAGAAACTAACTGCTTGTGCTGTGAAAGCCGAATACCCAGACGTGTTCCAGGGCCTGGGAAGGCTGAAGGACAGTTATTCCATCGAGATCGATGAATCGGCAAGACCAGTGGTGCACGCACCGAGACGTGTACCCGTACCAGTGCGTGAAAAGGTACGCAAGAAACTTGACGAGCTAGTGTGTGATGGAGTATTGACGCCAGTCACAGAGGCAACGGACTGGGTATCAAGTATGGTGATTGTCCAGAAACCAAGCGGACAGATCAGGATATGCATAGATCCCAAAGATCTGAATACAGCAATCAGACGTGAGTACTACCCGATGCCAACCATCGAAGAGGTCAGTACACGGCTGAAGAATGCAAGACTGTTCACTGTGTTAGACGCCAAGAACGGGTTTTGGCAAATCCCGCTGGATGAGAAGTCCAGTATGTTGACGTGTTTCAACACGCCATTTGGTCGGTATCGGTGGCTGCGGATGCCTTTCGGGATTAACTCTGCACCCGAGATCTGGCAACGCACGATGAATCAACTTGTAGAGGGCCTGACAGGCACAGAGGTGATCCACGATGACTTCCTGATAGTAGGTTGTGGTACAACTGACAAAGAGGCAGAGATAGACCACGACAAGAACCTGCGAGCGTTCTTGGATCGTGCTCGAGAGCGCAATCTCCGACTGAATACAGAGAAGATGAAGCTAAAGATGACGGAAGTCCCGTACATTGGTCATCTACTCACACGCGAAGGACTCCGTGTGGACCCAAAGAAAGTAGAGGCAATCGAGAAAATGCCTGAGCCAGGGGACGCCAAAGCTGTACAGAGACTGCTTGGCTCGGTGAACTATCTGGCAAAGTTCGTCCCACACCTGTCAGATATACTCGAGCCCCTCAGAAGGCTCATGGACAAGGATACAGAGTGGTGTTGGTTGCATATACACCAGGAGGCTTTTGATCGCATGAAGAAAGCTCTCACGAGCACACCAGTACTGCAGTACTATGACGTCAAGAAACCAGCGTGCATCCAGTGCGACGCGTCAGACGGAGGTCTTGGCGCAGGGTTGTTGCAGGACGGACTCCCTGTAGTGTATGCATCCCGTGCACTTACTGTCACTGAGAAAAACTATGCGCAAATCGAGAAGGAGTTACTCGCTATCGTATTTGCCTGCGAGAAGTTTGATCAATATGTGTATGGAAGAGAGAAGGTGCATGTGCAGAGTGATCACAAGCCGTTGGAAGTGATCTTCAGGAAACCACTCGTGACAGCACCCAAGAGATTGCAGCGCATGCTACTGCGTCTCCAACGCTACAGTCTGGATGTGACATACACGCGTGGGTCAGAGATGTACATCGCGGACACGTTGAGCCGTGCGTACATTCCGGGTGAACCAAGTGTTCACGCTGTTGCACTCGCAAAGATTGATATGACAGAGGGACTGTCGGTGTCTCCCAGGAGACTGGAAGAGCTGCGAGCAGCCACCGCTAGTGACTGTGCTCTCCAGAAACTGATGCAGGTGACTATGAAAGGCTGGCCTGCACAGAAGTCGGACAGTGACCTGGACGTTCGTGCGTATTACAATGTGCGACATGAACTGACCGTGCAGAATGGACTCATGTTCAAAGACTGCAGGATCGTAGTGCCGACCAGTTTACGCAAGAACATCATCGCCACGGTACATCGCTCGCATCAGGGTATACAGGGATGTATACGTCTCGCCAAGGATGCTGTATACTGGCCACTGATGAACCAAGAGATCACCGATTATGTGAGTCAGTGTAGTGTGTGCAACATACACAGACCAGAACAGTGCAAGGAGCCCATGTTGCCTCATGACGTTCCAGGCAGGCCTTGGGCGAAAGTTGGTGCTGACTTGTTCGAGCTGCAGGGACAGCACTACCTGCTGTTGGTCGACTATTTCTCCAATTTTTTCGAGCTGATGCGACTAAGTTCGAGTACTCGAACGAAGTGTGTGATCGATGCAATGAGGTCACAGTTTGCGCGTCATGGAGTGCCCGAAGTAGTGATGTCGGACAATGGTCCACAGTTCTCTTGCGGCGAGTTCAGAGAGTTCGCGCAGAGATGGGACTTCGAGAATATCACGAGTAGTCCGAGATACCCCCAGAGCAATGGCCAAGTTGAGCGAGCCATTGGGACGGTGAAGAACCTCGTGAAGAAAGCGATGGAGGATGGCAACGACGTCCAGCTGGCGTTGTTGAACTTTAGAAACACTGTGCGTGAGGGTTTCAGTGCATCCCCAGCACAGCTGTTGTTCGGTCGTAGATGCCGAACACTGCTTCCAATTCAGCGGAGCAGACTGATTCCGAAACTTGCAGCCGACGTGTATCGTGACAAGAAGATTGCCAAGAATGCGCAAATGGCACAATACAACAAATCAGCGCATCACCTGAACCCGTTAGTACCAGGCGATGCGATTCGTATGAAGCTGCCTGGACAGGAAACGTGGACGCTTGGAGAATGTACAAAGAAGCTCTCCAAAAGATCGTACGTGGTTCTCGTTCAAGGTCACACGTACAGACGCAACCGACGTCATCTGCGTGTGGTATACGAGAATCTTCCGCTACCCGACAGTGAGCCGTGGGAAGTGAGTGCAAATCCACCGCCACTAGAAGCTGGTTCGATGTCTCGTACACCGCCTCGTGCAGAAACGAGAATGCCGATATCGGAGTTACCACCAAGCGAAGAGCCAGTGCCGATGTCGGAGTTACCACCAAGCGAAGAACCAGTGCCGATGCAGGATACACCACCGCCACGTGTGGACTCGACACCAGTGCGCAGAGGCACACGTACCAGGAAACCACCGGCGTACTTGGCAGACTATCAGTAAAGCAGATAACTTTCCTAATGTGAAGAGAACTTTTCTAATTGGCACTAATTTGCACTTGACATTTGTAAAAGGAAAGGGATGTAACGTTAATGAGCCCTCCCTGGGTTGGCTCTGGGTTGATCTGCTGTGGGCGTTGTCGGCTGACAGCGACTGTGTGTGTCTGTATGATATATCGCTAATAAACGAACTTCATTACCGCGTTCTAATGTACAGGTATTTGACTGACGTAGCAAAGAACGTGACACCATTCTCCTTAACCAGCCCCTTGTATTAATGTAGGTCATAATTTGTATTCTTTTTGTTAGTGCGATTTAGTTAATTTTCATTGGTGGCAAAATCAAGAAAGTACCAAAGTTAAAGAAGGGCAATATGTCTACAAAAGATCAATTTATTGATATGGCTCAGAGGGGAATCTTACATTTTCAAAAAAGGCTTTATATTTCCTGTTCCATAACTAGATGCCATGTTACTATTTTCATGTTACCATTTTCATGTTCGATGCGTCTCGAATGGTGAGGTTTACTTTCGACTCGAAAGTCGAAGAATAATGGCAATATCATGGACATAGGCAGTAGTACCCGAGTTATGGTGTGTTTATGTTAATGCATGCGACAGGAAATGAGGAATGTAGTAGCATCATAGCAATAACAGTGACGTATTGCCGAATGGCTTCTTCATACAGTTCATGAAGAACTGAAAACGTGCTTTGGCATAGCCATACCATAGCCATAGAAGTGTTCACTTATGACGTCAGTGTTCCGGTGCCAGAATAGCTAATGATTATATATATATATGTAAATATGTGTACCTGCATGTTACTGTTTGTTTAAATTGTGTATAATTCAACAAGACCCGCCATCACATTTTACACGATTGAGCCGCGTGCAATCCAGTTCTTTACAGTGATGTTGAAATAGCTGTTAACATAAACTGGTGTCCTGGCCGCGAAATTGCGAAACGTACCCGGTATAGCACAGGCGAGACTAAACCACGCCCATTCGTTATTACCACTGGTCGAGAGCGAGCGGGCGGGGATTAACGATGTATCAACAACCTTTTAGTCGGCTGTTTTTTTTCAAATAATAAATAAACCTGGCAAAGTGTGTGTAGTGTCCAACGAAAGCAATTGGAAACGTTTAACAAATATCACAAAATAATCACATTTTAATAATGATCCCTCTTGTAGGTAAGATGATACAAACATCACAACAGCCATAAACCTGTCAGGGTAGATTTTTTTGAGGCAGTAACCTAGCCAATTCATTCTCCGCATCTTTGAGAAATCGAAATTGTAAGCATGTAACTCAAAGAAGCATATTGTATACATACTAAACAAATACATTTTAAAATATATGAGTTGTTGATAGTGGTCTACATGTGAGATGGAAAGTTGGAGGTCAGCAGGGACTTCAACTTTGGAAAATTGTTACTAAAAATTTGGTGGTCCACATATTAATATAACAAATGTAATCAACATTTGCACATGTCAGTTTTGGAAGTACGTATTTTCTATATTTTGATTTGTTATGTACTTAGCCAACCATTTGATTGATAGACGTGGTATACATGTTTTGTATTACTCTCTTTTCTGCCTTATGCCTATATCTTCAGTATATTTATGTCTAGAGTCTAGAGCATGTCGCCGCTCGCATTGTAATTCCACTATAAAAGTGTTTCAAATAGACATGCTTTTCTTGAGTTAGTTATTACATTTAACCATCTAATTTGTCCAGGTCGATATCCTGCCAGTCATGCCTAAGAGAGACAGAAATGCAAAACGAAAATGCCGCCAAGGAACTATGAACCACCAGTCATAGAGATTCTGCCTTCGTCGTGCTCTCGCCCGAGTACCAGTTCATCAAGCAGCCATGATCCGTTCACTGCCATCACATCTGATGACACTCCCAAAGATAAAAGTGTACCACCAGTCACAGAGATACTGCCTTCGTCGTGTTCTCGCCCGATAGCCAGTTCATCAAGCAGCTATGATCCGTCCAGTGCCATCACTGACCACACTCTTGGTGACAAAGATCACCACCTTACCCAGACACCTGGTCAGGAAACCGACAACGCAACTTCCCGCACACCGACGTACAAAGGAATTCCGTTAACTATTGCAGATGTTGTCAACAGATTCCCCGAGATTCGCTCATTTTCGGCAAAGAAATGTGGCCGAACAAGGGCTCACATTCTATGCACAACATGTCAGGAGTATGAGGAGATGGCAAAGAAAAGTTCTAAAAATGGCACTATAGCAATCGCAAGCGGCGTCAGGGAAAACTGTAGTGATAGGCTGGAAAGGGTCATTGACCATATGACCTCTGAACCACACATAGCAGCAACAAACAAGAAGAAGATGGACGAAGCCTGGTAAGAGTGCACAACGTCGCATCCATGGCTGCGCGCACTCACTGCTTACAATAAGACTGTTTTTGCGATGCTTCTGCGAATGGCCGTTGACGTGTACAACGACTGTCTAATCGAAACGGTTTCCGCCCGATCGTGGCCGATGCGGTCTCTAGCTTGTTTGGCGTCGGACCATCTGTTGGCCGCTATGCGACAAAATGGCGCAGATGTGGAATTTGTTCCATTCACGCCCGCGTCTAGCGACCTACACTACAGGGACCCAAACTACTATAAGCAGATGCTGGATGTCATATACGAACTAGAGAAAGTGCGTCTGTCTCAAATGTTCAACCGATGCACAGTTTTCAGTGTACAGATTGATGGCAGCTGTGACAGGCAAATGTTGGACCACAAGTTTGTAAGTGGACGGATGGCTAACAGTGATGGTAGCGTAACGAGTGTGTTCGTCGTCATGCATTCCCCAGAGAAGAACGGCGCCCCTGGACTACTGCAAGCGGTGAACAAAGCTTTGGATCTGACCGGATGTAAAGACACGAAGCTCGTCGGTGTCACCACTGACGGCGAATCGGCAAACACTGGCAGACATGGTGGGTTATGGCGTTTGCTTGCTGACCAAGTGCAGAGAGGTCTGGCAACTTTCTGGTGTGCTGCTCACCGGTCGGACTTAGCCATTGAGTCAGTCGTCAGCACCATACCGGAGCTGGGCATCTGGAAGTCTAATCTATTGGGGCTCGTACGATTCTTCCGGACGCCGAGAAGGATGAAGATGTTGTCAGCGCAAGCCGGGAATGTCAAACAGTTCCCCCGGCACCACGATGTCAGGTTTGTCCAGCACGAGCTTCAGCTGGTGGATGCTGTGCTGAATAACCTACCAGCCTGCATTAAGGGGTGGGAGCAGATGCAGGCACCATAAAGTACCAGCGACAGAAAGGAGAAGGCTGAAGCCAAAGGGTTTCTGAGAATTTGGAACCACCAACAGAAGTGGATAACATCACTGATGGGCGACATCCTGGAGAAATTTGAAACACTCCAGAAGAAGTTGCAAAGGAGTGATTTGTTCATCAGTGATCTTCTCACTGTGACTGGCGCTGCCGTCAAGAAGTTGAGATTGATGAGGGGTGGACCATTCCCGGGAAGAAGAGTGGAGAAAGAGAGTTGCCCAACGGATAGCACCTGTGAGGACCTAACACAGCGAAAGTCGATCCACCAGTTCGTTTGGACGAACCGCCGTGATGCACGAGCAATCAGGCTGGAGGTCGTGCAAGCATCCCACGAATACCTCTCTGAACGCATGCACCCGGAGCAGGAGGACGTTATCAAAGACGTGAAGGGGTTGGTGATGTCACGATCTGGGATCATTCGTTGAGCATGGCGTGCGCGTCGTCAGGCGTCTTTTTCCAGACGAGGCATCTGACTTTGCGGACGGAGCACCGAGCTATGGGAGAACACGATGAATGTGCCGTTCCTGCCTGATGGCTGTGATCTCGGTTGTAAGATGACTGTCAGATTGCGGCAACTTCTGCCAGTCACCACAGGTTCAGTTCAGAAGGTGTTGGCATCTCTGGCTTGCATGAGTCCACACTCTATGCAGACCGAAAGGATCGTGAGCCACCACAAACTCGTTGTCGACAATCACCGCACCAGCATGGGTGAGGACACGAGAAACACCCGCCTCATGGTGGCACTGAATGGTGTGGGCACCGCCTACTTTGACCCTCGACCCGCTGTCGTAAAATTCCTGTAGAAGACCAGAAGATACGGGGCTCCAGATTGGGATATCTACGGGAAGCGTGAATTCGTTAGGAAATTCACCCGCGAAACGGGGCTCGTCTAGTAAAATTGAGACGACTGTCAAACGTACTGACTTGCAAGTTGCTAGAGACGTGTCATGTTTCTCTAACTACTGCATGTGTCTGTAATAAAAAATTCTGGGATATAAGTGTAACATTAATTTTATACCGAGATGCAGTCGTCAGTGTGCAATCATATGGATAAAAAGATACTGACACACGCACGCACGCACGCACGCACACACGCACACACGCACATAAATATATATAAAGGTTTCATACATTCCTAAGGGTTATGTAAATAAGCATTAATAATGCGTAAGGTGCCCTTTTTAACCATTTGGAGTGCCCTTTTAGGACATTGCCCCCCAGTGAAAATTCAATAAAAAACGCCCTGGTTGTGTGCGTACGACTGAAAGCTCAACAATTATTTAACCACGACGTGTAGACGCTTTGTTTCAAATCAGTGTCGTAAATGCTAGCAGCGTGAATGTGTTTAAAACAACATTTATTAATACCTCAGAAAGTCGGCCAATGGCTTACTTGTACACTTGTACACTTGCCATCTGGATGTTTTGCCTTGGATGAGCAATCTTGTTAAATCTTTATGGCATAGCCCTATTTGAGCAATTATTAAATATGGCACAATTCATTGAAATGTGAATGTGAGTGCGTGTGTCTTGAATGGATATGCACGTGCATCATTCAATCAAGTAGAAGTCGCTTTACACACACGCGCGCGCGTGTAATGCGACTTCTACTTGATTGAATGATGCACGTGCATACTAATTCACGCACACACGCCATTCAATATGGCATACTTCATTCAATAAGTTATATTCCATTCACTATAGTTTGTTAATACATGGAAAGTTGTCCCTTTGGTAATTAACAATTAAATAAGCTATGAACACATACACTGTTATACACACTATATGTGTAAGATGTATAAGTGTGTATAATCCAATTAATGTAATGACAGTTAACACAGTAACATGGACAGGACTACATGTGACACTTTCTTTGCGGTCCACGCGTTCTTTGCTGTAACAACGTGCCCCATGTGACGTCGCAACTTGCCTTGCTTACGGGCAAGTTATGATTACAGTCCACTGCGCCTGGGAAACTCCACATATGTACGTAACTATGATAATTATGGAATATCGTTGGTATGGTACATTTTATTAATACGAATACTACATTTAATGTATACGTTGACAGAAATAATACATCTAACATACTTTTCACACAAAAAGTGACTTTAATTGTAAAATTGTAACGACTAGCTCCGGTCTCCCCTACGTAAGGACTATCCAATATAATGTTTTTATTATCTAACTACATGATTGATGTATTAAAGTGCATTTGATGAAACAAGTTAAAACATTAACAAATATCATCCATTGATAAAATGAAACTTTATGAGGTGTAATGCGTGCGTGCGTGCGTGCGTGCGTGCGTGCGTGCGTGCGTGCGTGCGTGCGTGCGTGCGTGCGTGCGTGCGTGCGTTAACAATGTCAAAGCCATGAACACAGCGCGTGCTCTTAGACGTTTTGCATTTCGGACGCCAAACTTTTAGAGGTCCAGCTTCGATACAAGGAAGGAGACGCATGCAGGCCCTAAAAGAATGTTTCGAAATTCTACCCGCGATTACCATATCTACGAGCAATCGTATAACACTTTGTTATACGCCATGCGAAGAATTGCGTACACTTGTTCTCAACGCCATGCGTCTTTTCTACGATTGTTCTAAGTTACGTATATAAACCTTCTCAAGTCTCAAGTGGTTATACTTCAAACAGTCCAAACTTGGGCTAACGCAAGAGTTTGTGGTGGACTGTGTGCATGTGCTGTGGGTGGTACATTCGACTAAAGGACTATATAGTATCTTTAATGTTGCTGAAATGGTTTTTATCTGATAGTTTTGTTTATTTTATGTATAGAATGTTAAGCGAACATTTTTAATAGGTTGGTTATGTGTATGGATACCGTCGCTGTCTTGCCACATGCACACAAAGACAGTCTCCATATCCACACCATGGATAAGTTTACGCTGAGCACTGTGTTTTAAAGACAGTTTAGGCGAGGAGGTGTGTTGAAAGGGAGTTCCATAATAGCTTCTTGAAATGATTTTGGGTTTTTTATGTTGGTAATTTTTTGTGGAATCATATTCCATATGCGAATGGCTCGGGGATAAAATGAAAAGACCATTGCATTTATACGACACCTGGGGGCTAAGTATTGTCCACGGGTTTGAGAGCGGGTTAGTAGGCCTAGAGGGGGTGTGATCTCAATAATGTTATTTAGAATTTTGTAGAAGGTTGTGGCTTGTTTTATGATACGTCTTCATTCGAGGGTTGGCCATCCAAGGGCAGTAATTAGATCTGCTGGATTTGTGTTCCGTCTGTAATCATTTTTAACTTCGCTCGACATTACTATTACTGCCAGTATATTAGCGTCGCAATTTCGAGTTGCGAACAATCGTATGTAATAACCACTAAGGAAAATTCAGTTGTTCGTGGAAATGGAAATAGTGGGCGTGTATTTCGAAACAAATAATAGTGTTACGTCTCTTTCTTGGGATCGTAGATGAAACCCCGAAATGTTGGCGCCAGAGATGCAAATTATGCGTCTGATTTCCAAGTGTGAATGTTCCTCTTAGATAAACTATTCAAATAAAGTCAAAGTCGAATTGTCTAGCATGCAACGTAAACGGTCGTTGAACAGCTGTTGGATGCACATTGTGAGCGATAAGCAACAGAATGCGATGTAGGCTCTAGTCACTGAACAAAGATCCGGTGTAAATCGGGCGGGCTTCAAGGCGCCTCACAAACAACGCCGTCTAGTGGTCAATTATACAAATGGCTTGGTCGAAGAAGAATGACGTAGTCGCGGGAGTTCACGGCTATCGGAAGAAATTTTGGCGGAATTACAAGCGTCTGTCTAATCACGAAAACATGTTATAGGTTTGGCATTTTGAAGGCATATATAGTTTTATTGTTATTTGAAATTATTCGAAAAACAGCGAGAAAAACCCAGTGACCTCGCCGACTGGGGCCAAGATGGCCGACGCCGAGCACCAGACGGCGGTGATGCTTGACCATGTTGACGAAAATCAGTTGACAGTTAATTCGGAAATGGCGAGACCGCTAATGGAAGTGGCGGAAGAAAGTGTGATGGAAGGGGAGACAGTCAATGAGGATATTCTGCAGCAGGCGCTAGAAGTTGCATCGCAAAGTTTCGATCAAACTGTAACTTATACAACGGAAGACGGCATCACCGTAGATGTAGCAGACGGCAGTATTATTACAGAGGCAGGGTCTGTAGCGAACATAACCAGTGATGTTGTAGGTGGTACAACGTACACTTATGTCACTGCAGTGCCTACTTCGGATACGGTCCATTCAATACAAGAAGACGATCCTATACAATCAGTCTGCCACATCGGACCTTCAGATATGCTGCAAACAGAAATACAGGAGCATGACAAACATGTAAACAATGATGCTGAAGACTGTTCCGACGCCGTGTATGCGTCAATGGAGCAACAGGAAGGGGAAGAACCAGTGTGTCAGCCAACAGTTGCAGTTGTAACAGGTACAGGTCCAGCACCTCTTGGTTCCAGTCTGAATCCGATCCGAATCATACAACAAGGTAGTCAGTATACGTCTGTGCAGCAACTAACTCCCGAGCAGCTTGAACAGATCATGCAAGTTGTACAGCAGCAGCAACTGGCAAAGTCAACACAGGAGGGAGGTGGTTCCAGTGTTCTGTACAACTCGGAAACACAGACTCGGATAGTTTATCGAGTGATCTATCCTTCAGAACTGCACGCAAAAAACAGTGGCATAAACACAAACATAATGACATCATCAGGACAGGTTCGTGTAGCAGTGCCATCCCAGAGTGTCGTCATCCACCATTCAAAGCGGCCATACCGCAGACGAAAACACGAGGACGACGACAGGGTTGAAACACCAGAATTGTCTAAGGAGGAGAAAGAAGCTCGTAAAAAGCACCGTCCAAGAACTAGGTCAGGTCGTGTGTCGCGACCTCCGAAGCACATGGTGCAGGACTACAAACATATTCACCCTGTTGATTGGGATGAGGACTACGATGATTCTGATGGAGGGTATTCTGATTTCAAGCTCAGTGATGAAGACGATCCTGAAAGAGATAAGAAGGACTCAAACTACGCTGCCTACGTTCCGTTGAGTATGTATACCAAATTATCCAATTGCTTCCAACCGTGACGCTATGTTATGTTACTTGACCACAGATGTGACGCAAACGTGCTGTTATGAATAAGATTCAAATTAATCAGTTAATGTTTTATGATGAAGATACAATATCCAAGCTATTTCCTCAGCTCAGAGAGGCTTCCTCCCATTTTAATAAGAGATTTGATGCAGATTCATAGACATATATTTTATGTGTAATTTTAAAAACTTGTAATATTCTATCATCTCTCCTGTCAAATGTCTGTATGCTAATGAAGGTAATTTTAATCGTTTTACATACCATATTCGACATATTATGCATACATGCCCTAATCAGCATACACCCCTTTTTTATTAGCAGGATCCATAATTATTGTAATTTGATTCGCATGGAACAACTGAAGAGTCGCCATCTGGTGTGAAACATTTGGTAACACTTTTTAGTTGAACTACACTAGTCACCAAATGACACCACTAGTGTTAAGCAGTTACCTTATTGTCTAAAGAAGAAAAAAATTGGTGTACGCTTATAATAACAGATTCTTTGATAGTTTTCCATGCCGAACATGCTGTGGCCTTTTTTTTTAGTTTACTTATTAGGTAGGCTACTCATACCTGGTAATTCTTTCGTTCTATGACAACTGGTCCGGATACAAACACTGGTTATGTTAATGTTCAAACACGCCATGGTACATTATCACAGTATTATCATCAAGCTAAAATATTCAGAACATATTAAATCCAGTAATTATTACATGAGGAACAGCGGATCTCCTTTAAGACCATCTCTCACTTCCGCTACATACTCAATACCAACTAACAAGACACTGTCTAACCAAGTAATCATATCTGCTATCTCTCTTTGGATCACCTCTTCCAAACAAAATACATGACAAAATATATTTATGTTTTTCAGTTGCATACATGTACAAACTGCTCAACACGGTTGCATCCATCAAAGTATCAAATGTTGATCTTGGCGTGACGTAATAGTTCTAATACAAGGACATGCATAGTGTCACAGTGACCTAAATTTAATGTGAATAATGTTTTGTTAACAGGACAAGCTAAATGCTACTAATCTATCTAATCCTGTACATGTATGCATAGTGTCAACAAGAAATTACCTTAACAGTTTTGGCATGCATATATGTTGTTCCCATGCTATTGGCATATTGCATTCATATGGTGATTGGAACAACTGTCTTTCAAATTCGTACCCCAGCTTTATAACATTTAATATCATATATCGATTTTGACACCCTCACAGTATCTTATTGAAGATACAACTATGGCTGACACCAGTGTTGTGTAACTATTGCACTACAGCAGTTTTATGTGGATTGCTGAAGCGGAAGGTTGTAGCCACCATGTCTATCATGAGATGCCTTTTGCATAATTCAGTTACCTTGAAAACTAGAAATTGCTGACAACACTGTAGCATCTCTGTCTTCTCTAGTCATGCTAATGAGGTTTTGTATTTTGCACCCCTCATTTTGATATGGATGAAGCACCACAAAGGTGTCGGAAGCAGGGCTGGGATAAGACTTGGTATTAATCAAGCCATATCCTGGCATTCAACTCCTTATTCATTACTACTTTGTTACTTATAAATGCAGGTTATACATCAATGACTAATCATTGTACTCTCAGTCTCAATAAGCCATTGACTTCCTTGTCAACTTGCCATCTGGTTTTTTATTTTTGATTACAATCTTATTTAATGTAGGTTGTAGTAATAAAATATGGGGTCCCTCTACAATGTATGCATAATGATGATGTTTTTATGCCCATGAGTCTTGATGTTCTGTGAGTAAAATTAATTATGTTCTAACCTGTTGACACAACATCATTATTTAGTGGGTTAGTTTGTCACACAGCACTTGAGCAAAAACATGGCTTGGCATTGGCAGATGCCATATTGGCCTGTCAGTAATTAACTTTCAGCCAACCTACAGTATGTTTGGGTAAAAAAATTCCTGTGCCAATTCACTGTTTTTGCTAGGTTGTCTAACACCACAGTGACATAATGCATGTACATAATTATTACTAGCGTTACTATCTACGCAGGCTTTGATTTTCCCGGGAGTCCATTGAATTCCGGAATTAGAAATGGCATTGCAATTACACCTGTACAATGTAATTGTTTGACGTTGGGCTTATGTGGGTCTAAATGTTTTAGCATGTAGTTCAGAAGAATGTGCCAACCGAGGCCATAATAAATGCATACTCTGAAAGAAATCAGTATTGTTGCCTTAATTCAAAAAGTTTAAGTACAACACATAGACAACATTTGTATAGACAGACTTTGTGGGTGGATAAGTTAAAAAAAATACAACATGTTTTAGGCATCATGTTTGTCATGCTTTCAGGTACAGGGAAACCAAGGAACTGGAAGTGTGAAGCATGTGACAAGGCATACATAGGTAGGGCAGGTCTTGCCAGACATTATAGAATGAAGCCAAGTCACGGCAAGTTGGACAATGAACCAGGTAAGCTACTTTAATGTACGGTGTCAAGGTCACAGGTTTTTGGCCCCAAAAAGTAATGCTGCACTTTAAAGACAGTGTTTATTGAAGTATCTACATGGGTAGAAATTAACTATTCTGGGCAGTAGACCACAGGACCACCAGCTCTGGAAATCTGGTGTTCTGCCAAATTTCTGGTGGTCCTTACCAGATTTAGTGAATTGAAGGTAACTTTGTTACATGAAATTCGGACAAAAGAATAATGCACAAACACATAATTTTTATTGTATTTAGATTTGACATACTATATAAGTAAAGCCAATGTTACTGGTATAAAAATTATCTCATTTCTATATAAATCAAGTGTTCTATTGCACATAGTTAATCAACAGATAGAAAGATAGAAAAACCGTTATTTTGTCAGTCATTATCGTGGCATGTATATATATATATAGCGTTTTCCATCAAAACACTTACCTCCACCACTATCAACTAGATGGCAGCACAAAACTAGTTTTAACTCGGTTGACATGATTTTGGCGCATACACACTTCAAATGTGTAAACATGTTAGGGCTTTTGTTTGTCGGTATCTTTCCTGTGGTGATTATTATGAATAGTTGTGTACATGTTCATGAGTTCATCTAATGCAGTGAAATGTGTCCTATGTTTAAATTACATCAATAATAGCCGCACTCTCCTCACAGAGCCTTGCTTTCGGTAACAAGGCAAGCTGTCCCCTAGTCTCGCTGCCCCCATATGTCTAACGAGAAATCAGAGCTCTGACGTGAGATCAAGCAATATTTCAACATTAAGTTTTTATCAGTGAACTGCGTTTTTCCATGTCAAGTTACGTCATGACTGATGGTGCCAAGTCAGTGGCACAAGTGCGTTCGTCGGTGTCTTGTCACATAGAATATCTCCTATGTTTTATCAGGCAATATAAAGACTGTCGGGTGTTTTTGGCACTGGCTCACGGGTGAACATGGTCTAAAAAACCAGTGGCTCGAGTCTGCCTTTTTGGTAGACTCGAGCCACCGGACCACCATTAATTTCGAACCCTGATCTTGTACATCAATTGCCTCTCAGTAAATGGTATGTGATTTACAAAGCACATAACCATTCATCATCTTTTTGTACTGTATTTTTGTTTTGTGAATTCTGATATAGCAACTGAACCGTTTTGGCAATGTTTTTGTCGAAGCCTTTTTATCAAGGCTAGTAGAATATTTGGTCAGGCTGGTAGATTTGTAAACTTACCAGACCAATCGGGCTGGTGGACAATTATGTTCATTTTCAGCTATGACCCTGATGGATGGTAGACCAATCATACACTTGCAGTGATCTGTTGTCTACATGTATCTTGAAGCTGTACCAATAAACTGTACAAATGGGCATATGCATCTGTGCTATATTTTAGCCTAGCCAGTTCTGAAGATTTTGTACAGAGTTGAAATTAAGTATCACTTCCTGGTTGCTAAAGATAACAAAATATCAACAGATGCATGTCTCATGCAGACCTGGGGCCGAGTACATTTTCATGAGTAAAGTACGAGTCCAAGTACATTGTTCAAAGCTGAGTACGAGTATGAGTACGAGTACATTTCCATGAGTACGAATACAAATACGAGTACTGGTACATCTTGTATGATATTATAGTAATTCCGTATAGTAATAATAACATAGTTTAAAAATAAACATTGTGAATTAATTTATATAATTCGGGAAGAGCTGACTATGCAATGACAGTTGATCACATTTTTTTCTGAAGAAAACTAAAAGAAACCTTATGTTTGTGACCAAACTAGGGGTTGCATTCCATTCAAAGGTACACTTCGCATGCAAATGTTTAGGATATGCATTCAGATATGGGTTAAAATGTATTTAAATTGAAAATACTTTTCAAAGTACATTTCATAGCACAGTATAACAAGAGAAAAGAAATTAAGAAATATAACCATTAAATATATATGATATATAAATAAATGAACACTGTTAAGCATATTGTGGCTGGCAGTGACCACAAGTCCACAACTAATGTTTGCTGAGAGGGTGGATTAGCACCTGCCAATGTCCAGGGCCCAAGGTTATAAACCGTACTCAACTCAATTGAGCACGGTTTCATGCTCAAGCCTCGCTTTCACACTATGCTCAAACTTAGGCGAGGTTATAAAATCGAAATCGTGCTCGGCGTTGAGCACGAAATGCTGAAATCCTGAGTATGCTCAAGACCATGCTCAACGCCGTGCTCAAGCATAAATAAAAATGGCAGCTCACGCATAAATTTATTGAAGTCGTTGAAAGTTCGTCCGTTTTGAGAAGATAAGCTGTCCGATTTTAGGGTCCAGGCCGCCTACTTCCGAGTTTTATCCGTATGAAGACCTGATGGAATACGACATTTGTGAAAGATTTTGTTTGATGGCTCAAACTGCACTATTTAACGAACATTTGCCAAATGTAACCGCAGCAGCGACAGACACCGCAAAACAAGTGATAGTTTACTTTTAGTTGCGGCTTTTTTGGCGACGGGGACCATTCATTTACAGCTGCTGCAGGACGACAACATTATATTTCAACTGCCGAGTCAGAGTCATGATTCACACGAAATGTGTCTACAGAAATTAAAACTATGTGGTTTAGTTGAACGATTTATAATATGCCATACTGGACATTAAGGCATACCAATACGATATATATGAAGTGTATGTGTGCTGCAAAATAAAATTATTCCGTGCAATGCCAATGTCATGGCCATGGCAATACAGCCACTTCGTTTTGTCACTGTAAAGAATTAGGCAGTTATTTAAAACATTTCGCCAGTTTTGAGTTGGGAATATAGCAAATAATATATAATTATGTGTTTATAACATAATATAGCTAATCTAAATATTATATCAACTGGATTAAGCTTACATACCATGCATTATTTATATTATTCATGCAGCTCGACCCCAGGCCAGGGCGAAGGATGTATGTATATGAAATATAAAAAAATTGCTATCCCAGGCCAAGGCAGCTATAGCCTAGGGGTAGGACTTCACATAGTGGGTGCCCTTTGGAAGTAGAATATACATGCAAAATATGCAACACACACATCCAGGATAATGTAACACTTGTGTTGTTGAGTTTTTTTAAGAGATTGTTCAAATTGAACAATATGTAAGAAAAACCTTCCATATGTCTATATTTAGGCTACCGCAAAAAGTAAAATTGTAGGTTATTGATGTTAAACATAATGTTGTTCTAGCCTTACTACTCCAATGCCGCAGGAAATCTAAGAACGAACTAGTGCAGGTGACAAACTACAGCTCTAATATAGTGTTTACACCTTTCCTATAATTTATAGTAAATGCAAATTTTCCAAATAATAGATACAAAGATATCACGACTTTTCTAAGACAAAGAAGAACATCGTACTTTGGAAAAAGTATGTGATTGGAATATAAAGTACTGGCAAATATAGCTATACAATGATTAAGAGGCATGCCACACTAAACTAAGCAAGGTGTTAGTGAAAATAGCGACATGTGTAGTGCATATACCCAGGGCATATGTAATATAATACTAATAGTAACATATGCTGCATATATTGTCTTGTGCAGTAACCTATTTCAAATATAACTTAATTTATGATAAATAAAATAATATATGTTATGGAAATAATGATTCCATATAGTAGATAGTGTGCACATTAAAAGTGCAAATAATATATTCGCTTGGGCACTCTCATCATAATTATTATTATTAAGAATTACCACTACGAATCAATGATAACATAGCTTACTCTTTCAGTTTACACTTTACTGTTTGATATTGTATTAGTACTATATTTGTTTTATTATCTATAAAAATATTAATCATTAAGGAGTAATACAAACCTTTCTATGATATTCAATGAAATCCGTTTTAACATATCATCTATTAATTTCAATCACTTTACTCTGTAATACTACACCCATATAAAAGATAGGCTGGACTAAAATTATAGACTACTAACAGTGGGTAATCCCCGTGACACAAACGTGACACCCGACGTCAAAACTAAGCCTAGGCTAAGGGGGCAAAAAAATTAGTTGTTAACACCGCTATTTCTTAGTTTTGACAAATACTGCAGTTTCTGGGTTCACTGCGCAACAATCTGAATACATCACTGTGTACCACACAGAGTCTTCTACATGACTCTGACGTATGGTTCCACCAGACAAGTGTGTAGACTATAGTTCAAGTGTATAGCCATGGGTACATCATTATCTGAACAGAGTAGTTTTTACATATTCAGTACACATAGAATGATCAAAACTATGAAACTGAACCTTTGTCTCACAAAATGTTTATTTTTGTACTCCTCTTTCCAGTACGTGTGTATTGTTACACGCATGTATAGATTATGGAAACAATGGATATTCTAATGAAATATTAAAACAAAATATAATGAACCACGGATTTAGGTAATGTCATTATTGTTTACCTTTGACAGCATAAATATAATATATTTTGTAACAAAATTTATGTTATATTAACACTTGCATTCATAAAAAAAGTACAACTTGTCTTGTTCCTCGGTACATTTCCAGAAGTTCTAGTTACTACGCCAAATGAACATGGCAAACATAATTACTTAGGCTGCCGAATCGCTTAGTTGGGGCAGTCTTAGTCTGGCTGCGGGGTATTACTTTTTGCTATTTTTTATTTTTAGACAGTTTTATCTTGTGACTCGTCTCGTTCTGTCGGTTAAATCTTTCACTGTGTGCTCGACTTTCCACACAGCGTGTGATATTGGTGATTTTCTCCGGCGCTTTTTCCCGCAAAAGAGACGCTTGCAACCGAAATTCTTCGTCCACCACTGTTTATATGCGGAAGTATCTTTGTTTTCAAAAAGTGAGTTCCACTTGGCCGCTTGTGCATTTGAAAAATCTGCGTCGTTTCGTACTCAGCCGAGTACATACTCAAGACGATTTATAAGCACGAAAAACTCTGCACGAAAACTCTGGTGAGCATGAAATCTCAGGCTTGAGCACAGACTTGAGCTTGAGTTTGAGTACGGTTTATAACCTCGGGCCCAGATAGCCTGATAGTCAAATATTTTATGACATTGTGTATACCAGATTTAAAAAAAAAAAAAAAAATCCGATTTAAATAAAAAAATCCGATTAATTTTTTTTTTAAATCATGATTTTTTTCCAACCCTGCTGGTGAATGACCCTTTCATTATGGGCTTACTGGACTTCCTGGCTTAATTAAACAAATACAAGGATTATGGCCTGGACTGGTAACTAGTACAACTATGGATATGAACTAGGGGTTTCTGACTGGGAAAAGAATCAAAAGATGCTGCCTCTTGAAGCAAAGCCTTTGTGGCGTCAGTGCATTCGATGTGCAGAAAAGTGATCCACATTGTGAATTTGTGAAAACTCATCAGTACCAAGTAAAAATAAAACCACATCTACTAAATGTAACAATAATAATTATTACAAATCAGGGGCTATTACATCACAATTAATATCATGGTTATTGCAGTAGAATTGACAAATAAAAGTGTTTTTAATGATCCTGTATTAGAAAACATATATAACTCAGCTGAGATGCATGCAAGAACATACAATTTTTTTTATTTGATTCATGCTGGTAATAAGATAAGATAAGATAATTCTTTATTGTCTCAACAATGAATTGAGAAATTTGTCTCGGGTAAGAACAGACATGACTGCAATATATACATAAAACCATTCTATAAAAGCGGCAGATAAGTAGACCGTGAAACAGACTAAAAATAATAATAATAATAACAACAATAAATACACACAAATAAAGATTAGACAATATATACATTGCATACACATTACTAGTTATGCTAGGAATGACAAGTGACACTGTTGCAGCAGGCATCATGAATTGAGTTGTTTAATGGACAGTGGCACAAATGAGTATTTGTATCTATTAAGCTTGAACGGAGGAGTTCTATAGCGTCTGCCAGAAGGCAGGAGCTGAAATTAATTGTGTAAAATTGTGTTTGATAAATAATCTTGACTGACTGTCTTCTTAATGTCTGTATTTTCATGGCAGTTCTCATTAAACGAAAAAGTTGTGATTTCGACTGAACAGACAGATTGCCAAACCAGACAGTAATCCCATAGTGCAGTATGCTTTCAATAATGGAGCGATAAAAAAGAACATTAACACCAAAAGCTCTCAGTCTTCGGAGAAAATACAACCGCTGGTGGACTTTGGAGCACACACTGTGAACAGTAATACAATTTGCTACCATGCTTTTTGAAATTGTTGTAGTTGTTAATGATTTGATAATAAGAAATAAAAAAAGTACTTGGATGTATTCGTAATGTACTCGTAAAATCTGAGTACTTTGAACATGAGTATGAGTACGAGTACATGACCATAATTTGTATGAGTACAAGTACAAGTATTTAAAAAATGTACTCGAGTACATGAGTACCGAGTACTTCGGTCCCAGGTCTGGTCTCATGCATCAAATGCACATTTCTGTGCGGTCCTATGCACAGGGCCATCCGCAGGCTGTTTTCCAGAGGGGAGCAAAAAATAAATAAAAAAATTATTTTCACCAGAAATCTTTACACTTATCAAATGGTCTACTTTCAATGAACAATAAAGATATAATTGTATATAATTTATTAACAAATATACTAGATGATCTGCTTAACACAAATAGTAAACAATCTACTCGTCATAAAAGACCTACATTTTACAAACGTCCTGGTCTGGGGGGCATGTGCCCCCCTTGCCCCCTGTGTGGATGCCTATGCCTATGTGGTGCAATGCTTGCTTTTGATGGAACTTATAACTAGGTTTTTTTTTCTCTGTTTACTGTAAAGCCTGAAATGTTTCTTGTAAAGATTGATGTTTTTACAAAATATTCATATACTTGTAGGCGAGGGTTCAGTGATGCCAACGAATGGTGTTGACGGTGGCCTTAGTGACAGTAACAGCACGCAAGACTCTGTTTATATTCCATCAGTTACCTCAACACTGGCTCCCCCCAGTGCTACAATCACAAATGCAACGACAACGACAGCTGCCACCACGACACAGCTGCCAAAAGTTGCTTTAAAAATGAAACAGGTTTATCAACAGGAGAATACACCAGCGAAACGCAAGGCCAGGTTGAAAGAGGTATCGGTCAATTGTTCAAGTCGTATTAGTGGAATATAGAATGGCTTAATTAATTGCATTATTTATTTTCTCCTTCGAAGTCCAATTTATTTATTAAAGTGAAGTTTACGTAAGTGATTGATATTTTATCAAATATCTTTAACATGTAGCCATTACCAGTACTATTTTATACATATGAAACTTATTAAATTTATCACATATGAAAAAGATGTGCCTCTGGACATAATTTTATTCTGGAGTTGCAGTGCTTTGTAATTTTTTAAGTTATGCAGATGACTGGTAATATAGCCAGTTTAAAAATTAATGGAAACTCTTTATTGAACCAGGGCTGGGGTGAATTAAAAAATTTATTGGAATTATTAAATTCAGTTCCAGAATTTGAATTGAAAGATTTTGATCAAGCAGAATTTGAATTGCAAGATTTTGAGTCAGTTGAATTCAAATTGAAAGAAAATGAATTAAACCTCATTTTCTTGTGCGATCTGGTTTTATTTCCAATATATTCCTCAATCCAACCCTAGAATTACATATGAACTCAAAGTCTTTGTAACAGCTAAACATACATTTGCACACCGTTTGAAGATCTGAGGTGAGAACATTTGTCCAAATTTAAATAAAGAGACCCTTTGTGTGGCAATTGGCAGTTTGAAGAAAGAACTCAGAAGTTCTGCTCAAATCAAACCATGGTGGGGTGTGATTAGCTTTCTTTGAATTCAATATAGGTTGCAGCTCCTGCTCTAAGATAACATTTGTTTCCTACCTGGACATAACTGAAACCATGCACTTTGTGTGTGCTAGGAATGTGTGAAGCCATAGCCAACCAATGGGGCATCTCAACAATTAGTAATTGGCTTGCTACTCCTGCATTGTTTCATTGAGCAGGTATTTCTGAAACCATAAAATGATCAGCCTACTGGTCTTTTCATGTTGTTTGAATAATGGCTCAGCCATTGTCTGTACATTGTTTACAATTATTAGCAGTTGGAATAACATGCAAACAAACCTGATATTTTGTAAGTTTGCAGCAATAGATGTAATAGAAAAGTAAAGTTCATCTATGGGAATTGGATTGGAATTGAGCTAGAATTGGAATTTTTTTTTTAAATTATTGAAAAAAAAATTAATTGAATAGGAGTTGATGTAATTGAAAGGAATTGGAAATTATTTGGAATTGATTAAATGAAATTGACCTCAGCTCCGCATTGAACGCAGCTGACATTGTCAGTCTGCAGTCCACCTAATACTAGTAAGTCTCATCAGTCCACCTAATACTAGTAAGTCTCATCAGTCCACCTAATACTAGTAAGTCTCATCAGTCCACCTAATACTAGTAAGTCTCATCAGTCCACCTAATACTAGTAAGTCTCATCAGTTCTCTGCCACGTTGTTTTGGTCGTCCCAATTTTCCTTTGAGGATCCATATTACGGCTGTTTAGGCTGTATTATCAAAAATGTGGCTGATCCATCTCCATGCCATTATGTGCTCATGGGTGTACTTCTGAATGTCTTCCTCTGTCGTGTCAGTTTGTGAAGCAGTGCGATGATGAGGAGTTGATGGAGATTGTCCTGCCCCGACTCGCCAAGGTCATCACGCTGTGGGAGTTCCTCATGATGAAGGTGGAGAAGGGGCGGCCGCCAAAGCTGCACCTGGCCGACATGTACCACGAGTTCGAGGCCCTGCATAAACAGGTGAAGAAGATGTGTGACGTCCAGTTAAAGCCAGTTGTGGGGTCTGTCGATGCAAGCAGAGACAACGTCCAAACGGAGACTGTTAACTCGAATCAATTGCAGGTAGGTTCTGTTGTTCTTGGGGGTCTCATGGTTTGTATTGGGTAGGGTGGCGGATAGGTTGCATCTCAGAGGGAGCACATATCGTTGATTTAATAGTTGCTGGAATACCATAATATAGGACAGTTGTTAGTTGCTAGCAATGATTTCTCATAATTGAGATATTCTTCAGTAAAGTAAATATTGTTTAAAACCATGAAGTAATGAACTAAATTCAACAAGGATGTATTTTTATATTGATTGAATCTGGGTATCTTTCAAAAAGTACAGAATTAAATTCAAGACCGTTTGCAGACAGATTCTCTGCTCTGCACTTGTGACGGTTTTTTGGGGACTTGTTTTGGTATTTTTTTTACCTAAGCCCAGTAGAGGTGTATGTTAGTGACCTCAAACAACAATCTCTATATGACATGTCGGCAAGTAAGCAATTTGCTTATAATTTTTTTCAATGTGATACCAGTCCCTAAAATTCATACCGCTATCATTTACACAGTCAGCAGATAATTTGTCTTTTATTTTCTTACTTGACATAGGCCATGTTGACCCCTCGCTGACCTCTGGCAAGTTGCACCCCTCCACCCTGCTCTGTTTATGGCAGGCAGCTCTGCTGTCAACAGCGGGAGCCCAGTATCATTCCTGATCTGGTCACTCCACCTCTTCAGTGGCATTCATCTGTTTCGCTGTCCTTTGAAGTTTTGCTTGAATACTTGTCTAGCAATGTTATCTCTTGGCATACAGCAACTCCTGCGATTTTTCTAAATGTTGTTTTTAAACATAGTCACACTGCTAGCATTTACACAATCTGTAGATAATTTGTTCCATTCATTTATTGTTCTGTGTGAGAATGAGTACTTTCTTATATCCATTCTACACTGTTCCTTCACTAACATTACATGTCTTCTAGTTCTTGTACCTTTCTTTAGTGAGAACAAAATGTTTTCATACACATTCAACACCTTAAATTTGATATTCTCCGAACATCCTTGTCTCTAGGGTTGTTAAACCACATTCCTTTAGGCATCATGTTTAAAATATTAAGAAGTCATCGCTATGCAGAAAAGTATGTTTACAAGTCAGAAACACTGCTCTTTACATGTGTTACGTATCTTCAGATAACAAATGAGGCCATCGCCCAATCACTCGGACTGAAGGTTGGTGTGTACGACATTCAGGACCGGCCACTGAAAGAAGAGCCAACATTCCAGTACAAGTTCCTCACCTCTGACCCCGCGAACCTGTACGTGAACCCTAGTCATACCGCAAAGCGCACGGTGCAGATCGTGTCGCAGTCGCAAATCGTAGCCGAATCACGACCAAGTAAGCGCATCAAACTTGAGCTGGCAGCAGCGCCGTCTCCCAGTGACACTTCGCAAGACATTGGTGTGACAAACAACATTGAGGAGGGGGTAGACACATCGCTTCCACCCCACCTTCAGGGCGACAGTGTCACGCCAATGGTGGTGTCGATAGAGACGCAGCAGCAGGTCGAAGCGAACGGTGATGTACATTCAGAGGAAGAGCCGCTACCACCACCATGCACTGAACCACTGATCCACACACAGCAGCAATCTCTAAGTGAAGCTGGCGGACAGTCAGACACAACTGTGTGCAATGTAGACCAGGACAAACTCACAACGAATGGTGTAGTGGACAGCGGTCAGATGGAGTTTATTGATGACCAGCCGCCACAACAGATGCTTGTCCAGTTGGCTTCCCCCACAGATCTTGCCAATTCAGAAGTGGACGACCAGGGCGAGAGGGTGGATGAAGGGCATTTACCCGAAGGCCAGTTTATGGAGGGCGTTGCAACCGAGGGGGAACTGTTACAAGCGGGGGAGGATGGTGAGACTACCCAGGTGTTGATAGAGGGTGACGTAGCCCAGCTGATGGGCAGTGAGCAGTTTGTGGAGCACGCCCAGGTGTTCCAGACTGAAGACGGCCTGCTTGTGATCCAGGCAGCCGATGGCACACTGCAGATACATGGTCAGAACGGTCAGGCCATCCCCATGGAGACTGTGCAGGCGTTGCTTGGTATGGATCTGGAGAGTCCAGTGGAACATATGGAACATATGGACACTGTTGAACAAGTGCAACAGCTGCAGTGACTGTGTCCATAGTTCCAGGTCTCAAACAACGGGTCAGAGTACAGATACGGCATGTCAAAAACATGTAGTGTTTGTCAAAATCTCACAACCCTTGTGTCTAGATGTACTTCAGCAAACTGCCAACATAGCTGAAGAGTTAATGTTTAAGTGTAGTCCAAAAATATGCTTAACTTAATTTGAGTATAAAAAATACTGTACACACGGTATCATTCCATACATAAAGCATCTTCTTTGTGTACTTCAAAATTCTAACTTGCCGTTTTTATAGAACAACAGCTGGTATAACTATCTCATTGGTGCATTTACTAAATTAAAAGTTGGTTCCTTGAGGTATTCTTTTTGTTTACTGCATCCAACTTAAATAAGACATTTTACCCAGACTTTGTGTCATTTCACTTTCAAGAAGCCACTTGAATCAGACGCCAATGCTCGACTCGTTGGATGAGATCATGGATGAGAAGATTATCTGCAGCCAGTGCAGATATTACTTAACTGTGTATAAATCGCTACTCCTGCTGCAATGACAGGGCAGATGCTCACATTGTTATGGGAACAAGTCGCTAGGCAGCTGGTGGAATAACGTATGTACCTGTGTGTTCAAGCAGCAGTTTTTAACCCCATTATCGTGCCCTCGGTGCTTGTGGAGGCAACGTTGGAACTGTTCGTTGTTTCAGAGTAGGCTGTGTTTAACAGGATGTCACATGACCTGTGTATATAAATTAATTATATTGTGTTCATATTATGTTAATATTGACTGATGGTTGCTGCTATGGCAATATTCTCGACTAGTGGTTTTAAAGTAAATGCCTGGGGTTAATATCAACGTTTTAATTACTTTACAAAATTATACTGTAGACATTAAATGTACAGTTCTTGAATGTATAAAAAAATTGCATTTCAAAAGATACGCCAGTAGTTATTTCTTGGCCATTTTTATATTAAGTTAATACAGTCGTAGAATTACCCATTGCATTTTCTTTCCATGGTTTTATTCCAAGTTATTGTTTTATTAATTATCAGATTTGTAAAAAAAACTGACTTTTCAATTGCTAACCTTGGGATAGTCTCTGTGACAGTGAAAATTGGACAAAAGTGTGTCAGTTTTACAAACACAGTTGTGTGAACATTTTAATACCCTAAACAATGTGGGTTGTTGTTGGGGTAAAGTGTTCAGCTGTTTAGTGGTGTTAATGATGGGTTGTGTAGCTCCAGGCATTAACTTCAAAATGCAGTGCAACTTTCCTGGCAGCTCTAGTTTACCTAGACGCTGTCAAGAACATGTTTCTATCAACAACGATCATCAAATTATTATAGGTATTTGTGGTTGTTTATTATTGAAATGAACATTTATTTTCATTGTTTTTCTTGCAGCATCTAAATTATTTTATTCATTAGACATTTCATATGTGCACTTCCACAATACTGGGCAATAGAATGAAGACAAGTGCATTAAGGAGTAAAATTGCAGAAAATGACTAAAATTGGTTTCCTACCAAAGTAATGACTTAATCTCAATCAACTATGAGATTTAAAAGATTTTTTTTCACCAATGTGATGTTGAGTTCAACAAAGTCTCATTCACATTGAAAAAGATTAAAACACATTTTTTTAATAGGAAACGTTTTTGTCATGCAAGAGACTTTGTTGACACCGTGTAATTTACACGATTTAGCAGTTTGTTACACACATTGTAAAAGACATGGTGAAAACGCTATCTTTTTTAATCTTGTAGTTGGTTGAGACCAAGTCCTAACTTGGCTAGGAAACCAAGTTTTCATAATTTTCTGCACTTCTACCCTCCCAGTAGTTGTTAATGCAATTCTATGATTACAATGTTCATCTCTTCCACCACTAAAAGTTGTTGAAGACTAGAAATTTTTAAATATTCACCATTGTTCTTAGTGCACAATATATGAAGCCTGTCATTGTGCCAATAGCAGTCTTGACTCTCATAAGTTGCACTGGTCAGCCACGTCCCCTTCCTTTTTAAAACAAGTTTAATTCCTCCGTATCTCGTACAATGTGAAAATGGTTAGATATGAGCTTTCGGTTTAGTTTTCACAAACGGTCTCTATCTGAATAGGTTGTCTAATTGTGTTGTGTATGAGAGCCAGCATATGTACCGTATACTTAGATGCTGTGATTTTCTGGATGTCCCCTGTCTTGTAGTCTGTGTGATCTTCAAGAGGTAGTATACAAAGCAGCTTGAGGTGTGCACACTCACAACCATGCTGACATTTCCAGTCTGCTATCATTTTTAGATTTATATGTGGCAAATAATAACATGGATTACAAATGAACTTGACAGATAGAAAGACAAGTGGTTCACTGAGTTCAGTCTGTGTTGGTGTTTCATATGGTGTACATAATCGTTTCTCTGGATAATGTCTTGGAGTGATGTGATCTCCTATTTGGCAACATCAATCAGATGTAATCTAATACTAGGTGACTAGTATTGTTGGGGTAGTTAAGAGTTTTGCATTGCACTGTGACATGTTAAGAATACAGCTGAACTTAGGGATTATTTCAAAACATCAATGTTTGACACAGAACGAAATCAATGGTATTTTCTGACCCCCATGAAACTTAGAATTATATTAACCTGCGGATACCCATGAAAATGTCTTCATTCTTCAGACTGTGACCATATACCATCCATATTCAGCCATCATAACGCAGAACTGCCTGCATGCACTTTAAGTCAGCACTCTTACAAACTGATTGGGAAATACACAATGTTGAGGGTAATATACATTGATGTGTGATGTTGAACAAAACAACGGCTACCCCCCCACGAAAAAAATTTCAATTAACACAATCAGACATTGATGTTTTGATCACCCCTTATCTAATATCTTATCTAATACAACATTGATTTGACATCTCCAAATAAGGTTGTTGTTAATGTATACTGATAGAAGACTTTGTTTTTTTTTTTGCAGTTTTGTAAGTGAATTGCACTGCAGAGAAAACAGAGTTGTCTATGTACTTTCTAGATTCCAATCCAAGTAAACGGCATGTAAAAAGCCCAACATCAAATTGCCAAAGATTGTTGTTAGCGGCCAAGTGGCACTACCCCCATTTGATGAGCTCATTTATGTATTCACCCTTGTTGACATTTACCATTTCTCATTGTTATTTATGCATTTTGTAGACAATAAATTTGATATGTATGTACACTGCTGATTGCTGGGTTATATGTGTGTGCAATTGTAATTGTTGTGTGCTTGTAATAGCAAAACTATGGAATACCAAGGATTGTAGTTAAAAAAACATTTTGCAACTATTTGCAAACATTGATTTGAGTTAATTTAAAATTGCCAATAGCAGTACCAGGTCAATATTCTCAGGCAAGTATGCTAACATAGATTCTCAATTTATAACGTTGCTTCATTTGGGAACAAGCAGTTGATATGTTCAGTCCTCCCAGACAAGCTAACAGCTACCGATGGCCTGTTTCTGTAAGCATGCTTTCAAGTAACAGTGTAGCTTTGGGCCAATCTATGTATGGTTCATGCTTCCACGTGGCCGTGTAGAACATGGTGATGTCTCGACTGGTGCCATGGGCAATGTTCTGTACGACCACCTCCTTTGATGGCAACTCTTCCCTGTACATCTGCAGCAGTTGCTCAGACGTCTCGTCTGGCAACAGACAATAGCTGGTTAGGGACCATTCACAATTGTCGACATTTACATATACATACAAAGCGCACTAAAGGGGGAGGGGGGTCGCATGTGAAATATGACCACCATCGTGCGGTGAACTGTTACGGAACTGTTGTTTTAGTCTGTGTAACCGTTCGCCGCGTCGTGCTGCAACACAATCTTCACATCTTTGTGGAAAACAATCATCAATATGACACCATGGAGTTGTTGGAAAAATACAAAGCTTTAACATAATTATCAGAGGTAAATGTTTGTAAACATATTGTGATGGTTATTATTGTTTGCACTGTGTCATAACATTGGTACATCCATATGTTTTCAATCTCCAATAGTATCAACATTTAAAGTCGGGGGTCTGAGAATTAGTACGCTTTATACAAATACAGAAATGTGGACAATGATGAACAGCCCCTTAGGTTATATGGATATCTTAAATCGGAAGATTCAATGTCGCTAATGTATCTGAAAGATACAAATATAATGTCGGCACAATTTCACTATTAACTGTGAGAAGTTATTCTAATTTGTGGCTACCATTATTTGGAAGATTCTTCCAATAATGCAGGCTATTCAAAATGACTAGTGTCTACCTTAACAACTGAAATATTATATATTTGGTGACACAAATTAAAATAATATAACAACTATATTGAACATTGTTGAAAAAAGTATTAAAATGAGATATTGTAAAAACTATCGTAGTAACCTATTACTGTGTTGCTGGTCATCAGGCAGGGGCAATTAACTTGAAAAGTTAACTAATTAAATTACAATTAACTCAGAAATGTTCCAATTAAATTAAATTAACCTCACACATTTCTCAGACCAATTAAATTAAATTAACCTCCAAAATTCTTCAATTCAATTAAAAATTAACTTTAATTATTATTATTATGTTTTGGTAGAAATGCAGATTACATTCACATGTCACTGTTCTTTGTAAGTTTAAGCACTTGATACAAGTCATCATTGAAATAATAATATGCTAACTGTTATTTACATATTTTATACAGTTTTAAAATGACAAGTAGGTTCGTAAACGTTACTATCACGATAATACAGTGTTCACATATATTGATGGAATTACATTACTTATTACATCTGAGGAACATTATTATTATCATCAAAAAAATCTGAACATTATTGTTGACTTATAAAAGAAATGTGTTTTGTAACTTTGTTGGAAAAATATTTGCTTATACAATATTTATATACCAAGACATTTGTTCATGGGGTATTTGATCACATTTTATAAGTTGTCGATGCTTGTTAAAATTAATGTTTTTTCTGAAAGGAATGTAAAGTTGTGGCTGAAGATTTGCAGGGTGTGGAATTTCCTCCTATATTCAACCACCAAATTAACAAAACCGGGTAACTACACACATACTTTCTATGCACCAAGTTGTTATTTATGAAGTGTTTTAATACTAAGTCATCAGGTTTTCTCTTTATACACTAGTATTTAAATATTTATACACACATTTATGTTATCACAAGAACTGATTTGCTTCTGATTCCAGTTGGTGCTGTAAAAAGGTCCCAAACTGAAGCTATTTTATTTTTTTATGCATGTTATATGTACACTTGCAGAGGTACAGAAACTATATAGATACATAGGTCCATTTGTCTGCCAAATATGTTAACTATAGACAGAGATTTGCAGAAGCCATCATTTGTCATCGACTTATCACACTACCAGAGGACATCCTATTGTCTAGGCCTTCCAATTCACAGGTGCCTGGATTACCAGCCCACTCCAGTTGGTACAGACAGTGCTCTGTGATGTTCTCCCTCCCATTCACGCATGCCTGAACCTGATCTCTGTCAGGCTAGTGACTGCAGGCCTTTTGGAAATGCATGGGTGTGAACTATCTAGTAATACCAACTGTTAAATGAGCACTTAACTGAGAGTTAATTGGGAAATTGTAAATTAAATTAACCCCTTTTGGTGAAGTTAATTAATTTAATTTAATTAATCTAACCTTTCTGGTAAAGTTAATTAATAAAATAAAATTAACTTAATTGAGTTAATTAAATTAACAACTGAAATTAACCCATGCCTGCTGGTCATAAAATAATTTGAACAGGTGGGTTTTTAGTTTTTGTCTAATTTATTTAGATAGCCAGTATTCCACTGACATACATAACCAACAAGTAAAGAGAACTCACAGAACATGTCTGTTGTCCAACTGAGGAACATAGGTTCCTGTTCAGGTCCTTCATTACGATGTCTTTCCAATACCATAATGCCATGGAATGCTTCAGTCAGCTTCTGCATCTTTTGTACAACCCGCTCCTGCACAAAATATTGCTACTGTGAAAGGGAACATACAATAGAGCTATGAAAAAGGTCTACAATGATAGATGATCGTCACACCTTCACAAATACTGATTATAGACATGTCACCAGGGAGCGAGCATTTTCAGTTCCCTGATTGTGTGAACATGTGTAGTAGAAATAAACTTGCTGAACACGAATATGCTACATAGTTAAAATACATGCACACTATTTATTCAATGCAAACAATTGGTTGGAGAAGCTGCTCACTTTCAATAAATCAACGATGCTTTTGAATTCTCCGAATTTCAGAAACCAAACAGGTTCTGGAAAAAATGCGAGTTAAAACAAAATTTGTTATTGTTACCAGGCACGAAAACGTGCTCACATAGTATAGAAATATTATTTCATCATAGCAAGAGTTACTTCAAATAAGCTTCAAAGCTCAAATCTCCAATTAAGCTCCAAAGTTCAAATCTCCAAAATAAGTTTCAAAGTTCAAATATAGAAAGCTGTAAATGAATAAATGGCAAATGTTACCCCCAACAAAATGTCCCATTAGCGGATTGAAGACTTGCCAGGGAATTGTATATTTCTTGTAGTTGTTTGCACCAACATTCCAACTGGTCTGACATGTCGGAGTCGACAGCCGGGTAACAACCCCTTTCAGTTACTCCCTCCTCGGCTTCAGGCTGCAATCTGTGACAAGGGGAACAGTCTAGGTTTAGGCTGCAATCTGTGACAAGGGGGAATAGTCTAGGTTTAGGCTGCAATCTGTGACAAGAAGGAACAGTCTAGGTTTAGGCTGCAATCTGTGACAAGGGGGAATAGTCTAGGTTTAGGCTGCAATCTGTGACAAGAAGGAACAGTCTAGGTTTAGGCTGCAATCTGTGACAAGGGGGAATAGTCTAGGTTTAGGCTGCAATCTGTGAAAGGGGGAACAGTCTTGGTATAGCCTGCAATCTGTGACAAGGGGGAACAATCGAGGTTTGGGCTGCAATCTGTGACAAGGGGAACAGTCTAGGTTTGGGCTACAATCTGTGACAAGGGGAAGAGTCTAGGTATAGCCTGCAATCTGTGACAAGGGGAAGAGTCTAGGTTTGGGCTGCAATCTGTGACAAGGGGAAGAGTCTAGGTTTGGGCTGCAATCTGTGACAAGGGGAACAGTCTAGGTTTGGGCTGCAATCTGTGACAAGGGGAACAGTCTAGGTTTGGGCTGCAATCTGTGACAAGGGGAACAGTCTAGGTTTGGGCTGCAATCTGTGACAAGGGGAACAGTCTAGGTTTGGGCTGCAATCTGTGCAACAGATTTGGCGGAAGTACAGGGCATGTTAACTTTTGACAACTGAAATGAGAAAACCATTTATAATGATCTACACAAATTATATTTTTAACTCTACAATGATACAAACTTTTAGCATTATGGGAGCAGTTGGCATTAAACATTTCCCAACACCTACTACTTCGGGGGTACAGCAGAAATAAAAAGATAGGAAGCATTTTGAGACATGTCCCGTCAACGTGGAGCTTCATAATGCACACCAGTTTTGATGAAAATAAAAAAGTTGACATGTTCATTCAACACCCTTAAAATGTACGAAACCCTAAGAGAGTAGATCCAGTTTTGGAGTGTTGGTGGTGTACAACATTTAAAAAGCCATTGACATATCAAGAGTCCAATAATGAACATTATTATTCATCTATCTATAGGACACTATGGAAAAAACCTGTACACCTATATGAACTGTACTTAGATGAACCATACTTAGTACTAACATAGTTTGTAGTCGACTGTTAGCAATATTTTGCACAGTCTGAAATCCGCGTGTGTTGAGCATTTTCCACTTGTCGATGCAGCTGTGCCAGTCAGCACAGCAGTCCTTCACCTTGCGTGGGGTTCCTGTCAGATTGCCTTGAGATGGACTCCGACCAACACTAACTGCAATAATTTAAAACATAAAAAGTCAGCACAGCAGTCTTTCACCTTGTGTGGGGTTCCCATCAGATTGCCTTGAGGTGGACTCCGACCAACACTAACTGCAATAATTTAAAACATAAAAAGTCAGCACAGCAGTTTTTCACCTTGCGTGGGGTTCCCATCAAATTGCCTTGAGATGGACTCCGACCAACACTAACTGCAAAAATAAATCAAATCAGGCATTTTCAAAATTACTGAAATGCATGGACACTATTAATAAGATACCATAACTTATTTTATTTATTGTGCTGCATGAATTCATGTTTATTATTCAGTAGATTGTTCTGTTATTAACATATACTGGGTCATAATTAAACTGTGCAAGGGCCATAATAATAATAATAAAAAATTCTTTTGCAATCACGAGATTGGATAAAAGTACAGGTACAAAATATGCATAATTTGTAAAAAACATATATGCCTACAATTTAGGTTAGAAAATATTATAAAGAAACTAAAATGTACATTTTACTAAATATAGCATTATCTGTGTTATAAAATAATGTTACTCTGAGCACACACATGAAAGGATAACTGCTACTGGATAAACAGGCACCAGTTGATGAAACAGTTCTTTGCTGTTTGTTTTTACTTTGGGTAAAGGGTAGCAGGTACAACATTGCATGTTAAATGCAGCAACATTTTGTGAATTTGGCCCAACTACCAGGTAAACCCGGCCCACTTAATAATGGCGTGAATGGGGTGGTGAATTTGGCTTGGTGATTTCGGCCCGAAGTTAGGTGAATTCGGCCCGCTTTTTCCCAGGTGTTATTTTATCGTTATGTGGTTTATGAGTGTCATAAATATAACATAATAAAAATATCATTATGCAGCCATATATTGTTGAAAATCATTCGTTTCCAATTATCGTATTATATTATTTGTAGCTTGATTATGAACCTGGATGGTGATCAACCTGGCTTCCTAGTGAAGTAGCTGTACCAGCATGTAACAACACACTGTACCAGCATGTAACAGAACATCTGCTTTGTCTGTGTGGTACACTGGGCAAGTGTGAATAACAGAAAAACACTATGTAGATCAAAGACCCTACGCAGGTGGCTTTGCTGCATTCACAAACAACAGTCCATTATCACTGTCATTGCTCTTATTTACTTCCTTATGTTTTTAAGTTATTCAACTGTATATGTTTTAGTAATATATTACATATATTATATAATCTTAATTTTAACAATACAACAAACTGTATAAGTTATAATGATCGTCACTGACTGCGTGTTAAAAAATAGCGCCATATTTTAGCATAAATGGGCACTCGAAATGTGAAAGGAAGCCTATAAAAGTGGTTACAAATCAACCATTTTGGGGTTAATGTGGAACTAGATCAATAAATGAAACAAATAGTCAATTAACAAATGAGATAATATGCGTTATTCATAATAAAACAAACATCAAGCCAGATGTGCTCAGTACACAATCGTTTGGGCCGATATTGCTATCCCTGTTGTGCTCGGGGCCAAAGTCACCAGAGTTGCGGGCTGAAATCACAAGAATGCAGGCCAAATTCACTGTGGGCCAAATTCACCTGTATCCATGTCAGAGACTGGGAAACATTACAACTGAACATCTGCCAGAACGATTTTTTCATATGTGGATTTGATAGGAGCTGGATATTCTTGATGCTGCTCAAAACTTATGCAACTTCATCCAGACTCCAGTTGACCAATTCTGATTGTTCTGTTGGCAACAATTCATGTTAAAATTGTGCTACCATGTCCATGAAAGGTGTCGCACAAGAGAAGCAGGTGAGGTATACTGGCAGAGTTACTTAATAATAATTACTTTTGATATAATTTTTTTCATATAATTCAACTCAACTAAAAAGCTAACCTTTTCCTACACGCAATGCTCACTATATTTTGTATTATCGCCCATCCAAAACCCATCTTAAACCATTACCAGCGACAGGTGAGAATTGTGGCGAATCCGGAGGTGGTGACATGATACCAACAGACCGCCTCTTTGATTTCTGCGGCGTTTTTCTATTCATGTTTAGAGATACTGACAGGTCAACAAAACACGGGGACTCGTGCGATGCTAGTCATATTCCACAGAATAAATACTACGCGCAGTTTCGCCATCTAGCGGCACTTGCTCAAAACAAATCATGCTGTGATCAAAGTTCAATGATAGCGTTCAGTCAGAAGGAATATTGTTGTTGCAGCGTAGTAGTTGACTTGATTTATATTCGGCAATGGATGTGGTTGTTGTTGGCAGCTGCATGATGGACTTCATTAGGTATTAAAGTTAATGAATTAAATGTCCACTAATCTACCAGAACGGGATCAACTAAAGTAGACGGGGGTAAGATCATTATTTTATTTTAAAATTTCTCGAGTTGCAGGTTGCCAATATTATATGCACGCGTCAGTGATGGAACGATCTCGGTGTATGAAGGCATAATCTGGTTGGTTTATGCGACAAATGACGCGGAGCATCTAAAATGATTATCTGAAAAAATTTTAGGATTTGAAAAAAAATGCCACTGCATGTCGGTGACAAGACACAAATCAAATAATTAATACTAAAATGAAATATTTTCAGATCATCAAGAAATATGTATTGTGGAATTATAACTCTTGTAGCTATGCACCCAGACTCCCTGCAACTGGAGAGACGGTGCAAGGACATAAATTCACAGTAGGATTTGGTGGTAAGGGGGCCAACCAATGTATCGTAGCAGCCAGACTTGGAGCTAAAACTGCCATGATTGCACAGGTATGGAATGTTTTATTTTGAGGTACAACTCAAACTTTTCAGCTGTTTCTATGCAAGCATCAGAGTGAGACAGGAAGAAGAATCTGTGTTCCAAAATAATAAATTCATAAAAAAAGTGTAAGGAATTGTATTTTAGAATTACTCCATAGTTATGTAGTAAGGTGTTTGACAGTTAGTCACTGTTAGCATATTTGACCAAATTATGATGCCATAATCACTAATCAGAGAAAATCTCAAACACTAATATGTTCATTTCTCCATATAATAGTAACATACCCAGTATACTAAAAGAACTGTGTAATTTGATGATGGCAATATCATATGTTAGGTTGGCAATGATAAGTTTGGACCTGGCTACATACAGAACTTCAAGGACAATGGCGTCAGTACAGGCAAGTTTGAAAAGCACAAAGTAAAAAGGCATCTTCTGCAATTAACATCATATAACAACTACCAACTGACATTAAGATTACATCTCCATTTGCTTTTTTGTGAATATACATAGATAATGCCAGTCTTCCTTTGTAACCGGCAACTAAATTTTAATGTACATCAAAACCATTTGTCCAGACACTCGGACAGTTACTGTGACTATTATACAACCTTGTCTTTTTTCAATAATTCTAACTTGTGGGTCCAAATATGTATGCATCCAAGTCTAGTTACTCCATTATGCTTAGTTAATATGTAACACCACCTGTTGATCAGTATTTATGTGTGATAATTTCAGAGCATGTGGGCATCAAGGATGAAGCATCCACTGGAGTGGCTACCATAACTGTGGACAACAGTGGTAATAATACTGTGCTACATATCTGTGAGCCTATTCATAGGTGCAGTCATAAAAGTTGTAGTAATTCACTTGTGATTATGTAACAATTTGTCCAAAAAATTTCTTTTGATACCAGCCAGGAGACCTATCTGCCCATAAAAGGTAAACAGACCTCTCAATGATTGCATGGCTCTGTCTTTAACTTAAGATGTTGTTCTTGTGTCATGTTGCTCTTCAAAGTCTGGACAAGTTTGTTCAGTCCCCATTGTCACAGTTTGGTCCAATGTACAAAAGAGTATCACAAAAGACATGCATTTGTGCATTGGAATACTTAAAGCAGGGTTCACGATTTTTCTGAGAACGTCTGTAAGGGGGTGAAGTGAAAAATACTTTTGACATTGTATTGTAGTAAGAACAATGGTTCATCATCAAGGCAGACATACATTAATAAATAGCAGACAGTAAGACATGCGCACATGCACCCACAAATGCACACACACACACACATAGACAGGCATAAAACACAGAAACACACATAGTTACACTTACGTCCAATGTCCACGTTGGTTCCTTCGATGTAATATGCTGCCCCCAGGGAATTTAGAATATTCTTTAATGTACGAACTACCATCATGACAGACACAGCTACAAAATGTCGGCCCCATACGTGTGAAACTGACGGAGATATGAGGGAACATAGAGACAGACAGACAGACAGACAGACAGACACGCAAAGTCACAAACTGCTTTATATGAAACAAAAACCTGTAATTGCCACGACTTGTTTTGTTTTTGATGTTGTCTGCACATTTTGGCCCCAAATTCCCAACAGCATGGTAGATTATTGTCATTCTAACTGCCAGAAACATCTATAATTGGGCAGATAAGTAATATTGGACTAGCATGCTGTTTCGTATAGATTACCCATATTCAAAATAGATTTGGGGAAATTTTAGGATGAATACGACTGTATTCCATAGTTACACGGATTTGTTTCATATTTACAAAGTTTAAGTGATATCATTAATGAATCACAGATGCGAACTAAGCAAATGTTATATCTTTAAAGGTAAAAACACCATTGTCATTGTGAGCGGTGCCAACCTGCTACTAAATGAAACAAGTATCTCTAGAGCAGAGAGTGTCATTAAGTCAGCCAAGGTGTTGATTTGTCAGTTGGAGATCTCCCCCAAGGTGACCTTGGAGGCACTGAAGCTGGCAAAAAAACATGGAGGTAAATCACCTATATGGAGTAACTTGGTATGGATAGCTGCCAAAACAGCCAATATGTACCATGCAATTTGAAGTTCTGGTGTTGGATGGCTCTTGGACATGCCAGTGGACAAAGTGATGGAAAATATGTCTTTGTAATACCGCTTAATTTTCAGTAAATGTGTTAGTTAATTACATTTCCTTAGATTCTATAAGACAGCACTTTATTTTGTAAACTTGTTGCTAGTTTTAGCATGTTATATATATTTATATATATATATAGAGATATATATATATATACATACATATATATATATGTGTGTTGATATATATGTATATATATATGTTCTCCGCTTTTGCTGAATATGTCACCCATTACACGTTTTTCCACTCTGCAATATCTTTGATTGTTATATTCAATTTAGACCACCTTAACTTTGTCTACTCCCTTTACATCATCCCTCCATCTTTGTGGCCTTCCTCTTTTTTGTTTACTTTCCGTCATACATTTAAAGATGGCTTCGACCGGAATACGACCCCTTTTCATGTGGTCCGAACCACTTCAGTTTGCATTTGTAGACTTAATCCATAACCAGTTTTAGACCAGTGATTCAACACAGTTCTTTGATGGGTACCGGCATTTCATCGTCTGTGTTTAGTCATCCATCTCATAATGTCATGTTTGTTATAGTGACAACAATATTCAACCCTGCCCCAGCTGTGAAATCACTAGATCCACAACTGTTTGTTCAAGCTGACATTACCTGCCCTAATGAATCGGAGGTATGTGTAATTTGTATACAGTCAATGAAGCTTCACCTAAACTTAAAGGGTCCTGGAAAAGAGAAATTTACATTTGAACACCATTATGTTTGACCTGGCAATTATGGCTCAAATGGATTTTTTAACACCATCTACAGTATCCTTGTTAATTGAATGTGACGGGAATATGAATTATATCCAGCATGCATGCAATGCACATTATACATACTGTGGAATTAGATATTCCTTAGCATGTTTCTTCTTTAAATAATTTGCGTAATATACTAATCCTTTGAATGAGCTATGGAGCAAATACAGTTTTTAATATAATATACTATTTGTAAATGTCATATGAAATTAAGTCGTGTGATAGTCACTGTGACTTGTATGGAGCATTAATAGCAATTTTTCATGGTTTCACAGAAACATGATACATTTGATGACTTGTACAAAGATATATCTTAAATTGTAAATAACCCTAGACAATTTTACAGGTTACAATTATGTACAGTTTCAAACAACTGCTTTGCATTGTGTTAGGCAGAGCTTTTGACTGGTCAACCAGTGAGTTCAGTGGAGGATGCCAAGAAAGCTGTTGTCACCCTCCTAGACATGGGGTGTCGGGCAGCCATAGTAACCCTGGGGGAACAAGGTGCAGTGTTGGCTACATCAACAGAGAGACTTCCCCGACACATACCTGCAAAACAGGTCAAAGCCATTGACAGCACGGTATGTACATGCATATACATGTATCAGGTAGGCTAACCCAGCTTCGTAATACTAGTGCATACCTGTCAACTTTCACGCATAAGCCGCGAGACCCGCGGTTTTGCATTAAATGTCAGGTATGGTATGAAATCTCATGCATATTTTCATAATCTTTAGCAATGAAAATTATGAAAACAAAGTTTCCCTTTTTGGCTAAAGTGAGACACAGAATCTTTTTGTGTGTGTCGCAAGGGAAGTTAATTTTACAGATAACATCTGCCTTTTACCGAATATTGTGTGAAACACAGTGAGTGATTGGTCAATAGCTGAGCATCAACCGATGAGATTTTATGTTGGGAAGTGACGTAGGCACATGTTGAAGTTGAGCCTTCCTTTACTTTTGGAATAAAGCGTCTTTACATATCTCCAAATGCTCTTGAAATTCACTGGGGCTGGGGTCTTTGCGGCCCCGGACGGGAACATTTCTTATGCCTAAGAGGTTGACAGCTATGCTAGTGGTTTCTATTTAGACCAAACCCTGGTAGGTACTGCAGACAATACTTGTACTGTCAGTTGCCACGAGAATGATACGAGCATAGAGGGCTGGGTCCAATTATGTAATTGATTACATGCAGATGCTGTATTTGTAATTTATTTATTTGGTGTAATTACAACAATAAACATTCCAACACGGAGCAAATATGTAATATGTCGTGGACCCATGGAGGTGATCTCTGTCTCGAACCCACCATCAACATGAACCATAACTGTACCTCACAGATATTTAACAACAAATATTGACACATTTCAGGAATAGTAGCAAATCCCTCAATACATTTGATGTTTCAGGGTGCAGGGGATGCCTTTGTGGGGGCGCTGGCATTCTACCAGGCCTGCTACCCTCACCTGCAGTTGCATGAGTGCGTGGAGCGAGCAAGTGAGATAGCTACTGTCAGTGTTCAGACGCCAGGCACACAGACAAGTTACAGAAGTCGTAAAGACCTGCCAGGAAACCTCTTCTAATACTTGGCTGCTATAGCTACTGCAGTAAATATGATGTGGTGCACTCTTGGACAGATTATCTTGCATGTGGGGTGTTTATCCATATAAGGTGGTATTTCCAAGTTGAGCGTTTTTGAGATAAATCATGTGTTCTTGTGCACTTTGTTATACAATAGACAGGAAAACCATTTTTAAACAGTCGATAGTGTGGTGTATAACAGGAAAACCATTATTTCATCAGCTAATAACATGGTGTTTATAACATGCCACAAAGCACTTTTACTTCCACAAAACAAGCCAGTTTATGTGATTTTGATGTGTAATACATTTTTAGGATAAACACTTCATATTTATGTATATAATTTGCAAATTGTGCAGAGCATTTTGTACAGCAAGACTTTCTTACCTAACAATGAAGTATGTGTTATCTTATGGCTTTATGACTGTGTTAAGGATTTTGTGATTTTTCTATGATAATTGTTTAGCATGTTCTAAATTAATGCCATTGGGTCTGTTTTATGATGAGCCTATTTCTGTGAGAAGAATGAGAGGAAAATCCAGAAATAACACAACTCAATATTGTAATTACTATTAGACAAGTTTATAAATCTCAGTCATACATCATCAAAATTGTTTTGTTCCATAAAGCAGGAAAATTGGTAAATAAACACTTGTTAATAACCACTTTATACATCTCTTCTCATCGCAAAGACTTCAGCTTCTTCTTTTCTCTGTACACCACCCATTGTCGTACTGCAAGGAAAACAATCATACATTTGTGATGCACCCACATAAATCTATCTTGCTGATGAATATGACAGAAAATGGGTATGACATTTGCGAAACTACCAACTTCTTAACAATGTTATGCATATTTTATCCAGTATTTTTATTTCTATATTGTATGTTGTGTTATAAACTTATAAAATACACAACCAATGATTGTTATTCCTACGTCTTAAATTATCTGCCCATTTTAATTATCATGCAGAAAATATTCGTTAAATTTTTGTTTTCTGATCAAGCAATAATAATTGTATTATATACTCTTCCATCATCATAATCATTTGAAACCACATTGGAGAAATAAGTTTCTGACATAACTTATAAGATACATGTTGACATTTATTATTATACATGCTACTAAATGTTTTATTTAAAATGTGTAATACACTAGTACATGTTACTGAATTATGCATGTCACTGTACATATCTTACTTGATTGAGATTGGTACATATCCTACTTGATTGAGATTGGTACATATCTTACTTGATTAAGATTGGTACATATCCTACTTGAATGAGATTGGTGCATATCTTACTTGATCGAGATTGGTGCATATCTTACTTGATTGAGATTGGTGCATATCTTACTTGATTGAGATTGGCACATATCTTACTTAATTGAGATTGTTTAAAATGTGCTTACAAGTGTTATTTCATGTAAATAATTTTATATGAACATCAAGTCAGTACATAAATGATAATTACAAATATAGTAACATGTATATTTGAGAATAAATACAATTTAATAGAACTATGCACTCTACACAATTCCCTAGTTCTGAGAAAAAATTGTGAACTTCACCTACATAATATCAAGATCATGGAAGCATCTTACCCCATGGATCAAATTTGTACTTTTCTAGTTTGTCTCCCAATTTGGGTCTCACTGCAGCAAACCTGTGCCCTGTGCCTGCTAGACTTTCTAGTAGAACCAGAACAAACCTGCAACGATACACTTCGATATTACTGCAAACAGAAAAATCGACCACTTAGACAAAAATACTATAGATCTATTAAATGTACGTGCCTTAATTAGCGTACACCCTCTTTTATAATCAGCAGGATCCATAATTATTGTAATTTGATTAGTGTGGAACAACAAGTGGTGCCATCTGGTGTTAAACAGTTGGCACCACTTCATTTGTTCTAAACTAGTCACCAAATGACACCACTGGTGTTAACCATTTACCGTATTATCTAGAGAATAAGAATAGATTTGTTGACTTTTTCCATGGCCCAATTTTTTTTCAAACGTACGCGTATTAGGTCGAATACGGCAACTTGTGTGCACAATTTGACATGAACAGAAATCAATATCTATTTTATATGTTGTGTATACGCCAACAATAACAAACATCAACATTTATATTTTCCCACCAATAGTCAGTTTTAATTGCACCGAATGTTAACTGTATGATACTTCATTACTGTGCCTTGGTAACATTTATCTTACACAAGTGATAATGACAGAGATATTGCACATACTTTCCACCCTTTGCCATCTTCAGTGAGTTCCCGGTGCCACCTCAAGTGGCAAGGTGGTTCAGGATTCTGCAAACATGGTCAATACTATATCAGTGCACCATAAATACACAGGACCTTGATACAATAAACTTGGCTGCAACAATGCACTGAAGCTGTGAAGATAATCAAGATATATACTAACATAGCAAACCAGGTAATACTAGAAGGTGGGCATATAAAAATGTCATTGTATGATTCATATGTGCCAACTCTTGTGGGTTACCAAATTTTGTTAGATCTTGCAAGCATAGGAGACATTCCTTATGGTTTGTGGCACGGGACACAGCCTGCATTTGTAAAACGGGTTATGGCATGTGAATACTCTTGAGTGCTGAATAAGCGTCCCTATACGCATATTTATTTGATGAAAAACGCCACCCTATACGGCACTATACTATTATTAAATTTAGACATTTGTGCCAGCCTATATTTTCTGATAAATGTGGCAAATTATGCAGGGTATAATTTTTAGGAGAGCAGTCGCTCTCACTCCCTATTGCTAACGCTAATCAACCATCCACAAAGCGGTTTACCGCTCGCACTTAAGGAGTCAAGCCTTCCAAGCAAACTGTTCACTTTTCCTATCAACCTGTGCCTATGAGAATGATTATATCTTATGTAAACCACTTCAGGGTTAGGATTAGCTAGGGAAGGGGTTAGCTAGAGATGGGGTTAGCTACGGTTACGGTTGCATACCATCATTTCCTTGTGCCCAAGCACTTACAAAGTACTGCACACAACATGAAATTGGTATTGATATGTGGTGAATAGACATTTTGGAAAGGCAACAGTTATTGTTGATATTAAAAATTGCTAATTGTAGATTCTTAGCTTACCACAAGCTCTATAATGCTATTTTAGCATATGAAAAATAAACAAATTGTATTTATTAACAATGAAATATCATATTAGACATCAAATTGCGCAATATATCAGTTTGTGCACATCAAACGTTATAGCACAAAACTAAATTGTACATTTATTTGACATTTTATATTTAGTAGATCGGTTATAGGACACCTCCTAAGGGAGACTGTTCAACAGTTTAAATAGTAGCGGTGTTTAACCAGTAATGATCTTGCTGACTAGATGGAATCAATAACATATATATAATAATATAGTATTATCCAGTCTGACACCGACAACTTTACTTTTAAGTCAAACACACAACATGAGACAGGTTGGCAACTGTTTTTATTTATTTACTTTTTTTTTTTAAATATGAGCCCTAATTATATTATCAGAATTGCAAATTATAAGAATTTTGTTATAACAAATTAATAATTTTATCCAAATTATGTGTAATATCCACAATTAAGCGAACAACAACGACCAAAACATAAGCATATCAATATTTTATAACCGTGTTTGCAGGGTTGTTTGATTTAAATCATGATTTATATCACTCCAAATTTTAAATCATTGATTTATGATTTTTTTTATTGCTGATTTATATGAATTTAACACAAATAATTCTTTACAAGCATCGAGATCAACAAAGTTTTGTGTGTTTTTTAATAAACAAGCACAAAGTGCGCACACTTGCATTGGTGGCCATGTTAACGTTTTATCTGATTATAAGAAAACGTGACCATCAAAAATTCTTTAAATTTTTTACAGCAACTGCCATCATTTCATTGATATACTGAACAAATTTTATAAAAATCACATACATCCAGCTCTATTAAAACACCTGATGTGCGATGCCCATCAATTTTGACAAAAATAGCTATGTATTCATGCGCCCACGTGGCCCATAGCAGAAAAATTCCCATAAATCCCTCCACCCGTTAAACTCTCAAAAAAATGCACCATTTCACAGCCAATAGCTTCTACAAACAAACCTGTGAATATGCCTGCTCAATTGCACTTATGTCACATCATATGAATTGTTTAAATTCACATATCGCAATTTAATATGCCCTACATTCGTGTGAAACAATAAACAGGTAGGTCAACAGTGGTCTTACCCCTAAAATCACCTGCTCCCAACTAGAGCCTTCATATGTCTCCCTCTGATGGCTACGTTTTCATAATTTCGAACGACAGTCGTGAATTTAGCAGGGTCCCGTGCTTCTGGGGATCCTAGATTTTGATTCCAAAGCATTAGTCCGTTAGATTTCCATGATTAAATGAATCGGTCAGAATCCTTTGTTCTCGGGAGCTCGACATGGTATATTATTAGTTAAAACGCCATTATCACCGCGTAAACCGACCGTAAATGGCCGTCGTGCGCAGTGCCTGAAACCGGTTGTAACCGGCTGGTGGCGGTTTCCCTGAAACTGGCTTGCATATTAAATTCAATAAAACTTTAACGTCCATTTAAAAACAAAAATTCCCTGTTTTTTCGCAGATATAAAACGCGGTTACTATATCTGCGGTGACACGACGCGAATATGCACATTCAGAGGAAAAACCAAAATACACGGTGATCCGCGTAGTTTACTAAGCCTAACGAAGTCAAGCAATTTGGCTTCGGCGCTAAAAATTACAAATATACTAGTGAATTTTTCGCACCATACTATTATTTGTTTTGAAAAATTTGTTTGTAAGGCGAGCGCCTTTTGAACATGTGCAGCAAAACAACAGTTGCAAATTACCACACGAGTTCGTTTGCGAGTCTTATGGATTTATGTAGCAACTCGGATTGGTACGTATGACGGGAACTATTCCCCCTGCACTCCGTAGCACTTCTTGCACAACCACTCTGACAATGGGGGAAAGTGGACCGAAATCACGACACCGAAGAGAATGACAGACCGAGTCTGAGAACGGGACTGCAAGAGCTCCCCTATTATCGACCAGTCACTGGTTTGTTTACTATGCACTGTGACAGTACTTTGCATGCACCTCTGCATCATACACATTCTCAAAACTATGTTTTGCATAGCATAAATATTCCGTCAATATAATTTACTACATACGTAAAGAAGAAGCCAAATACAAGGTTTTTCTGATGGCTTACAACTGACCTTACAATGTGATCGCGCCCCTTACGGATAGTTTTGTCAAACAGCGAAGAGCTACCGTAAATCTAATAATACAGAGATGGGGCGAATTTTGCACGTAGGTTCTTGTTCGATACCACGCAGTTTGCAGTTTGAATGTTCCGGGATTTCACCACTCGGCTTGAATTGTGTAGAGGTTGGTGGTTGAAGATGAAGTGTTATTTTATAAAAAAAAATATTACTGGTACTGGAGCCGTACGTATAAATATGTTGCATCTTAAAGTGTGGGTGATATGTTCTCTTACTTACCATTGTATTTTTCCCCTCACCAGGTGATGGTCTGAGCCACCATCGACACTCACCAGACCTCTGCGATGTGCACAGTTTTTTCTATATCTTTGTGTGATGGCACATAAATCGATCTGGTTCTTCATTATATACCATCTGATACACACCCTATACAGGTGTCCTGCTCTGTGTTTGATGCAACTATCGGCAGCCACTTGTTTATTATCATTTAGGCAGTCCTTAGCTTTTACCAAACCAAACTTCTGACATGCTGTATGATGATTATAGGCACATGTTCTCTCTACCGAGGCTTCCAGAATCGTGCACGTTATGGAGGTAATCGAGGCTGACCGGCCGGTAGTTGGTACCTTTCACTATCGAACCCTTCTTGCATATTGGTGTGACTGTGGTTCGTTTAAAATGGTAAAGGTACGTTCGTATATATAACGTGGTATCCAGTCTTTGGGACTGTTCAAAGCGCTTTACACTTCACCCCTGGAAAACTTGTCCATTCCAACTCCATCTCGACTTATCTGGGATGCAGCCACGCTGTAATTACTGCACGAAGATTATTTGTTCAGATATCCACTTCTATCTGTAGCCAGGTACTCATTTATATAATTGAGTGAACTGTGACAACGTGGATTCGAACTCAGGTTCTATCGATTAGGAGCCCGACGTTCTAGCCGCTATGATTCCATGCCCCACTACAGTTTACAGTCTTACAGTCTCAGGGTATCTGTCCTGTGCCTAGCGACTGGTGGAACATTCAGACTCATACTACATATTTTCAGCACCCATGTAGGCAGCCATCTGGGCTTGGTGCATACCTTGTCGGTGTGAAATGTTTGTAGTTTCTCAGTCTCATTTCTTCAGTGAATGGAGTTGTTAGCCATCAATTTGTTCTCTGGTGGAATTCTGGGATGGTCGACTTTTCCTTGTCAACAAATACTGACTTGAAGAAGTCTCCCAGAACATCTGCCACCTCCTGGCCATCTATGTTAAACCACCAAGTTGACTTAGTGACACCTTTACTTTCAGTTTGGCTCTCAAATTTTCATAGACATAGAACTTCTTTGGTTCCCTCTTGGAATTGTTGATTAGTTTCTCTTCGTACGTTTTCTGTGCTTGTCTGATTATGATCGCATATGAATGATCACAGTAAGGATTCATGATCGCTTCTTCCCATTGGTGACAGATACGTGACATTGTCGACCTTATATGTATTTATTCTTGTAGTCCAAATGAATTTCACCATCACTTAATTGTAGGCGAAAAGGCTCTTGCTACTCTGCGTATTTAACGGTTGCATGCTGTCTTAGTAATGTTGCGGCTGCCCAATGGCAATATTAGAACAAACAGGTGCTTGAACTAATTCGTCTTACAAAGGCTACATTTAGTGAAAAACACCTTCGCCACGAGAAGGAATGTAGAGGGAGTTTTCCGGTCAGAAGCTACATAATAATATTATTATGATGGCCAGATGAGGCATTTCATAGGCACTGCAGTGCTCATGAGTTGTTCAATCTCAGTCCCATTTCGACTGTGATTAACAGCTATATGGGCTTTGAGGACAAACATGCATATGTATGTAAGTGTGTATGTATGTATGTGTGTGTGTGTGTGTGTGTGTGTGTGTGTGCGTGCGTGCGTGCGTGCGTGCGTGCGTGCGTGCGTGCGTGCGTGCGTGCGTGCGTGCGTGCGTGCGTGCGTGCGTGCGTGCGTACGTACGTACGTATGTATGTATGTATGTATGTAAGTATGTATGTACACACACACACACACACACACACACACACACACACACACACACACACACACACACACACACACACACACACACACACACACTTGCATATTGCAACTTAATTGTACACATAATATTATTACCAAGAAATCTTGGTTTACTTGACAAAAAACTAATATCCATTTGTAACTGCTCTCGGTGGAAAACTCTGCACCTCTGTGCATACCATTATTCTGAAGGTATAAATTTATCAACCAGCTGTTGACACAAACATAATTCAGGAACCACTGATAATGCGGGGTTGGTTGAACTTTGTTAACAAGCTATATTTTGTAATTTTATGGTAATATATACCTTTACGCTTTCTATTATATTAGTAGCATTACATATAAAATACTCATTGTTTAGCAATGAATTACAAAAAAGTAGTGTGCCATTATATTTAGTGTTAATATATTAGTTGCTTACTATTTTAATAATAAATATCATATCGTACGCCAATCAGAATTCAAGCGTACAATTTCTGCGTGACAGCAGTCAACATTTCCGGGTCGACAACGTTGCAGAATTGTTTCGTGCCACGTTACAAACCGTGTAAGTGCGCGTGTAATCACGGCGAGTAAATTCACATTACATTGTTATCATCTGGATTAAACAGGGAATAATTCAACATGATTATGGACGTCACACTCCTAGCCTTACTTTTGGCCAGTTTGGTGAGCGTCGAATCTGTGATGTTCTATTTGCCGGCTAACAGCAAGCGATGTTTGAAGGAAGAAATTCACAAGGATGTCTTGGTGACTGGAGAATATACGTTATCGGAGGGTCCTGGTCAGAAAACCAACTTGCGAGTAAGTAATATCCTACACAGTTCTGTCTGTGAGGTGTTGCACTTTCTGCCCTTACCACGTAAACGGTGACCTTTTGTTGTCAATGCCAATGTAAAGGCTTGGCAAGGCACTCCGCTCACAACTGTCAAGGCTCAAGCTTCTTAATTACAACTACATGCGGTACTCATTTAGCTTAAATGATTTAAGAGTGTACCATAAATTTAATTAATTGTGCTTTTTGTGAGGTAGTGTTGGTGCTTTACTAAAAACAAATAGGCTGACTATTGCACACATCGAAGGTGAAGTTTGACAGTAAAATGCTGTGTTCGTTGTTGGGCAGAATGTGTAATGTAGGTACGTGACAATTATTTTAGAATACATTGTATCTCAATAAAACTGATACCACAGAAAAGAGCTTGGAAACAGCTTTAACATGGTGTTTAGATATTTGTTCTATGGTGAATATTAAGAAAGTTATGCCAATTTGAATGTCGGAAATTATGTCTAAATTTCGTCCCTTTGTTTTACAGTAAAACATAGGCAAACGTGTGACCAGTAATCAAGTTTTTGCACTTCAAAATGTCATAACTTTCTTAATATTAATATTATTAAGATAAAAATTTTAGTGTATAATTCCCATGGACAACTATTTATAATGATGTAGTTTTCATTACATTGTGATGCCAATTCAGTTCTTAGATTAATAATTAATTACTCAAACGAATCATTTTATGAAATTATTTTTTTTATAAATTCATTCATACATCATATATTTTAATGAAATGTTCAATGAGATCACACCACAAAATAACATACAAACTGGTTATGGGAAAGTAATGTGTCTGTCCATAGTATTTCTCCAATCACACATCATTAATTACTTCCCGAATCACTAATTAACCAACTTATTGGATTCATAAATTTCTTTAAAATGTCATTCATAATTAATATATTTCAATGATATACATACAATAAAACACTACTAAGGAGTAGAGAAACTGGACATAGCAAAATTAAGTATGTAAAATGTATGTCACAATTACACATAATTAATTATTTCATGAATAACTAATTAACCGACTTAATTAGACATACAGACATGCAAACATTACAATTGTTTTACATATATTCATAGTTAGTCATAGACACTTGAACAATTCCACATAATTAATTATTTCAAGAATAACTAATTAACCGACTTAATTAGGCATACAGACATGCAAACATGACAATTGTTTTACATGTATTCATTGTTAGTCATAGACACCTGAACAATTTCAATGACATTTTCAGTAAAAAAACAACAGAAACTAGACATAATGACAATTGTTCTACATGTAGTCATTGTCTGTCATCAACAACATCATTCAAAGCTGTGAGTGTACGCGAAATCACACGGTCATGTTCAGTGTACACAAACAACACATGACCATTCAGGATGTCTTCATCAGCACAGGGCAAGGTAGCGAAGTTGTCTGTTAAATGCTGCGTAGCAAGTCCAACTTTGGCAGCAGGAACCTTCCGTTTCTTTTTTGGAGGCATCTTCTGAAATTAAAATGTATAATATGTATTAATTAGTATGCAATAGTATCCAGATTATAGATACTAAAACAAGATTCAATATATTATACTTAAGTGAGCATATGATGTGTTCTAATATATAATCAGACCCACCACTCAAATAACCTAACTCTAACTGCTTGTGTATTAAGTATTCATCACATAAACCACAATCACATAAAAGACTTACAAGTAGTTTCAATTACAATTTAGAGTAACAATGGCTTCTTTTTGTGTTGAATCACCTTTTGTGTTAGCTCCAAAGTCCAAATAGGCTGAACAGCCAACAGAAGCAATGTCAATGAGGACTGCTCAATCAAATTATCTAATTGCATCAAATAAACAATCACTATCAAGTAAAATAACCAAATACTAAATACTCACACTAAGTTACAGTCAAACATTAAGTAAAAACAACTGATGTAGCAGAATTCATTGAAACCTCTATAGATCTAACAGCAAACAAGCTTAAATGCACATGTCTTTGTTTGTAAACACTTGCTGAATAGCTAATGAGGACGCCTAAAACAGGTCACGTGATCACCGGGCTGGCGACAACAACGATTGAGAACGATCAGAAATCGTCAATCATCCACTAATCCATATTATTGCATGAGTTACCAACAATCCATAACTGGCTAAAATAATATAACATTAATACTGGATGCCTTAATTGCACAATTAAACGTGGTTTTGATGGTAAAATAAAACAGTGGGTGATCGTTCGAATTTGTCAACATCGACATTTCTCGGAGCGAACATCGGTTTTACCGCGGCTAAAAACAAATACTTCTCTGCCATAGATTTTTCCCAAACTTGGCCAATATATACATAAATATACATTAAACATGTGTATAAAGTTTAAAAAGTTTCATATCCTTACCTTCAAGAAGAATATTGACGCTGAAAATGACGCATGATTTCAAAATGTCACAACTTTCAAAGTTTCCCTCCGATATCAACCATTCGAAAACGAGGTAGCAGGGGAACATGTGAACTATGTCATCAGTATGGTTGTTGCTTGGGAATCCCTCAAATAGACCGATGACGCTACAGAAAAGGGGTCGACCCCTTTCCCCGAAGCGCTCTGCGGCGAAACAGTTCTCGCGGCCGAAGCGGCCGCCGCGGGGTGGGGGAGTTTGTCACGTACCTATGTAATGTCATGGCCATCTGTTTAGTAAAGGTGCTTTCTCACTGCATGCATCTAGGCAGTGTTTGCTGCCTCATTCTACTCTCTTACATAGCGGTGGCGATCGAGGCCATGGGAAGCCTAAGGCTAACCATGTATGCAAGACTTTATGAGCCAAAACCAGTTCGGAACTGAATAAATTAAGATTAAAAACTGACATGCACTAACTCTTTGACATGTGTATTCAGTGACCCACCACCTGTGCAGTGGCTTCAAGGAGTAGAAGAAATATGCCCTTGAACAAATAATTTATAATAATTTGTTATACGTGATTGGTGAGCGATATTTCCGTAACTCAACCCGTGCACAATGTTACGTGATGTTACAGTTTTGATCACGATTATTGTGAAGTAACTTTAGTGATATATGTATAACAATGATATACACTAAATACCTGTTTATTATGTATGTTTATTGCATTTTAATTATGTTCCATATATCTCAGATGAGTTTTTGGCCCATTGGAACTACGCTCGTTACTGTGGCATTTGACTATACCTAGCATGCCAATGTGTCAAGATCAGTGTTTCAAAATTAGAATCAATGTTGCTGATGAGTTTTTGGCCCATTGGAACTACGCTCGTTACTGTGGCATTTGACTATACCTAGCATGCCAATGTGTCAAGATCAGTGTTTCAAAATTAGAATCAATGTTGCTATTCACACAGCTTCAGCGGAAAGCTCTTGAACTTGATACTTTGGCAGACAGACATTCATAACATCCTGGACATATGTGATTCTGTTTTTGACAGACTGTTAAGATTGATGTGTCATATACAGCCAAGTCAGTAAGGTTATTGGAAAGTGTTTTGTCTTGGGTTTATAAATTGGTCTGTATAAAGTATATGAATGTAAATAAATATGAGAATGAAATGCAAATGTCATTATTATTTCAACATCGATCTTTATATTAAAATAGATACCTGGTATAAAGTATTGAATACATGAGAAAAAAATCCTGTTTTGGTACAATTGGCGCAACGGTACTGGTTACCAAATTGGCCTTGAAATAGTGTAGGATTAGTAATTGTTGATAACAAATTGTTAATAACAGTCTTCTCTATCATGTAAAAGTAATAGTCAGTATTAAGCTACACTTAAAAAACAAATTCTTGTCCTGCACCATAAATTGCGTGTTTTTGTTATAGGTGACTGATGCCAAAGGACATATTCTTTATAACAAGGAGGATGCATCAACTGGCAAATTTGCATTTACAACAGAGGAGTATGATCTGTTTGAAGTCTGCTTTGAAAGCAAGATGGTTGGAGGTGAGTGATTCTGCAGTTCTCTTCATTTTTTGCACAGAGACATATACAGTTTTTTTCTTCAGAATAATATGTATTATTTTGTAATATTATAGCAAGCATTTGAGGGGCAGGACAATTGTAATGTTATAAAACTTTGTTTCTAGGTGGGCGTGGAGCCGACAGAGAGGTGTCACTGCGTATCAAGCATGGAGTTGAAGCTAAAAGCTATGAAAATGTAAGTGCTCTCTCTGTCTGGCTTAAGTCGTTTTTGTGCCTAGCAGGTCATTATCACGTTTGTCATTGTATGATAAAAGTGTCGCTCAACAACACTGACCTCTTGCTATATAGACTCCCGGTGCAGGGAACAACCTCTTAAAAGGAACGACTTTGAAATCCCCATTCTGCCCTGCATTGTTTTATGATAAATTGTGTCTGGATGATAAAACCACATTTGAAGCAATTTTAACCCTCTCGTGGTCAGAATGCCTGGATCAACCCAACACTGCCTCACGGTCAGAACACCTGGATCAACCCACCAACATGGCTATATTTAAACTGCATGGCATAAACCAGTGTCACCAAGTAACAATTCCTTCCAGCAGCTGGCAGATAATATAGTGAAGTTTGACTAGTGTCAAGTTAAAAACAATGGCGATTCCCGTGACTAAATAGTAACAAACACATCCTTGTTTGGCATTCAATGACGCTGTCATTAATTGGATGACAGAACCTTTTTTAAACTAAGTCACCAAAGAGTAAAAGCAATTTCATCCAATGAGAGTAAACATCATTATTCACTGCAGGGTAGCAACATGGCTGACACATGACAACTTTAAAAACACGCACCCTTTGGCAATGTCGACAGTCAAATGGTAACTTTTGAGTGGTCTATTTTATTGTGAAAAAACCAGTATTAATGCGCAGCGAGTTAGAGTTAGCGTGTATTTGTAGTTTGATTGTGATTACAAACCTTGTCATTATGTCGAACTCCAGTGATTTGGATTTTGAGGGGATTTGGGAAGAGAGTTTCTAAAGAACGTTGACGCCTGGAAGCAATGTTTTGCAACACATACAGTTACACAGTTTAAATATAACGGTGACATGAAAATCACACGATAGTTCCGATGGCTACAACGAGGAAGAAAGATGTGAAATCATGCCAATACTATGATTTCAGTTTTATTTACTGAATACAGCTAATTCTACAGCATATTAATTTATAAACATTTCATGTGCAGCATGTATCCTGTATTTATTTGTAAAATATATTTTAAATAATGAATTAACAAGAATAATTTTTATATTTTTTGTTTTTTAAACTTTAGCGAAGCATAGTTTATTTGTAAATTCATTTAAATGTCTTTTTGCTGGTTCATGAATTAGTTCTTCAAATACAGTGCTAGTTTCATTTGACTCGGATAATACTGTTATTAAATTAAAACATTTGTGCCAGTCTACATTCTCCGATAATCATGGCAAATTATGCAGGGCATAATTTTTAGGAGAGCAATTGCTAGTGCTAATCATTCATCAATGGAGCGGTTTACTGCTAAAATCACTTGCTCCCAACTGGAGCTGCATGTGGCTCCCTCTGATGGCTAAGTTTTCATCCTTTCGAACGACAGTCATGAATTTAGCGGGATCCCGTGCTTCTGAGGATCCTAGATCATATTATTGATCCCTAAGCGTTAGACTGTTAGATTTCTATGATTAGATGAATCAGTCAGAATCCTTAGTTCTCGAAAACTCGACATGGTATATTATTAGTTAAAACGCCATTATCACTGCGTAAACCGACCGTAAATGGCCGCCGTATGCAGCACCTCAAACTGGTCGTAACCGACTGGCGGCGGTTTCCCCTGAAACGGACTTGCGTATTAAATTCAATAAAACTTTACAGTCCATTTAAAAAAACGAAAAATTCCCCAGTTTTTCGCAGATGTAAAATGCGGTTACTATATCTGTGGTGACGCGAATACGCACAAAGTTTATGCATATTCGACAGAAAAACCCAAAATACACGGCGATCCACATAGTTTTCTAGGGATGCCTTTGGCTTCATGTCGAGTAAAAATATTGCTTCAGTGGCACTGAATCAGTGCTAAAAAAGACAAATATACTCCCCCCCCGCCCCCCTGTACTGTTATTCGGCACTATAGTATTATTAAATTTGACCGATTTGCCACCCTATACTGTTTTGGCCTATATGTTTTTTTGACACTCGAGAGTAAACATTTATTTGCATTCAAAGTCAGTTACAGGATTTATTCACAATATCATTTCATAATTTTATGGGTTTCATTAGCAGCACGTTTTGCATTAATTTGGCCACGAAAGGATTAAAGGAGCATCCTTCACAAATCTCATTGAAGCCATGTTTCAGTGTGGCGCTGAGCTGGAATAACACGACTGAAACGACCATAACTCTCGATTTTTAGTCATTTTTGCATTATCGTAACATTTTTGTGCATCTTTGTTGAACTGGTACACATATGTACATGCATGTCTTCACTGCTCTACTTTCTACTGTCTTGTTCCAATACTGCTCTACTTTCTACTGTCTTGTTCCAATGGTGATTTTGGGTACCAAACTGTTGGACAACAACAAAGTTACCCCACCCCCTTTTCCCCTTTCCCCAGCCACCCCTCACATGTCCAAACACATCCAAGAGATACAATGACATCAACATTACTCTACCTCTAAAAAAAAGTCACGTTCCCTTGTACACGTGGATGTGTGGAACACTGGCCAGGTCCCAACATGTTCCATATAGCAAGGGGCATATAGACTTGGGGGCAATTATGTTTTAATTGGAATGCTAATTCTGGAATTGGTGTTACATCTAAAAAAAATATTTGGAATTGGTGAAAACTACTTTTTCAATTACATCATGTATATACATTTGACATTTAACCCAAATTATTCACTACAAATAATTAGTAAATATAACATGTTGCAGGTGTCATAATGTACCATAATATGCATAACTTACAAATTCACCACAATGTTTCATAACTTCCAGAAAATACCTACATTCTTTGCTGGGCTATATCTGATGTTGTAAACTGTTCAGCCATTATGGCTAACCCCCATTTTTTATTTATTCAAAATTTCTGTAATAGTAGTGTAGTAAAAATGGTGGTGTAATAAAACGCTGTGTACTACATCCAGTAAGTACTGCACATTCACTGTTATGTGCATATTACGTAATCTTTATACCGCCCGAAAGGTGGAATTGAACCACTCCGACGCTAGTCGGCTACAGGTTTGAAGCCTGCACCCCGGACCACCGAGGCTCATCCGGGCAATTGATATAACAGTTGGCTATTGTTTATATATCTCTGTCTTCACCATGTGTTAACCTTACACATCATCTCATTTGTGTAAGGATGACATTTTCAAATGTAATAAATTAAGGTGACCATGGTTGCCTGATTATTTCTTCATGCCCAACTTGTACATTTTATGAGCAATGTTTTAATATGACACATAGTTTTCTAAGACTTAGTAATATGTCTTAATCAATAATTCTTGATAAATTCATGATGGACTTTGGCTGTGGTAGGCATGACCTATCAGCCGTTGTCAAGACTGTAACGTGTGAACCACTTCATTATGTAACTTGGTGACTGACCCTTTCTAAGCTATTGTGTATTCCTTACTGTACACTGCTTAGTGCTAATGGGTCATTCCAATGTTTTTCCTTTGTGAAAGATGCAGACATTTCAGTATCATTAATCTATGAAAACATTAGTGAATTTATATTTGGTTTAACTGCATCAAATTGAAAAGGATATAGTTTTGCCTAACTTGTGGAATATTTTATTGATTGATAAATATTAGTGATATGTCATAATCAAAGACACCTGTACATGGAAAAGGGTGTACATTTCAATCAGCTCAACTTGAAAAGGGTATCGTTTTGCAGAAGTATAAAACTTGTTTATTATGGAGTCAGTGATGGTGTACTGGCAATGTATTTAGTGTTCCCACTCCGAGTTGTGTCTGGTCTGACCTGCCATGTCTACTGAAGTTCATCCATTCTCTAGTGCACAAATTAATAGTCTTGGTCTTGTTGTATTGCAGCTTGCAAAGGCCGAGAAGTTGAAGCCACTTGAGATCGAGTTGAAGAAGCTGGAAGACTTGTCGCAGTCCATAGTCAATGACTTCGCCTACATGCGATCCAGGGAAGAGGATATGAGAGACACAAATGGTCAGTTTCACATGGCTTTGTTCTGTGGATTCAATTTAGGAACTTTAGTCACATTGTCTGTATTGATTATTGATACTTTCTAGCACTTCATATGCTAATATCTCAAAGGTTTGTTTGTTTAATAATTGATAATTTCAGTGATAAGCTGGTAAGCCTGGTAGTAGTCTGAACCCAATATAAAGTCTGAAATGAAACCACCAGAAGATTATTGATTTTTAATACCTTGTTAATTGGTATTCAAAAGTGAATTAAAAAAAATTGAGACTTAAGGAAGTATCGTCACTAGAGAGATTATTTGATTCTGAATACATTGTTATTTAAATTATTTGTCTGAGTAAAAAATATGATGCTTTTCAATTTGTGTACTTGTGAAATTTTGGTAATTATAATCTGCCTGGATCACTATGCTTTTTGTTTAAAATTCTCCCCTTGTGAATGATGAGTGCTGTGTTTTCAGAGTCGACCCACTCCCGCGTGCTCTACTTCAGCGTCTTCTCCATGTGTTGTCTCATCGGTCTCGCCACCTGGCAGGTTCTCTACTTGCGGCGATTCTTCAAGGCAAAGAAGCTCATCGAATAAACATATTCCATCCATGCCCGCCACCCACCATTTGATACTAGACTACAGAACGACACTATAGACTTCATTGCTATTGCATTCTGTTAATGAACATTTCTGTCATCTTGGCAACCGTGTGACAGCATTCAAAATCAATTCATTTATAAACCCTGTGACATTTAAGTTTTGTAGTTAAGGTATGCAAATTCATATTTCAAGTGCCTGCTACACATTTTTGTGTGTTGACCAGGTACCTAGGATTTTAATAATGTAAGTTATGTCTTTATAAAATTTCGAGTTGCACCTTTTTGTTTGTTGAATAAGACCTCTAATTTATTAAATCCAGCGTTTTGTGTGTGCATTTTATTGTTGTTAAGAGTTATAAAAATACCAATCGCAAGAATAGATGTTTCAGCTCTGAAGCAACATTTATGTAAAATGTACTGGTTTGAACAGAGACATGTAAATACATTGTCAGAAGCAGAGATGGCTGCCTAATGAACCAAGGGTAACAGCAGCTTCATTAGTCCAGTGTACAACAACAGTATCGTTCCTGTACACTGGACTAACAAATAAGAGCAAACCGAGTTGTACAAATCATTTCTCTAGAATCACAGATAGTTTGCAGGAGTTGTAGGAAATGTAGTTTATGTTGTAGATTCTAATAGCTATTTAAACCACACAGTGTGTCAAAATTATTCTTTCGTAAATATATTGTGGTTTTCTTTCCTAGAAGTAGCAATGCCAGGCTGGGAGAGAAAAGATTTAGCATCATTTCCCCTATTAATGTTCACCTTTCAAGAGTTAACAGTACTAATCCATATCATATACATTAATATCACTATATATGCAATACTATGAATTGTACAAAATAGTTGTCACCAGAATTACAGCCTTCCTGTCATGTGCTGTTTCTCGGATAGCGAATTAGTTCAGATGACGTCTCCCTTGTTCATAGCTTATAATGCTGTGATGTTTGTAGCTGTACTTCATGATTGTTTCTGGTGATTTATAGTTTACTAGATAGATTGTATGTTTGTCTTGTTCCAATGGCTACAATTGTGATAGCCAAGTGTGTACAGAGGAGTGTCAAGTGTTGGTCAGTACCAGTGACATCTACATTAGGCATTGGTGCACAACAACCTCGTCTGAAATGGTTACACAGTTTCTTGTTCTCGTTCTTCAGTCTCTGGTTGCTAAGCAGTCATTTAAGGCATCCAGACATTCTTTGTTCTATTTTGGGTATATGTGATAATCAAGATGTTTATTAGTCACAGTACAATGGCATTACATTAGCTAACATGATGTTTATTTATACTAACCAGGTTTTTCCTACACAAATTAATGTCAAACGTAAAAGTGAGTAGAATGACGGTTTCTGGTAATTGTGAGAAGCTCAAATCGTTGCCCAGGGTTGCTGATGTTCCATGTATGTGTGTACTGTGACATGAAGAATTTGAAAATAAATTTATACCAAATTATGTTTTCATTATTCATGTGTGGCTAATGGCTAGGAAACAAAGCAGCATAACTGTTGAGATACCAGTGATTGTGGAAAATTGAGATTTGAGGGTTATGCTTGCCTACGCCTGCAACAGACACAACACCTGATAAGGCATTGCCAAAATTACTGTAGGACTATAATTTGACAGTGTGATTGGTCTTTGAGCAGTTGACAGTTACGTGGGTAACACAACATCCTAGTTATCAACTTCAACACTGAAGTTTTAACGGTAATTTCTGCAGTGGCAATGTTCAAATATTTTTGTTCAAGGTCGCTATGCTGCACTGTCGAATATTCTACAAGAAAAAATCAATCCAATTTATCTTTTGTCAACGTTGGCTTCAATTTTGGATAAAAAATTGTTTTTAATTAGAAATGATTGGTATGTACTCCGTTCATAAAATATGTGCAATCAACATGAAAATATCAGAATATCTTTCAACCTCTAGAAATTGTAACTAAATCTCTATTAATAATCATTCTGTATAATACAATTAAGTTTCCTTTAAATGTACAACCCCTTGGATATCAAACTATAAATATGTATGTTTTTTATTAATACATTTTTGGTCATCTTTTTTAAATTAAATGTTGTTTGTTTACCTTTAGTATTTCTACAAATGCATTTAATCACTAATTATGTCAACTACTCTGATCTTTATAAATAAAAGGCTTCACAAATGTTTTATTTATTACAGTGTATTATTACGGATGTAATTCCAGTCAATCATGCATCTGTACGTCTGCACACAATGATTCTGTATCGTCCTCGTCAAAGTATTTCTCCTCTTCATCGTGTCCTCGAATGTCAAGTGGATCATACTCCACGCTGTTGTCGACGTCACTGAAAGAACGAAATATCTATTATAACAAGGCTATTCACATTTGCAAGTTACACGATCTAACAATCAAAGCTGATTCTTTTGGTGATTTAAAAAAGTATGCACATTTATTAAATTGACTGTGCATATTACTTAAACTATTAACGCATTATAGGTATAAATATCAGTGAACCTGATTCGCGATGGGCTATATAAATTAAGAAGAGAGTTTTAAGTCCGATGTGCTGTTTTTAGCGTAACATGTCAAACCTGTAATTGAAGTCTCTGTCTTCACCATTGATAAACCGCAGCTTCATCGTTTGCAAGAACTCGTCTCTCAGCATCTGTTTCTCTGCCTCAGATAAATCTTCCTTCTCCTTTCTCTGCTGTCTCCGTCCTACAGTGTAGGAAGAAACCAACAAAAACTACCATGAGCTACATAAATTATTATTATGTTTTGCCATACAACATATTTTACGTTTTAGTGACATTTTATCAAGACATTCACTGCAATAAGTATTATTCTTGTTTAGTGATTATTAATATCCATTAAATGCCTGTTAATTGCCCTGTTATTATAACGTGTGAGAAAACAGTAAGAAGTTCCAGCAACAACCACAGTACATTATGAATTTAGAGACCCATGTCATAGCATTGCGAAGACAAGCAATAAAATACAAATCTGTCCACATATTACTGGGTGGATAGAGACAAAGTAAAAATCATAGCGCTGTGACTAGTCCAACACAAATAACGTGATATGAAAAATTATCGTACATCTTCCTGTAGTTTCATAGCTGTTTTTCATTTCATGGAAAGCAGAAGAGGAAAGCGACAGAAGAAGAGGAAGACCAAAGCTGCGATGGAAAGACTGTGTCAAACGAGATCTGGAAAGGGCAGGTATGAACAGCCAAGAGTGGAAGACCACTGCAGAAGACAGAGGGAAATGGGGAACATTAACAAGGAAAGTAGAAGAAGCAATCAAGTGACTTTGACCCCACCCCGCAAGGGAGCAAGGGGAAGAAGAAGTAAAGAAGAAGAAGCATGTTTCATGTGGGTTGTATGCCAAAACCAAGCACCTCTGAGCTCAGGTCCTTGAGATTTAGGCACCATATAAGTTATTAATACTGAAATTCATTACTCAGGGTCTATGGGTGGTGGTTCTGGTGACTGACCTATGCCAAAGTCCTCATCCAGATCACTGCCATCATCTTCACTTTCTTCCATCTGTCCCTCCTGGAATGAATCGCAGCATCTTTAATATAAAGTAGTTTGTGACTCTCTGTCTGTTCCCTTGCATCTCTGTCAGTTTCACATGTATGGGGCTGAAATTGTTTAGGGTGCCCATGGTGGTGGTTCGTACATAAAAAAAATAGTTTAAATTCCCGGGGTTGGGTTTTACGCCAAAGGAACCAACTTTTGACGTAAATGATATAACTCAAAACAATAGTTTCTGCCATTGGTATGTGATCTACATGAAACGTCCACTGAACACTTCGTGATTTTTGGAGCGTGAAGTTGTCATTGCCAGTGGCATTGCACTACTTGACTATGTACAGTCGCGCCTCGTTATAACGCGGTAGTCGGGGTCCACGACTTCGGACCGCGTTGTAAGCGAGGCGCGTTAGGTGTTCTCATATCTGCCACCAGGGAGCTACTAAACAACAGCGACCGCCGCCGGCTGCTCCAAGTCCATGAACCCTGTCGAAGCCCCGTGTGCTTGCAGCATTGTCTTATACGGCAATATGCAGTTTATGGAACTTATTAAACGCGTATACTAGCATCAACGTGTATTATTTTTAAATGTCACACCCTCTTGACTCTTGAACTGAATAAAACACATGTACGAATCGAAAATAATAACCTGGACCTGAGCAGCCGAAAACGTATATGATTTGACAAACGTAGTATGGAAGCTGATAAAACACAGAAAAAGACAATAGGTAGAATTAATAATTGTTTCACTTCGTCTTTCAACCGATCTCGACCAAAGCATAAATTTATTACGCACCACTTAACATCGATTCATCATTTCATGTGCGGATGACGAATTCGTATTTTCGCCACCGGTAGCGCCTTGGGTTAGGAATTTGGCATGTTGGTTTCGCGTCGCGAAAACGATTAAATTTACGATGTAACGGAAGCATGTAATTTCACCCAAGTGTTATGTTGGTGCTGCTTGTTAAATGCATTTAAAACGGTTGATCTGATTCTTACGCGAGGCATATTTGTGAATCTCGATTGCAATTTACAAACCGTCGAAGCGAAGCCAGCGACAGCGATTGATGTCGGCGGCAGCGCAACACAAACAACACGTTGATACTCGTTCATTGACATTGTTCACCTAATGTTTCTTGAGAATTGTCAAAGCAATTCTAAGTAGGTTTAAGCGGGCCCATTTGACATTTTCCCCTGGCGGCAGAAATTCGGGGTCCACGACCGACCGCGTTATATCCGAATCCGCGTAATAACGGGGCGCGTTATAACGAGGCGCGACTGTAGTACAAGGAGTCATAAGCTCTTGGTAGTACAAGGAGGCATAAGCTCTTGGTAGTACAAGGAGTCATAAGCTCTTGGTAGTACAAGGAGTCATAAGCTCTTGGTAGTACAAGGAGTCATAAGCTCTTGGTAGTACAAGGAGTCATAAGCTCTTGGTAGTACAAGGAGTCATAAGCTCTTGGTAGTACAAGGAGTCATAAGCTCTTGGTAGTACAAGGAGTCATAAGCTCTTGGTAGTACAAGGAGTCATAAGCTCTGGCAAAGGTTGCCTTTTTGTCCCATGCAACGTCGGGCAACTCGGTTAGTCAGTATACAGTTATGAAGTCCACAACTGGGGTTAATATTTGTATTTAAATATGCTGATTTTGTGTATTTGTGTTTGATTTTTTCCAAGTCCATAATTATGTGAATTTGATGTTCATATTTGGTGTATTTGGTCGAATGCATGTACCAAATACAGCAACTTATATTTGGTGTATTTGGCCTGCTTGAACAAGCTCATTTTAGGCTTCTAAATATAACCCACTTCTTCCCCATTTAATTCACCAATAATATTAATTGGTGAATTAAGTGACATATTTGACAGGTTATATTGTATATTTGTACATTTTTATATAATACCCTATTTGAACTTAACCTTGTGTACTTTAATAGAGCATATTTGTATATGATTCACAATGTATTTGACCTATAAACCATTCACAATTTCAGAAAGTTGACTGGACATGTTCAGGGTACATATATGAGACACCCCCAGAAATCCACAACAGCCTTGCAAAGTACTTTATTAGACTGCATGTAAGAACAACACAAAAAAGTGTGGATGTTGTTGGGCTGCTGCTGCTGCTGCTGCTTCAACAACAAATGCAGCTATAATTTTTTTACAAAATGTCAGGTATGTATTTAGTAAACAAATATATTAAGTACATACTCTAACTATAAAGAAAACACAAAAAATTTAAAAGAATTAAATGGCTCACCTCAACATCTCTCTGCCTGTTGTACAGTACATTATCATACTGCATCTGAATGTGTGACAAGAGGATGCTCGAGAATGTCAAATCACTCTTATCAATCTGTGCAGCCACCTCGTCCTCTGTCAGATGCTGCCCTACCATCTGTTCATACAACAGGGGGTCTCTGTGCTTCATTGTGTCATCACTAAAATAGTCCCCTCCTTCCATGAGCTTTTTCATGGCTTCATATCGCCGATTTCTAATGACTGTCCGATTCTTTTTATTGTTGTGCAGTTTCTCAATTTCTTTCAGATGAAAATCAATCACATAGTCATCTTTGAGAGGCTCAAAGTATGCCAGGTCCTCACTAGAGATGTGTTTGCCAAAACGAGACAGGAAGATCGCCGGCTTTCTGTCAAGCAGTTCAGCTGCAATTTCCCGTTTTTCGTCAAATGTGAGGTCAGGCTCGCCGCGTTGCTGGTGTCGAAAATGTGCATCACTTTTTGCTACCCCATCTAGTATTGCATGTCGAAGAGCAGCGGTAACACACCTGTCTGTCTGGTCACCACTCGCGACAGGTGACACAGAGGCAACATTTGGTTTAAGGTCAGGGTCAACTCCCATTTTGCTGTCCACATCATTGTTAAATTTTGATGGCTCCTCAACAACAGGGTCTGTCTGTAAGTCAATGCATTCCATTTGGTCGCTTAGAGTTCTGTCGTTGACGTCAATACTTTCACCCATGTCACTGGTAGGTTCAGCTGTCTTGTGAGACTGAGATAAACATTGTGTGTCTACCATCGCTGTCTCATTGCTGGCTTGGTCAACACGGTCTCCCCAACTATGATCAGCCTCTGTCACTTCATTTACTGTGGCCTTGGCCATGCTTCATGGAAACAACGACTGTTTACTTGTAGAAAATCCTTATCCTACAATGATAAATGTTGATGGTAAGTAAAATGTGCTGTTTATGTCAATTTAACCGTGTGCATGTAGCATCTTGTAGAGTACACATAAGAATCATTAAGCTTTTAATCAACAACAACAACAACGTACTGTCATGTAAGGTATCACGATCCTCAGTCAAGGGTGCTTATAATATAATTTTTCACGTTTATAATTTATATTCACAGTGTCTTCACATTCAACATGCTCTCTACCGTTAGTTAGTTTCTGCAAAACAGCCTCAAAGAATTTCTGAGCTGTGATGTGTACTTTTCTAGAGGTAGACAACATAATCTTGATTGAGAATTAGCTAGCGATGAAGAACTGGTTAGTAAATGTTGCATGTTATAATATTATACAGCCACTGTATGTAAATTTTATTACTTGTTTACTACTATTATGTGTTTGAATGTCTGAAGGCTTCAAATGTTGACTGTTCAATTGTAAGACGAAGAAAGTAATGAAGAAGAAAGTAATTGTTGAAAATTTTGGCTGTTGGCAGTGTTGCAGATAATAAAATTAACATACATGTATATGAACTTTGCCTTGATTCGCAGAGCACAATAACAAGTACATTTAATGGTAATGCAATCATGGTTAGACAATACAGACAACTTAAAATACGGTACATCACCCAAACTACATTAAAAAGGGATGTTTGGTTTACACCAGTCAGACAGAGCATACATATGGATTACACATTGAAGACTCCATATTATCGCTCATAAAACAAAAACACCAACATAACTTATTTCTAAAGTATATTTCACATTAACGTACTTGCAGAACGAATAGGTAAGCAATTGGCGCAACACTAGTAAAGTCGATATTTTTAAAAATGTACAGCTAACCGAAAATACAACATACGATTAAGAATATTACAACGCTAGATTTGTTTTCGGAATGGGCGCCGCCATGACAGCTTTTATCACCAATCAACGCTTTGCTTACAAAACTAACTGACGATGGCCTATAATAAACAACATAACAATGCTACTTTTCGTGACCGGCTAAACAACGTGACCGCCACTTGCCTCGTTGATTTGTGAGGGTAGTGGTGATTTTAGAGGTGAAAAGTAAGAATTGAGGAGCGCACCTTTAACAGATTGCTATAATGTCAGGCAAAGTAAGTTTGAACGGGTGACACAGAATTTTGTGCAGCGGGTGTCCTGTGCAAAAATTAACGAGTAAATAATAATAATTTAATAATAAGTTTGGATGTTGAATTTTTGCAGACAACATTCAGCAAGCCAGTACCAGACTGACAGTGACAAGTCAACTTGTCGCTGCCTAGCCTTCTCACTGACAGAGCTCGAGTCTGAAAGAAATAATAAATTGGATTGAAGCATTTCTCACAGATAGAAAACAAAAGGTGGCTGTGAATGGAAAAGAATCCAAATCGCACAAAGTGACTTCTGGCATCTGCTAGTTCTGGTATTCCTCAGGCTCAGGCTCAGGGTTCGGTTTTAGGACCACTAACTACTATTTGTCTTATATATATATAAATGACTTACAAGAACTAATAAACTCTGATACATTTTTATTTGTAGATGATATAAAAATATTTAGAACTATTATAGATAAAAATTACCATGCAGGACATCTTACAACACAGCCTCAACATCTTACAGCAGTGGAGTGACAAGTGATTACTAAAATTTCATTCTGATAAATGTAAACATATGACTTGGTAAAAGTAATGTTGGAGCAATCAAATATTCTACAACAAAAAATTCCACCATACATCCGATAGAAAAAATTTTAAAACAAGGATTTAATGGTCATTGTAGACACAAAGCTGTCTTGAAGATCACATTAACCATGTTGTAAACAAATCAACAAAGAAGAAGAAAATAACTTGCAGAACTTTCCAATTTTTAAACAAAGATACATTCTTGCCATTGTATGAAATATTGGTAAGAACGCATCTTGACTAGACTGCCATATCAGTATGGTACCCTTACAAAACAAAACAGATTATTGCAATAGAAAATGTCCATAGAAGAGCTACCAAAGAATTACCAGGGATGAGTAACCTAACCTATACAGAAAGACTAAACAAACTGAAACTTTCACTAGCTTATAGATGTTTATGAAGTGATATGATTGAAGTGTTTAAAATTATATGACAACGAATCCTCACCTAAACACACTAAAATTGTTCACTCAAAGAGCAAACACAAATATAAGGAAAAATGCTTTCCCACTCAGAGTGACGGAGCCTTGGAACTCCCTCCACGTCATGGTTGTACAGGCAAAATGCATAAAAACCGCCTAGAAAAATTCTGATCAAATTAGGCAATTTTATACAACTTTGAAGGACCTTTAAAACCGGAACTCTCAAACTATTTTTAAAGAATGACGAAGATCTGATCGATGAGGAGCCAAGAATCCTGCGATCAGAAACATCTTAAGGTACCTTAAAGTATATCCCCAGTAATATCATTCTGAGTTAGCAGATATGTAACTCATATGACTGAGATACGTGTTCCATTGGCATTGCCCAGAAATCAACATTATTTAGTAGAAAATGCACATTTCACCAGACCTGTCTAAATTCAGCACATGCAGTCTGCCAGTCACACGCACGCACGCACGCACGCACGCACGCACGCACGCACGCACGCACGCACGCACGCACGCACACAATTGGTGAACAATTAAATAATACTATTTCTTCTGATAGTAGAAAAAGATAACAGTGGTATTGAAAATATAATAATCTTGTTATATATACTGTTATTATCTGACTAACAAGCCAGGCAAGTTTGACCAAAATCACCTACCTGTCACTCTTAATGTATGTGAAGTGTGCTTACTATCAACATTGTCATTGACAGTTCCTGCAAAATATTAATGTCCCTGTGACTGCTGTGTTGGGGCATTCACCATCAAAATGCATGCACATTTTCAAATCTTCCTCACACTGCACCATCTCAGTGCGGTATGAGGACTATAGTGAGTTTAACATCAGTGGTTTGTAAATTATTAGAAAGGTTAATTAAAGACCATAATTACAGCAAACTTCCTTGTTAGGCATAAATTATTCAGTCCATTTCAACATGGATTCCTAAAGGCGAGGTCAAGCTAACAGATATGTTTTTTTTAAGAAGATCAGTAAGCGGATAGACAAGGGATCACCGGTAGATATTATCTACTTCGATTTTCAGAAAGCTTTCGACAAAGTGCCACATCAAAGATTACTAAAAGCCCGTGGTATCGGGGATGGCATAATCAACTGGATAGAAAAATGGCTGACTGACAGAAGACAGCGTAATGTAGTAGATGGGAGGTTTCAAATTGGAAATAATTTTTTAGTTGGGTAGCACAAGGATCAGTATTAGGATCAGTGTTTATAAAACGATCTAGGCAAATTAGTTAAATGGTCTGAAAAATGGCAATGTTATTACATTTTGGGAAATGTAAATGCCTACACGCAGGACACAGGAACTTGGATGTAAAGTATAAAATGGGAGATACTGTTGAGTGTACTACCATAAAAGAAAAGGACTCAGGTCTAACAATAAGTGCTGATTTTAAATTTCATAGCAGTATGGTATTGCAGCTTCAAAAGGTAATCAAATTCTTGGGTTGATTACGAGAAATATAACATATACAGAAAAAGAGCAACTTATACCTCTGTATAAAGCAATAGTTAGGCCTCATTTAGAATACTGTATACAAACTTCTAGACCATATCATAAGAAGGATATAGATATGCTGAACGAATACAGAGGAGAGCAACAAAATGATTCCAGAACTGAGAGACGTTAGTTATGAAGAACACCTAAAAGAATGTGGTTTAACAACCCAAGAGATAAGGAGGTTAAGAGGAGTTCAAATTGAAGTTTTTAAGATATTGAATGGGTATGAAAATATTGATAGAAATTTTTGTTTCACTCAAGAAAGATAGTAAAACTAGAGGATCGATATGAGATAACATTAGTAAAAGATCTGTGTAGATTGGATATCAGGAAGTACTCATTCTCACAGAGAACAATAAATGAATGGAACAAATTATCTACAGATTGTGTAACTGCTAGCAGTGTGAATATGTTTAAAAACAAGGATCTTGAAGATTGACACATATCTCAGGAGGGAACAAATTTTTGACTCTTAATAAGTCAATGGCTTCCTTGTCCACTTGCCATCTAGACCTTTGCCTTGTTAAATCTTGTTATGGCAATAGTAATGGCAATATAGTCGGCACAACCCCTTGTTATGCTGCAGGTGCCCATGGCATAAACGTAAAACAATTTTATTTAAATATCACATTCAAAGCGCCAGCATGGTAATCAAACAAACTTGCTGCTAACATTTTTGTCATTAAAGAAAACGCATGTTGCCAACTTTCAGGCACTACAGTCCATTATAATGGAAACAGTGGAATTGTGGTTTAACTTGTACAGCTTGCATCCACATGTATCACACCCTGTGCATGAGAAATGTCCCCAGGCAATGACATAGTGAAATGGTCATGTTTTTGTGGTTGATATGTTTTCAGTCATTCTCTGAGTGGTTACTAGGAAAGAAACCAAGTGAAATACCATGTTTCCGCACATCATTTCTGACAGGGGTTGGCAGTGGACTTGGCGTTGGAATTGCAATGTTTCTATACTCAAGTAAGTTATATTTGTTGTCATTTGTTCTCTCACAGTTTGAGGCTACCTGTGTATGTTCATCCAACAATTGAGGCTACCTGTGTATGTTCATCCAACAATTGAGGCTACCTGTGTATGTTCATCCAACAATTGAGGCTACCTGTGTATGTTCATCCAACAATTGAGGCTACCTGTGTATGTTCATCCAACAATTGAGGCTACCTGTGTATGTTCATCCAACAATTGTGACATGAACTGGAGTTTGTCGCTTTGGATGGTAATTTGCTTAAATCTATATAATATTATATATGTTAGAAATTTGTTTAAGGAATCACACAATGTTTTTGTTTCACAATATTTACAATGAGCAGGATTTTTACATATTATGTTAATGCTTGCCTTTAAGAAAGCATATAACATAAAGGCAGTCAGATGGGGAGTTTTTGTCAAATTTACCTGTCAGCATAGCTTAAATTGAAAAGAAAAATGTATTCTGGTACAAAACGTGAATCATGTCAGAGTAAGCAGCCTAAAAGATATGACAAAGTGAAGTTTCAGAGTTAGTAATAATATGATGCATAAATAAAATTGGCATCTCCTTGTAGTAAATATGTCAATATAGTTATATAATTCCCATGTTGCTAAACATTATATATGAAAGTTGCATTTCTTGTAGGTAATACCAGACGGTCAGCCAACTATGGATTCAGTGGTTACATAGTTGTCACGGCATCAGTATGGCAAGTACTAAGTATTAGATATAATTATGTGTCCTTTAAATACTTTAACTTTTCCCATATGTGTGGTCTGTAGCTTTCATAACATTTTGTGACTACATTCTTCAGTGTCAAATGTTCTTTCTTTTTGTTACACTTGGATTCTTTCTATCCATTGTTCCTCGTGCATGTACATCATATGTTTGTTTGTTCACGACTTCTATCGACATTGTTTTTGGGTCCCAGAATGAAAATTAATAATTACTGCACCGAAATGCATTCCATGACTCATCTTGCAAATGCTACCTCAGAGTGTGTAAAAATTTTATGATAATAGTATTAAGTTTGATCGTTTATTAGACTCAAGCATAAAGCACAGGTGTGCTAATAAGGCTTGTTTGTTGGTCCCAAAGGGTGCATGACAACATGGTCAGACTACATAAGCACAAGCTAAACATAATTCTACAGCCTGCTAGAATTAACAAAAGATGGTTTCTAAAGATATAAACAAAATGTTGTTTAACCAGTTGGTTGAATATACACTCTATATACTGAGCATATTTGTATGTCTTCAGGCTCATTTGTCGATACAACTACGGCGTGAAGTTGGTGAACGAGAAGAAATTCAAGAAAGCATTACAGGCAAAAATTATGATGGAAGGAACAGAATTGGATAAAAAACTAGCAAGAGATTCGAAAGAAGTGTGAACTTTATGGATTATAGCATGATAACAACACTAACACAACAGCTGGATAGAGGCCCAGATTACTGTCAGACTATAAACAGTGGGCCGAGCCAGTGGAGTATATGAGTTCAATCTGCCTTGGGCCACACGCTGGAGGATGGCTAAGGTTGAATGCATATTTGTAATGCAGACATAGAACTTTAACCTCCAGGCCGAGGGTATTATTGTGCTGATGCTCAGTCATGTTTGTTCCTGGGAGAGACGGGAACATCCTCTGGAATCTAACTCGTTGTTTGAGTCGTGTTTTAGGAAATTACACAACATATTTGGCCAGTCATACATTACGTATTCTCCCCATGTGGGATTTTAAGCCTGAATGCAACTTTAAAAACATTTTTTTTATAATTAATAAAAAAGGAAATAATAAAAAAGAAAAAACGCAGTGTTTGACAGAAAAGGAAACCATTACTGTAAGGAATAAAATGTTAATAATTTTACACCATCAGTTACTTAGTGTCACTGCTGTTTGTTGTTGACAAAACAATACTGAACAATATTATATGTGCTAAATGTTGATATGTCCCAGTGTTAATGCAAGTCTTCCACAACATTCAAACTGCTGATTGTTCAGCACAATTTTTAATAAGTTGTAATGCTAGAAAAATGGTGTAATAAAAAAAGAAAGAAGAGTACGCATAAAAAGTACATGGCATCATCTGTTGTCATTACATTTTTGTAAGATACGTTTTTTATTTACAGTTCATATTTACAAGGCAGTGTTACAATAATCTAGTCACATTTTATATGTAGCTAATCCAGAGTCATACCCATAAGTGGTAATGGAAGAAGCCATGCCAACCGAACTGTTGGTAAGGTAATCAAGCAGCTACACGTAGGCTCAAAAAAGAACCTAGAAACAGAACAGAAACACTGTACGGGAGGTGTCTCAGCCTCGCATCTCCCTCCATTTTTTAAATCAACCTCCCAATTACGAGGGTTGTGTGACAGGAGCATCAACCTCTCCCACCTGTTTTGGAAGCCAACTCACACCATTTTTAGGGCCAACATCCCCTCGAGTTCAGCACAGACACTGAACATGCCTGTGATAGTTGTTCCAGTGAGAATGATCATCTTGAAACAGGTGCTTAAAGAAAATGGCATTGTGAATAAACAGTGAGATTGATCAACTAAACAAAACCTGAGATGTATTCTTGTATAGTTAACTGGTACTGAATTACAATAAGGGGGTGTTCCACTGTAATGAACTTTCAGGAATATTTTAACCTACCAAACATCAACTGCAGTCTCCAGTAGTACAAACAACATTAGTGTCCATATTTAAGAGGCTGACAGATGCAGAGACCAACAGGAGGCACAATCCAATCTTTACCCAAGCCCTAAATGAATGAGAAGGGTTGTGGCTAATTGCCCAGGAATCTTGTGGTGATGCTCTTTTGATGTACAATGTATCATCAACAGCAGTCCTGGTGCAAATTTGTCCCCTGTCTGGAGTTTCTGTGTTGTATCTTGCAACTGAAGACTCAGTCGTGTGCATCAGACGTAGGACCTGGGCAGTTTAACGTCAGGTCTTCTTCATCTAATAATAACAATAAAGATTGTATTGATTATAAAACATTGCAGAACAATAAAGGAAATGAACTGTTATATTCAATGATGGATAACAAAACATTTAAATCAATAAATAGATACTTGTTCTATTTATCACAACCATAAAGGTTTAGTTGGTAGACAATGCAATATTATGTTATGGCATGTGTGAATTTATATAATTTGTCTAATATTAATACTAAATTGTACTATTGATATGTTAGCTCACTTTCATTAGCCAAAATAATATTATGTAAATAATTTCTGTACACAGTAAGCCATGCCTTTTACAATTGCAATTACAAAAGTACGGTCCAGTATAATGTTGGTAAGGGGTATTTGATTGTTTGGTTCACCCCAACATGTTTACAAAGTTTATAATACAACTTTTAGTTCAAACTTGTCAAGAGATTTACTACTGAAATTGATACTTTAAATCATCTTTTAATTGCACCATGTACAACATAGTGATCCTTTTTGACCCAAAAATATATAAACCCCCAAAAAATGTCGGATCTTTGGATCAAATTAACTGCATTACAATAAAATGATAATACCATATTTATGTATCACTCATAATAGTAAAATTAAACTTGTTTGTCTACAAAGTCTTACCATTGTAACTGGTGCCACACCAGACGCAGTAAACATAGGTGCTACGTAGATACTGAGTTAGCATCTCCAGCATTTCTGAAGTCTGCAAATACAAAACAAAACATTACATGTATTTATTAAATCGATATGGTTCTTTTCCAATGGTGCTCATAAGTTTGCATGCAGTTTTTAAATTGAAAAAGAAAATACTGGTACTAACAATTGATAAACTACTTCTGATGCCACTCTACCACTACAATTACTTGCATTAATACTTATGTGTACTGATACAATCAGAGAACTATTTTCTTAAAGCATAATGTTAAGCATACTGTTAAACATACTTTTTTACGTGTAATTGTTGGCAATATACATGTCAACAAACTTTATTGATACATGACCAAAAATTGTGTTATTACTTTTATTGACGTTTTGTCCAGTCTGTGGACATCTTCAGATGATATCGGTCAATGGACTGAGTATCAGTGAACAGACAGTCATTCATCATGGTTGCAAAATGTCAAAGAACAAAAATGTTGGTCATATATCAATAAATATGTAGGAAACTGTGTGTAGGTTCTGAGCTAACCGTGTGCTGTGGACCTTCTGATTGTTCTGGCTCGACTTCCTCCTCCTCCTCCTCTTCCTCTTCCTCTTCCTTCTCAGATTCATCTTCATCACATTTCTCTTTCTGGGGAAGCAGGTATGGTGGCCAGTAGAATGTCTCGGCTGGTTCGGTCAAACCCTGTATTACAACATATGCCATGTATATTTGTGGATGGCTATGTGTATTTATATTCAGCAACCATCATAATAATTCAAACATCTGTAAAAACTACTGACATTTGTTCATATGGTCCAAAAGGAATAAAATGCTAGTCTCCATAATGGCTGTAATAAAAGTAGTTGGCGCAATAGAAGTCTTTGTATGGCACGTAACAAAAGCAAGATATCCACATGGTATAAATATTTGTTAAGCAAGCCTGCCGTTTCATAAAATAAACTAATTATTAATCCAGGTACTGATACTAATACAACACAGTCACCGCAATAAGCACACCTTTTGTGCGTCCAGTTCCCCGCATACTTTCTGGCTCTTCAACAAATCTTGTTCCACCTGTCTGTCACCCATTTTCTCACTGAACCGTTTGCGAAACTCCTGCCGATGCGTCTCCTCGTGTCTTGCTCGTTTCTGGGCCATGTGTGCACGCATGATGAGTCTTTCTTCATTCTTTCGTTTCTGGAACACCTCTCGTCCCAAGCCACCCCGCCCTGTCTTCACCTCTATAGGTACTGGTTCAAGTCGGCCGGTACCTGCAGATACAGAAATGATACAAGTGGAAAACAAGGGTTCAATTGACGGCAGTTGTAATTTACTGTAACAGACTGCACTAAGATATAATGTCTAATCACAATTATGTTGTGTAACCATTGTAATCCGCCTATGTAATCTATTACAAATTTAGTTCTATCACAAGTAGACATATATCAATTATATTTACAATTTTTGAATTGATTTGTAAACACAAGCTGAAATCATATTTTGGGACCGTATTTTAATTATCCATTTCTGAGGTGCTGTATATTGTAATCACAACAAATATTTTGTAGTAAAAGCTGTTGAATCAAATGCCGATATTTAAACATGATGAAAAATTCCCAAGCCATGAAAACAATAATTTCAATATACTGTACCTTGTTTGCCGAGAGACATTCCTGGTTTGAAACCCATCTTCTGAAGCATGGCAAAACCTTTGTTACCAGCATCAAGGGTAGTTTTTAGTCCTTCGTCACGCTTTTCTTTTTCAAGAAGCTTCATAGGTTTTGTCTGGTTTTTCGTGCACAGTGCTTTGTGTCTGGCCGCATTCTTCAGTTCTCTTGCAACTTTATCAGACACGAGGCCTGGACGCTTGTCTTTGCTGCAACAAGTTCAGTGAGCAGACTCCAGTACCTCGAAATGAAGAGGACAACCAATAATATAAAAGAACAAAAAGTAAATGATGTGAAACGACAATAACACATCACAACAATAGTACCCAAGTAGTAAATTAAGTAGCAAATAATAAAAAATAAGAATTTATTCAACTCGTTAATGTTTTTATTAAAAAGCAAATGTTAAAACTTAAATGTAATTTGAGTTGATAGGCATTTTGTGTCATCTGACATAGAAGCTTAGTGTAGTGATAAAAAAGTGAAACTGTAATTTATACTGTTCAAGATGTTCTTTTTTGTTGGTGAAGTGTAAATTACTATGAACAGTCATAAAACCTGAATATGGTGCTTCTAATTCTGGTACAACAGGCCCTTAGCCAGGATTGTGAAAAAAAATGATTTGCCCATTATCACTTTTTATTTACTTTACTTTGGTAAACAAACTGGTGTCATCATCTGCAAACAAACAGAAGTTCATATTTGTTGATGTGCTGCATAATATAAAGTATGAACAACAGTGGCCCCAATATGGAGCCTTGTCGAACACCACACCTCACTGTCATCTGTTTAGAATCTACGCTGTTATGAGACATATTGTGTTCTATTATCTAAGTACACTGTAACTCTTAAACCAGGAAAGTATATTCCCTTTGACACCACAGCAGGTAAGCTTTTGCAAAAATATATTGTGGTCTATAGTATCACAGGCTTTAGATGTATCAACAAATATACTTATGTTAAATGCATTATTGTCAATTCCATTTGTTATTTTATCTATAAGGTTGACAAGCACCATTTCAGTAGTCTTTTTTTCCTAAAACCAAATTGATTTTTCGATGTGATGGGACTGGTTGAGAAAGTGTTCGAGCCGATTATACATAAAACACTCCAATATCTTTGATAAGCATGGCAAAACTGATGTTGGTCTGTAATTACAGAACATCTATGGGTCATTACTTTTATGTATGGGAATGACTTTTGCTATTTTTAGTTTATGTGGTACCATACCTGAAGAAAACAAATTATTAAAAATATACGTTGGGGAGAGCTTTTGAGAGCTTATTTCTCTGATGATCTGCAAGTCAATATTACTGAAACCACTAGACGTGTTAAATTTGATGTTCATATCTCAGCACAACATAATTTGTTTTGTAGCTGCTATTTCTAACTTATAATTTGTTTAATATGTACATGTTTGTGGATCTTGAGTCCGAATAAAGATGATAATAATAATAATAGTAATGTTACAATTTCATCAGATTTTTTTTTACAAATTTAGTTGGGTCATTTATCGTCATGGGAATGTTTTTAACAAGATTTGACGCTACATTTAATGATTTATAAAATAGTCAATATCATTGTGTTTTTGTGCATCTTTGTACAAAGCACAAGATGTAAACATGTAAATATTTTTTATAAATGTTACGGACATTAGTTATGGATAGGGCGAACATGTGCGTTACGCTTGGAGGGTGTTCTAGTCAGGGGCATTCTGCACTTCTTGCACTTCAACAAAATCCACTGAGCGGCTCACGCGGCATGCCGAAAAATCGTGTCAGTTTATCTGCGCCGATTCTCGGCACCTGGGTTCTCCTTTTGTTTTACATCCTGTATTGTCGGCTGTTTCAGTTCATTTGTGTGACTTGCAGCGGCATATTTGACAATAATAAGTTCCTTTTCATGATCGTCTGTTTTTGATTAAAATTGAACCAAAATTAAGGTGAAATACATCGATTAGACGACATAGGTGTATTTCTGGTGTAAGTTTAGCAGACAAAGCTATTTATGACTCCATCCATATGTTCGTGACTTCTTCTAGAGGTCTTAGTTAGTCTGTGTATGAAATATTTTCCCGCTACGCGAATGCACATGGGTGTTTTTGAGCTTCCCTAGTTTGTGAAATTTCACCCAATTTTGATTCTTGGAGTTGGAGAGCGAGATCGATTTAACCAAAATCATGACTTATTTACATTTCTATGATTTTAATTCATTACAAATAATACAAAACCAATAGTTGTTTGATATTTGTTTTGCAACACAAATTCTATTAATGATTATTAGTAATGGTACATTTTTATACATATTTTTTATTTTGTATATCTATATTACTATAATATAAAGTAGTATATTTCAATAATATCAAGTAGTATATTTATATAATGCATAATGTCTAAAATAAAAGATTGATTGATATTGATTAAACTTGTTGGGCCTGGCTGTGCTAAGTTAGTAGGATAATGAAATTATTATGTAATTTTTCAATGATTAAAAAAAAACTGTGCAAGAGATATTCTAAATCACTAGTTAATAATTAATTAATTGCTGTACTGAACATGCAGTAAACTGTACATGCAGGAAATTACAAAATTTCAGAATATATAATAAATTGTGTTATATTTATGCAATGACATTGTTGTTTTCACACAAAAAAACATTTAGCACTCTATATGGAACACCAACTAGTATATATTTCTCCAATAATTATTTTACCATAGTCACCATGCATGACTATTTTCGTGTTCTTTGGCAGGGAAAGAAAGCCTAGGCTCTGCCAAAAATTACACAAATATCTTCATAATCATTGAAGTTGTGGCTTTTTATTGAAATGTATTGGTCTGTTGAGATAGCATGCTGATTAGCCATTGTTGATTTATTAATTGAGTTACTATTAATGATAAATGACTAATGTATATTTATGACCCTACTTAATGTGTTTTGAAATTATACAAATATCTTCATAATGATGGAAGTTTGGCATAAAAATGGTGTTGACCTGTTGCGTTTGCACATTAATTAGCCAATATTTACTTATTAATTACATCAATAGGGTTATGAAATGACTGTGATGTATATTTTATGACCCTGTTTAATGAATTTGTAAACCCTGAACAAGTTATGACTGGATTATGCATAGTTATGACCCTAGTTAATGGGCTTGCTCCGAAAAAATTATTAAAATATATGCACATAAAAAGTCTTTTTCATGTATACGAGATAAAAACAAATTTTTTCTCATTTTTACTGTGTTAAAATCGCAATATCTTTGGATCTAATAAAGATATATTAATAAAATAAGCAGTTTTGGGTTCCTTTACATTTCTTTGAAGTGCCTACCTTCCCTACCACCATATGCAGTACAGGAAGATGTAATTTTCCCACGCACAACAGCCGAGTGGAATAGCCTGCCCCAAGAAGTGGTATTTGCGACCACCCTGATCCTGGACTCTTGTCTTGAGGGGATTATGCCTCAGTTAGACTTTCTGGTGTGTTACAGACGAATATAGGGCACAGTAATTTTAGATGTGTTATTTTCAAAAAATCATCATCTGACATAACTGCATTTGAGCCAGGCACATTGGCAAGTTTGCTGGTAGAACATGTTGGCAATGTAACTGTGGATTTTTAGATGATTTCAGTAGGCGGAAGGATTTTTGGAAATTTTTTCGCAACAAGGCACGTGTGCGTAGTAATTCATGCAGAAATTGGTAAAAATTGACGGGTATGGCACGTTCAGGCATTTTAAATGAGTTACAAGTATGAGACTTTGACTAAACTCGATCAGCATGTCAATGAGATGATGGCAATGGCACGTAAGAAGTTTCAGAATTGTTGATGGTCCCGTTTTCTTGTAATCGTGCAAAACGTTAACATTGTCACCAATGGGAAACGTAACAGGAGGCTGAACCCTGAGTCCAGGCTCCAGGAGTCCAGTCCAGCGCCACCTCTGAATTCTACAAACACTTCTCCCTTGTCTTGTCTCCCATCCCCTTCGCCCCTTTCTACATCCCCTAACCCCACTACTACATTTCTTTCTCTCTTTGCCAAATATTACCCCCAAAATCTTCAACCAAATGAAGGTGGTCGTTAAATAGAAAAGGAAGAAGACCGTTGTTTATGTTGTTTGGTGGGCGATAATTCAAGCGCAACACAACAATACCTAGTTTTATGTTGTTTATTGTAAGCTAAGTGTAATATGTTTTACCATGCTGCCAATATGGCATCGGACATGTAGTCATCCTCATCGTCACTGTTCGCCATAGTATACTGAATGTGCAAACATACCCTAAACGCTAAGTACGATTACCAAACACAAACTTGACGAGACTTTACCGGATGCGCAAAGCCGGCTGCGCAGTTTCCTATTATATATCTCCACCCTCTCCATTTTGCCGAATGTTGAGAATGTTTGGAGCGAAACGTTGGAATATGTAAATCATTTCACGTGTTCACTATCATGGATCAGTAGCAGCTTTTGTCTATTTACGTATCTAAAGGGTGAGTTATGATGAGTGTTTAGATTAAATACTAAACGCCGTCAGTTGTGTTCTCCGACTCCCCCAAATAGTTGTGGATGTGGTTGTGTTGGGATGCGGCTGTCATTTACATGCTTGCGGCCATTTGTTTGGGATTTTTCTAGTCATGGGGAGAAGGGTTAGTTGCTACCTGTTCTCCTTAACCGCTAAAGACATACGACTTCATTACGATTTAGGATGTGTGATAAAGGCCAGTAAAAATTGTCAATTTATTCTTTTACTGCTGTACGTAAACTAAAAAATAAATATTCTTGCATGAGTAACTCCAAGCCTACTCCAAGCCTGGCAAAGCTAAGCCTAAGGGCCTAAGGCTAAGTTAAGGCTTGAAAATTAAGATAATTTTATAATAATTATATTCGGTAATCATGGGATTGGCCTAAATTATTTAAGCCACTGAACAAAATTCTTACCTCATTTGTTCTATGACTATGCCTATGGCTATGGTCTATGCCAATGCATTCACTTAACCATTCCACATGCAAAAAGCATGCATTCTTTTCTTGTGATTTTGTGCACTTTTTAAGTCCGGTGAGTGCCGCGATGCATCAATGTCTTCTTCAGTGAGCACCAACGGCTTATATTTTTGCTCACCACGGATGCAATCTGCAGTGCTCTTTGGACAGCACCCTTAAGAAACATTTTCTAAATGAATGCATGCTTTTTTGCATGTGGAATGATAGAATTAATGCATTTGCACATAGAAATTGAGGCAAGAATGTCGTTCAGCGGTGTAGTACTATTAACATGCCAAATGATAGCCCTCCAGGTTTACTCAGTTTTGGGAACATGTTCTAAAAATAGCCCTGTTATGGACACTCAGAGAAAATTATTTTTTAATGTTGCTTCAAACATTAAAAAAATTCTGAAGTATGAATACATAAAATATTTTAAAAATAGCAGAAATTAATTAACTTCCTGCTAGTATCTAGGTCACACTTTCATGTATTTGTTGTCATGGACATACATTTTTCCTGTTATCACTTATGCATGTACATCTTTGAATGTTATGGACGTACAATTCACATTTCACTATTTAAAATGCACATATTACATAATATAAAATTCAAAACATTATTGGTTGAAATAAAACTTTAAAATGCATATATTATGAAGACTCATAATATTCATATACTTTTTATTTAATGTTTCATGAATAAAATCAAAATTTTCTGCAGTTTCACTGAAAACCTGATGTTTGGTCTGTTCTCTTTCTTTTTAAAGTAAAAATCTGTTAAGCTTCTCAGGAAGCTCATTCATCAAAGCTCATGCAGCATAACTAATAAAGAAACATAGACCCTTGGAAGATATCATTATTACCTAAAATTTTAAATAATTAACTGAACATTTACAACATTTAATAACAACCATGCATTTTCTAGTAGCACTGATGTGCTAAAGTAATGTTAGTCTTAGCAATACTCTAACAGCGCTTGGTAAACTAACAGATGTTCTTATGCAGAAAAATACACATGTCAGCTCGAAAACAAATTAAAAACTCCATCATAATGCCAATCATTAATTGTTGTCAGAGTGTTCTTAGTATGCTACATTGTCTAATGACTAGCTACCAACTGAGAAACTCAGAAAAGTTGGAATAAGCCCCTGAATTTTGTTCAAACATTACCCATTGTGGATCTCTGCCACCAGAACAAAGGATGTGGACGGCACCACTGTCTTGGACTGTTCAAGGACAGTTGCCGGAACACTGCTCTTGTTCTCGGTTGTGAAAAAGACATTGATTTTCGTGAACTTTGACGTTGACACATCAAATCTTTTCTCTCGCTTAGCAGGTGCCATTTTGAACTCGCTCCACGACATCTGTAGTCTCGCTTATCCGATTCTCGCTCGCTTTTGTGATTTCGCCAAGAAGAGATGATATGTGCGACAAATGGTGGCACCACAGCACTGAGCTTGGATAATCGATTCTATGGCATCCGGGTCACAGGATTTATAGATGCTAGGAAAACCCATAGAAAAGTTATAGAAACGTATTTCCCAACAATTGACATACACGATTACAATAAATAGAGATCGGCCTTCCCAACACTGTTCGAAGTATCATTATTTTTCAACGATGTCCAGGATAAAAAAAATCAGCGGTATTTGCTATTCTATTTGAAAAAAATCTTGTGAAAAGAACACGTCATCTTTATTTTAATTTTACCCGTCTTTGTCAGACATTTGCCCAACTTGAAGACTGGTAGACGGGTCCTTGGCTAAGGGCCAGACTGACATCGATACTGGGCTTCAATGTTTTTCCTTGTACTGTCACTACCCATTTCACTGCTGTATCCACCACCCATCTCCACCCCTATCCCTTGCTGTTCTCACTCCTCTCACAATATGTCGACACACAGTCCTCCCACATCAGTCGCGGTCTTCTACCTTCTGCCCTCCAGCCTGAGCATATTGACTCCCTTTGTTAACCGTTCCCCTTCCATTTAGTGACTCTACATGTACAGTCCACTTTAACCAACTCCTCACCAGCTTCCTCCTTAAACTCTTTCACACAAATCTCCTCCCTTAGCTCCTCTGTTCTTCGCTTGTTTATTTTTTTCAATCCTGCGATTTGTCTCACTTAGTTAATTCTGCAAATTTGGACTTTCATCTTGATATTTTCCGCTCTGCCATGGTCTCTAAGCTGTATAGATAGGCTGGTGTTATGCACAAACTATTCACCTTAGTATTTGGTAATTAAAGGTAATAGATGAAATTTGCTATTCCAGCCAATTGGCCCCTAAATTTCAATGTTGGCCCCTACTTTTGAAAGTTCAGGGGCCCTAAATTTTCAGGCGAATTTTAAGCCCTGAAAGGGATTATTTAATAAATGCATATAATATTATTATTAAATAAACTGACAGGGAAGTTATGTTGTAGGGAAAGTGACTGAAAGTTAGGCCACTGTCAGATGAGCTAGATGAGTATGTTTTATTGATAATTTTTATATCTGAACAGGCCTTGTTTGGCCCATGTAATTGTATCATTGTTTCTGATATGGATGTGTCTGGTCAATGCTGATCAAATTGTCAGACTGCACTGCAGTAATCAGACATCTGCCACTCACTGATACAGATTTGTAAGTTTTTTGTAAGTTGGCTAGAATCCATTGGCAATGTATGACGCTGTAGGAATTAAATATGGAAGCACTTGGTCAGGGCATTGATTTAGTTGTGAATGTCATTATGCTGTAGTTGTGTGCATGCATTGGATTGTTTTTCAAATATAAATGTTATGAAGGTGATAACAAATCACTATGATAATAAGCAATGAGAAAGGAAGATAACTAGGTGGGAATTGGGCAGAAGAAGATATTGTTGAAATGAGCAGGTGGTGGGGGATGAATAATTGTGAAATGGATGAAGGATTAGGGGCACTGTGACAAGATGCAAGTGGGGAGACTGGCATAGAGAGGGAGTGAAATGGGAGTTTAATTTTAACCCCATCCAGCAACAAAAGTTCTGGAACCTTCATTAACCTACCATGTCAAACATCAGGGTTCTAACCAACACACCATCAAGTGTAGCACATCAGTCAATTATAGCATTTAGTAATTACTCTAGCAGGAACTGGCTTTATTTTTATAATCTTCAACCTGTTTTGTTAAAATTTTAAACTTATTGAATAAAATCAGAAAGTAGTACTGTGCTTTTAAAATGGTTGCCTAACTTCTAGATGACCTTGATAGCCTATAAAGTAAATGTGTCGTGTACAGAGACATTAAATAAAATAAAGATTTATGTCAAATGATTATGTTCAGTTTCACAGATAATTGTAAAGAGTTGGCCACTTTCCCAGCACACAGCCAGGGCTGGGTCCAAGTACACAAATCTAAATAAATTATAAGGCCCAGTAAAAAAAGAAAGTAGTTTCTCTTTCCCGTCCGCTTACTCTTTTGTTGCCACCTCCTTGTTTTACTATTGAATAAACCCGATTATTAAATTTTTTAACCATTTCAGTACGACATGCCGAATTTTCAACTGCACAGTGTGTACAGTACAGTACAGTATGACAGGCCGAATCTTTGGCATTCTCTACGTTCACCATTTAAATCGCTTTTACTCATAATTATCCACTATGTGGAACCACTTGTTATATACTTTTGTCATGGCAAATGAATTAGCTATTCAGTAGCAGCAATCATTGATTATCGCTCAATATCATATTACGGAAATTTTCGCTGTTTTTAATGATGGATTATCAAAATCTACAATGACAGACGACATTACTTCAACTGGCGATTACTGTATGTTTTGGACAGATTATTTGATAGTTTTAGTGACGAATCTTTGTTGGATGTTGAAACAACGATGATGTTGGCGAACTGTACATTGGTATACAACTGTGTTCAGCAACTGCAAAAACGTTGAAATCATGGTGGCCATCTTGGATTACTGGTTACCATGATGACGAAATGTAAAATGATATGGCTCATTTTACTCGCTGATTATCATACTTTCAGAATATATATAATATTCCTATTCATAAAATGCATTTTTGTTGCTGAAATCTTGACTTGGGAAGTGATGCAGTAAATTTTCTTGCATATCCACTGGGAATGCAGTATTCAGCGGTCACAGCAGATCAGGGCTGCTGTACTGAAATGGTTAAAAAAAAAAGTTTTTTGGGTTCTGTGAAGAAATCTCTTTCCAAAACTTGCCGTCTAAAGTAGTGTTAGACTCATTCAGTTCACTCTTTATGCATCATACAGGGAGTAAGGCTGTATGAGCATTCTACAGAGTCTGAAATAGGAACGATGACCCCTTGTTTTAGATACTCTTTATGCAGACTCATTAACATAATACCTCTCAATCAGTATAAATGTTGTATGCCTGTGATACAAACTAATGAAACCATGGCCAAACCTATACATGACATACATTCAACATTGTGTTTGCTTCTTCTTTTTTCTAGTCAATATAAGTAGTTTTCTGGAGTAACACATGTGCCATATTCTATCGGCGTAAATGTTTCTATTCATCTATCATTTCCACTAAAATGTATTGTATTTACTAATTGGCAAATGAGACGGCAGGCATTATGGTAATATGCATCACTGGCTTCCATATTGCATCGATAAAACTACAGCTTGTCAACCACAGTGAGCATCTGAGACATGGCGGCCATCTTCGAAACTAATAGCAAAAAATCCATAAATAGTAAATAATAAGGGCCTCCCTCTTCCTTTTAAAAAAAGTCTGGACGAGAAACTGTTTTCTTTTTTACTAGGCCTAACGTATTACATTTTAATTAAACATGTTTTAAGGGACAAACTATTCAAACAGTTTATTGCATACATTTGTTAATTATATAGCATGTATGTTGCTGAATGAAGATAGTTTTTCCTTTCATGTACAGTTTGTGATACATGATAAAATACTGTAATTAACCGTAATTTATGTAATTGTTGCTATTACATACCCAAAATTAGTTATAGTTATAACATCATTTCAAAACATGAATAAATAAAAAATTATTTATACAGCATCTGACCTGTAATAAATTATATTTATTATTATTGGACCCAAACCTGCACATAGCAAACACTAACACCATGTATTTGTCCACATTTTGTATCTAACGCATATTCTACTTAACATAGCAAAAACTGTTCCAGTGATGTTAATTTATTTGTGTTTCACAGTTAAGAGTTGAACAGATTAATTAACAACTTTCTAATTGAATGGCTTGTTATATTTTTCTTCGTCATGTTATGTCACCAGCATGCCTGTCATTACAGCACTTGGCACATTGACGCAGCGCATATATTACACACCCTGAGATTGGCTGAGAACATAGTGGCATGCTAGAAACCTATCAACAACTCCTACTTCAACTCCAACCTAGCTTCCAGACATTCTCATGCAGACACAGAGAGCCATTCCCATAGTGACTGAATAGCCACTGGCATTTGACTTTTTAATTGACAGACCTGATATAATGTTGTAGAAATGTCAAGACCATCACACATTGTAGACTTTATACAGGTATATAAAGGTATTCTTAACCATGTATAGAATATAATACGTTCCTCCCTGCATTCAGTCAGTGGCAATGGCCATCTGTGAATGATGCTATTATGTGTAGGTGCGCTTCATGGTCTGGAAACGTGCCCCCAATACAATTGGGGGAAAGTCAGGTGCATGAACGCATTTACCGGTAGTGTGTTAATGTTAATTCTGGTATGTTTTGTACATCCAATGTTCAAAGAGACTAATACTATCTGTGCAGTGTTCCATGTGGGTAGCACTGGGTATGCATTCAGTATGCTGCTACTAATCATATACAATAGCTTCCGCAGAGATCCACACAGACTTGCTCGGATATTGATTTTGTTGGTAGTGCGTCACCCACTGTCTGGCTAGGCAATGACTTTGTATTTTAGCAATGATCTCTGTCATGCTGTGTCAGTAACACAGCTGCAGTCAGTGATGAAACTGAAAGGCAGAGACATCCTACATTGAACTTGATACAAACGAATAACGTCAGCAAGTGGAATTTTCAGAGAACCATACAGCCGGTTTGGACTTGATTTATAGGCAGTTCACACATAGTTGAGATGATGACTTCTGTGTGCAGTATGAAGATAAAAGGGAGTTTGAAGCGGTTGCGGATAGACCGTGATAGCAGTGTGATGAATGTGAAGAATCATGTTAACAAGATCAAGGCTAAAATTAGTCTGCGGTATATTGAATATAAAACTGACAGGAGGTGTTCAGCACTACTGGTAAATATAACCTTGATGTGGATTTTTTTATATCTTTGTTTTAACAAAAAGTTTGTGTTCTATTGCTGTATAAATAGCAAGTATTACTAGTGTAAGTTATTGATTAAGATAAACATCATTTGATTTTTCTTAGACTTCAATTGTGATTGCTCGTTTGGGAATATTAGTTCATGTTTCTATGTAAACAGACTTTGAGAATCCAGCTTTATTTGGTTTCACTAAGACTGACTACATCGCCATTGCAAATGTCACTGACTCATCGGGTTTATAAATGAGTCTTCCATCTGGGCGTAGGATGACCGGTTGTCCCTTGCTACGTTTCAGATCGACCCAGCCAGCATGGAGCTCGCACACAGTCTGCTTCTCAATGAAGAGGCGCTGTCAAAGATCTCCGACTGCAAGAAGCCTGTCTTCATCTTCGAATGGCTCAGGTTTCTCGATAAAGTACTGGTCGCTGCACAGAAGGTACGTAGTACAGTTGTCTGTAAACAGCATAACCTTGTTGTGCCAAAGTCTGAGGTTATATGGGTAATCTGACTCTGGGTTTGATGTAGTGAAGTTTTACTGCAGGTTCAAGTGGTCAGAGTGTTTGTGAAAATAAAACTGTTTGTAATTATAAAATAACATTATCAGGGTTTTTTAGATTTAATGTCAACTTGCTGGTGATGACAATAAAGTCTGTGACAACAGAGGTTCTGATTGAACATACATAGATGGAATATATTTGAATGTCAATAAACGTCCAGTATTTAAATAAAGTACAAACCAAAGTTTTTATTGTGTTAAGACAATTACAGTAGTTTGATTGTTTAAGACATATTTTGACCCGTGTCTCTTAAGAACTCTAGGATGTTGAGGTAATTGCGCGGGTTTTAAATTTTTTCAGTATTGCTTCCAATACAGCTTTAGCAGATGTATACATCATGTTGTCACCCCAAACTAAATTGACTGGGATTGATAGCTTTATTTCAGGTTTTATTAATTAAAATCAGTGTTTGAATTTAATACTGTGTACTGTACATAACCTAAATATTTTGTTAATTCATTAACTGTTACTGCAGTAGTATGTATAACTTATAGTGCCACCATATATGGCTAATAGCAGCTTTCCCTTGTTATGCTAAAAATCTTTAGTCTTACACCAGGTGACCGCGAGCAAGAATGTGGCTTCCATTTTGTTGACTCGTTGACCTTTTTCAGGTGTCTTGTTGCTAAGAATGACAGTGTTTACTCTGAATCTCAATTAGCAAGTTGATTTAGAGTGACGTCATCCAAGCCTGTTATTTTCAATGGTCATTTATTTCCTCCCACAACCTTACTCTGTGTTCCTATGTGAATTGAAGCTAAAAGAGTGGGCGTGGCAGTACTGTTAAATAACAATATTAAATCATTATGTAGCCAGCGATTAATAATTGATTTTCTTTTCTGTAGGCTTGTAGCCTGCATGTCGTACCAGCTGGTTCCGGTGTAGTCGAGTGGTTCACCGTATATTATCATCGTGGGGCAGCTTCGAGTCATTTGGTGCTCTACTTCTTAAATTCGATATCTTCTGCTGCATTGTCTTATGACATTATACATACTTATGTACATAAATGCATGAAGAAATATATTTTGGATAAATCGTAGCTAATTAATATATTTGAATGATATTGATGAAACCTCATTAACATTTTAATTTTACCCTGTCATAATTACTGTGTAAAAAATACACCAGGTCATGCTTAGTCCCGGATTCTTTCTGATGTTTACTGACTTTGAAAGAGTGGATATATATATATATATATATATATATATATATATATATATATATATATATATATATATATATATATATATATGTAATTTTGTGACAATGTGGGGTGGACCGATTATGTTAAATGTTTAGAACTGTCAGTGTTGGGAATAAACTGTGTATTCATCCAATACTGGCCACAGTGATAAAAATCAAGATTTAATACAGCAAATAAATTGATTTCTTTATTTAGTTTTCTTTAACTAGATTTTTTTAGTTTAGTAAAATCTGATATGTGAAGACTAACAATATCTATTGCCCAGAATTTAGACTTATTTCTGTATGGAGAAGAAAATAATAATTTGAATGTGAATTTTTTGGTAAAACTTAAATTATTTTCATTAATTTTTACAACCGATAAAAATGGTTTGATGTTGGATTGTTATTTAAATGCATTTGATTTTTTTCAAAAACCAAACCTAAATTAATAATATGTTACCTATTTTAGTGATTTAAATTGCTGATTTAAATTCAAGAACCCTGGATACAGGTTCATTCACATTCCCGTGAAAGGGAGATGGTTAAACTCCACCCCTCCTGGGTGTGTGTTAGCTACACCTGAAGATATCTCAGGATGCTAATCCATATGGGAACTGGGAGATTGGGACGTATTTAATTTGTGCATCTAGGTTTCGATGTGATTTGTTGAAGCAAGACCAGAGGGATTATTGCGGGGTTGATTATTAATCAGTGGGATTGACTGAAATTTGACAAGTGTAGTTGATAGGAGGAAGACAGGAGTAGGCACTGGAGACACACCCAATCTATAGCCTGCTAGCGTCTAGTGCTGATGGATGATGGGCGTGACTTGGAACATCTTTATTGTCAGTTGCTAAACTGATTTTGTAATTTACCAGATGTTGGGTGCCATCTCATCTCATGGAATGAGCTCAAAATATGAGACTTTTAGACTCATTTGTTTAGATGTATGCACTGCACAAAACCGATGTAGTTTAACCCCAGATGCCCCCCCCCCCCGGTAAATAAAATGATTATGTCGGCCTGTGAACATTTCCACTCCTATACAAGGTTCGAAATTAACGGTGGTCCGGTGGCCCGAATCTACCAAAAATGCTCATGGACCACCAAAACCCTGCTTACTGGAAAATGAAGGTAGAAATAAAAAAAAGTTATCCAATGTTTGTACTACCCAAAAACGTTGATTTATTTGTCTGGTGCTCTACTAAATAGTTTTATTTAATTTATATTAATACATCTGTCAAGGAATATGACATTAAAAGGTCGTGGTTGAGTAAATGAATTGTGATCGTAAATTAAACAATGTGGGAAAATACATGGATGTACAACACTGCACAAAGCAGTAGCTAACTCCTGTCCCCTTGATTTCAATTTCATGCAGTGGCACACATGGACGGATGGTTTGAGGTCATCCCTTAGTTATGATCATTTAGGTGAAGTAATCTAATCACACGTGTAACTATTCTAATAACCATTAGTGCCATTTAATAGAGCATGGTTGTATTTACGTATTGTTTAATAAGTCACGGTACATTTTATTTACTGTGTTTGTGGACAGGTTGTATACTGGTAGATATGATTATGTTGTACCAGGATGGCTGTTTATCACACAGTCTTTGAAACCGTTTCTATGTTCTTTCTGGGGAATATAGCAGTTTATTTATACAACAACCCATACAGCATCTAAGCACCTACCAAAGGATGCTGGTCTAAATTAGAAACAGACAAATTCACTGTGTAACACGGTTCATTCCGACAGAGGGTTGTTATTGATTGGAACAATTATCCACTGACTCACTGTTTAAGTGCTAGCAGTGTGATTACACTGCAAAAATAATTGACAGATTTGTGTGGAACAGACCACACAAGTGACAAACGGTGGACTCTCTGTAAGCAAGTGAGTTATGTTCTGTGTCCACAACTCCACATGCTGTGTGTAGCTTGTGGTCTAGGGCAATATCATTAAGAGGTATCCAATCTGCCTAATTGAATAATAACAGCGCAGTTGATTGAAATGGACATGTCAGCTTGACAGTTAGCATGGTACTTGTCATTAGTTTGTCAGGTTGCAGTTTTCTCACTGAGGAGAAGGCAACATGGGTTTGGAGGCCACATTGGAAACAAATATCAGCAGAATGCGTACAGGAAGGAAAGCAAATAAGGAGAAGATTTAATAAGGTAGATAAGCTAGATTGAAGGAAGGAAAGTGTAAAAATTGGAAAAATGCTGAAATATGAGCAGCTGAAGATAACAGACCATTTGGATATGATCAGATATAGTGAAACAGTTACATGCATGCGAGTATGGGATAATGATCAAAGGTTTTATGACTTTTGTGTGAGTGTTTATAAAGTATTATTCTGCAAAACACATTATCTACCAAAATCACATGAACTAAGTTTAAGACTAGTTTTGTTCTGCTGTCTGGCTGACAGTGGTGGATTGTTTTGTGACAGAACACATTATGCACCAAGCTATTGACTGGTGAAATAAGAGTTTTATCTATATGTTGCTTAACCCTTTCAGACCCACATGATCGCCAGCAAAATTTGCCCCAGGAACCACAGTTATTTCAATGATTCAGTTTTCTGTTACCATGCATAGGGGATTGTCTAACAACAGCACAATAGTAAGAGACAGACCCATAAAAGTATACATTTTCTGAAAGCTGAATGAATGAGCTATCCATCCAACTACAATTTATTCATGAAAACACAGACAGGTGCATGACAATTGCCATGGAAAACAACAACAAAATGTACGGAAATTGAAAAAAACGAATGTCCAAAATAAAAATGGTTCACTGATATAAATGTCCACTTGTAAGAGTAGCAGCAATGTCTATATATCACTGAATACTAGTCTGTACCAGTCTTCAAGTCTGCAGTTGCTACAACAATCAGCAAAAAGTATGAAAATGTAATGTTCAAATAAAACACACAAAACAGGCACAGCGTCCGAATCAAGTATCACAACGTTATGTGATGTCGATGTTTTCGAAGTCGGAGACGTTAACTTCGTCATCGCTTTCTCAGTCGAAACCGCCTGGACAATCTCGGATTTGTTCCTCCAGTAACTCGACATTTCACACGTAAAGTTCAAATAAAGCACACAAAACAGACACAACGTCTAAATCGTCCGGGTCAAGTATCACATTGTTATCGTCGGAGCTGCTGTCAATGTCGATGTTTTCGAAGTCGGAGACGTCAACTTCGTCGGAACTTTCTCAATCAAATTTGCCTGGATTAGTTCCTCCACTAACTCGACATCTCTCGCGTAAAACCCGCCGAATTCTTCGCCAATGTCCGTCTCAAACGACACATCGAAAGACGCTTCACTAGCGCCACTTGATTCGGCCATTTCTTTTCCGGCAACTTCGAAAAATTATGACAAACGATGCGGAAAATTCACTTTTCCTATCAAAATTGAAAACATTGAGAAAAGATGGCCGACAGTATGATACTGCGCATGCGTACCTCTTTCTGATAACGTCATAGCAAAGCCTACTAAGTCGCTGATTGGACCGTATTTATAAATGGCACTTGGAGTACGTATATTTACGTACATGGGTCGCAACGGCTGTTAAATACGATACGTATATATACGTACTCGGGTCTGAAAGGGTTAACTTTGAGCAACAGAAAACATGATTTATCTCAGAAAGCCCAAATTTTAGAAAATGCATTTTGTGGATAAGCACTTTATAAATGCTTGCATATGTATATGCGCATGTGTGTATGTGCATGACTCTAAATATAGTCTGTGCATGTGTAGGAGTCGGATTCGAAAATGCACTGTGTGCAGACAGAGTGCTCTCTAAGGAAATGGAATCATTGATCCAGTGGTTGTAATTTCACATACATTAGAGATTGGTTGAGCAGTATGCTGTAAACAATGTGCCTGGCATGGGGACAGTGAGTCTAGCTAATTGTTGTAAGCAGGTGGGCTGTGGTCTGTGTGCATTATGCACTAGTGGAGGGCTGCACTCATAATGTGATTAGGTGTAGAAAACATTCCTTGGCACTGGGCACTCAAATTTGTCTCCCACATCTGGTTCTGCTGTCCAATCAGGCATATAAATATTTATGGTACACGGGTAGTTGTTGCTGCTCTAGATACAGGTTTGCCTGGCCTAAGGAAAACTAGATTAGATTTTGTAAAATAGTATAAACTACTTTTTTGTTTTATTTTCTGGAATAACTGTTATTTCAACTATTACATCAATAACAATTTTTTTGGGTGTTACTAAGAATAAAAATGATAATATGCAGTAATAATATTACACATTAAAATAACATAACTGAAATCCCACAATGCAATATTTGGTTTTAATTTAATAAGAATTACATTGCCACTTTTACACTGTACCCTCGTTAATAAATTAATGAAATTAAAACATGCACATGTACTTAAGTTCGGTAAACCATGTTAAGCATTTGTTTGTGGAATTTTGTCCATTTTTCGTTGTACATATGTCACAATTTCAATGCCTTACATTTTGTCCATAGGGATTATGTTCTGTGGGATTATGTCTGGACACCATCCAAGCAGGCCAGAACGGGGGTTTCAGAGTTGTTCCTTTTAGCCAGATGTTCCTTTCATCGTGAGTCCATGTAGCAAGAGTCCAATGTACTGTTAAATTCAGTTTAAAATAAAACACTAACTTGCTATGCCTGTTTTGGGCAGTTGTTTGCTTCAGGGACGTAAGCAAAATTTTAGCACATGTGACATTGTAAATGCACATATAGAAGTTGAAAGTTGACTATAATGTCCATTGCTGTATGAGTTTGAGTGGAGGGCACAACATGTGTCTGATGTGTGCGCTTTGATGACATGATTTCCAGTGTTATTTGTGTGCTGTTTGTCAAACACCACGCTGAGAGCACCAAGTAAATGTTGATTACATATATGCACAATCGCAGTTAGATTGTCGAAGAACTCATCAGTGTCTGCTAGAATTACAGTCAGAATTGCTGTCTGGAACTAGTGGTCAGTACAGGCATTATTGGGCACCATAGGCAGGACTTTGGATATTTTGGTTGCCTTACATACTTATACAAATCCTTGTGAATATGAATCTTGATTGGTTACATGACAGGATAATATTTTCACCTTTGGTATGATTTTACAATTACAATTTTAATTACAGTTTATGGATGGTGTAATGGATTTCAATCTGTCAATCAATTTATAATTGGGTAGTGGGCAGCATATTTCACAAAAGGGTAAGCTGGATGGAAATTTACTAAACATTCAAAACTAAAAAAAAAAGCAATGTTCAGTGTAGTTTTCTGAATTTTCGTAATTTTCATAATTGTTGATAACTAGTGCAGTCTTATCCACTACATGTTGAATGTTATTACAGTTACAAGATCAATGATTAACGTGACTGTTGGAAGACATAATTATCTGCTGGAAGTCACCTTATTCCACAGTCAATTTATTGTATGTTCATAACTTATTTATCAGGCATGATAGAGAACTATTTAGTCAGTGGGAGAACTGAATTGATTTAGTTTTAGTTGTCTGTTTACGGGCACCGGAACACTTGGTAAACAGGTAACAAACAAAAGTATTTTAGTTGTCTGTTTACGGGCACTGGAACACTTGGTAAACAGGTAACAAACAAAAGTATTTTAGTTGTCTGTTTACGGGCACCGGAACACTTGGTAAACAGGTAACAAACAAAAGTATTTTAGTTGTCTGTTTACGGGCACTGGAACACTTGGTAAACAGGTAACAAACAAAAGTATTTTAGTTGTCTGTTTACGGGCACCGGAACACTTGGTAAACAGGTAACAAACAAAAGTATTTTTCAGATGCTGAATTTTCAGGAATTTTTATTTGCTCATGTTTTATTGTTTATGACATTGTGACTTTGCATGTTACCAATATAAAGCATTAATGTAGCAAATGAAAATACTTTGAATCCTAATAACACTTGACCAATCTGATGTCTGTTGTTTCTTCTTTGCAGTCAGACATCAAGGAGAGCCAGCAGAAACTCATCAAACAGTTGACCAACCAGATCACAGAGAATCCCGGCCCACCAACAAGAAAAATACTCGCTCGGTGCCTCGCCACGATATTCTGTGTTGGAGACACGTTTATGCTATTTGATACGATCAATAAATGCAACGACGTCATCAGAAATCGAGATGATTCACCAAGTTATCTGCCTACCAGACTGTAAGTGGGATTGTTGTTGTAGTTATATATGTTCCTTTGTAAATTGTAGCAATCAATGTTATTTCCGTTGTGACTCATGTTGTTGACTGCACGGTTCACAGCAAGTGTATTTTTTATAGAGTTTGTTTGGCATAAATATTAGAATACAAAGTAAGTAATAATTAGACAACTAGTTGAGGCAAATGGATGCCCTAAATGGTATCAATAAGTTATAAACATGCTGAAATATCATTAAAATGTTCTTTGTTTAAGTTAGAAATAGCTAAGAGCTAATTGAGAAAGACATTAACTTTTTTCAGTTCATATGATGCATTGATATACATATGGTTTGGTTAAACTTGACATAATTTGTTAATTTTTAAAATGACTGAGTAACCAACAATGTGGTGTCATACTGTAGATATGGCAGTAGATGTTTGGCAGTGAAATGTGGTGTTTTCCCAGTTAAGTCAGGAAACGTGACGTCACTGTCTACCATACAATGATACACTGGCTCTTGCTGTAGCTGGGCCCAGGACTTTTGTGTTCAGTCTACGTCTAAATCAATGTGGTATGTGAAGCAGACTTGAAGCTTGCCAGCACCATCTGTCTGCAGTGGATCACTTCACTACTGGGGCCCACCGCTCCCCCAAACCTGGGCCATGTTACCAAGGTTTGGCATCCACAGCAGGTGCCAGATCAGTCTGACTGCTGACTGTTTCTGTCTGTGACCTCAGCTGTGCACTTTTACAAGACTGGGCAACAGGTTTAAGAGAAATGCATTAATAACTTGAAGTACAGAACATTGCTAAAATATTTTCCTAGCAAAGGTGGTCCCAACCAACTCTGAGGTTAAGAGGATAACTTTTTCACTGTCTCGTACCCTGTGATGTCAAGTACAACAAATTAATGAATTGTGTAAGTTGCTTGGTGTCCAAGTTCATGTTGATGTTTTTGTCATTTGAAATAAACTTTAAGGAAACCGGCATGTAATTTACACAGTTCAGCAATCTGTTGCACACATTGTAAAAGACATGGTAAAGCATTATACAGGGGTGTATTCTTTATCTGATTGTTGGTTGAGACCAAATCTTAGCTTTGCTAGGAAACCAACTTTTAGTAATTCTTTGCACTTCTGTCCCCTTGGTAGTTGTTAGTGCATTTGTTTTCACTCTGTTGCCCAGCATTGTTGTCTTTGATAGTGACTTAAATTTTCACCAGCATATTTCTGAAGTATGTAAATGCTGTTTCTATCATATACGTGATCTCCGTCGAATTCAATGTCACATATCTATATCTACTGCTAAAACACTATCAACTTGGCTAGTCTCCTGCAACTTATTGTGCCTAAAGCAAAACTTAATTTGGACAAACGGGCTTTCTCTGTCGCTGTGCCTGGGGTCTGGAATGGACTCCCCATCACTCTCCAAAACATTTGAAACTATAGCTATTTTCCGAAAAAAACTGAAGACATATTTATTCCAAATTGCATTTCCACCATACATCTTTGGTTGTCCCTCGTTCTGATAATGACTTTTGCGTGTTCCTGTTGACGATTATGCTTAATGATTCTGTCTTGTTGTACCACTGAGCTCAGGTTCCTGAGGATGTAGGCGCCATTGAAGTTAATTAATTATTATTATTATATCTACCTAAATGTGTTTTGTCCTGCAGTGAGAACAGCATTGTGGCATAATAAATGGCCTAGTAAAATATTAATGTCCTATGTTTCGGCCTTCTTTCAGCGATGTTTATGATACTTACCGTGTAGACATTTCTGATAACCGTCATGAATCAATCTAAAATGTGCCTGTTGAGAATAACACGTCAGCTTGGGGAACTTCGACCATTGTATTGTGAATGATCATTTTGGCAACTTAACTGACACAGTTCCAACATCTGTGATCATGACATATTTAGAAAAGACATTAATTTCATTCATATACAACAGGGCTCTACACTAACTCGTGGAAGGCACTTGTCCTGTAGGACAAGTGGCGAGTCATGTTTACTTATCCCATCAAACCTATACTTGTCCCTCCTGAAAACTACAAACACAGTGAATTGCTATATATAACACCCACCTGGATCTATATAATATCCAGGACGATGTTTCTAACAAATATGTCTTAGTGCATTTTCTCAGTGTAGAAGGGAAAATGTCAACAATTCTAAGAAACAAGAAAGCGTTTGCCAACTTTTATTGTGTTAAAAAGTAATTCTGCAAAATTTAAATATTCTGACCGAAAGGAAATAACTGAATTACAATGCACACTTAAACACAATTTTTTCATGTTTACAAAATAACAACATTGTATATTTAGCAAGAACTATAATATTTAGCAAGAACTATAATATTCCGAATGGAGCAAACACAGCTAGCACTGCTAGCAGTCCAGTACGCAAATGGTATTAACATGTAACAAAATATACAACAACAAAATTAATGCATTAATAAAGCAGAATAAATTAACCATTAATTAATGTGCTTTTCATTATGACCTTCGTATACTGTGAATGCAACTAGACTGAAAAATTACCAAAATTAATTCATGCTTGTGAGTGCAGGGGTAGAAATGAACTTTTCTGGTCAGTGGTCATGTGGACCATCAGCTCTGGAAATCTGGTGGTCCTGCCAAATTTCTGGTGGTCCGTACCAGATTTAGTGAATTGAAAGTAACTGTGTTACATGAAACTTGGACAACAGAATAATGCACAAACACGTTATTTTTATTGTATTTAGATTTGACATACTGTATTTAAATAAAGACAGTGTTACTAATAAAAAATTATTTCATCGATTAATTGCAAAAGACTAAATAATGTTTTTTCTGGAAAAAAGGTACTACCGCACAATTCCTATGGAATTCGGAAGCCACACTGACACTGTATGGCAAGAAATAACAGATTAATTAAATAAAGCATTTTTATATGCAAAACGCATTATTGCCAGTTTGTGCATTTCTATATAAATCATGTGTTCTAGTGCACATAGTTAATCAATAGATAGAAAAAGCGTTATTTCATCAGTCATTATTGTGGCATATATATATCGCGTTTTGCAGCAAAACCCTTTTACCTCTACCACTATTAACTAGATGGCAGCCCGACTAGTTTTAAATCGGTTGATGTGATTTTGGCGCATACATGCTTCAAATGTGTAAACATGTCTGGGCTTTTGTTTGTCGATATCTTTCCTGTGGTGATTATTACGAATAGTTGTGTTCGTCCAATGCAGTGAAATGTGTCGTATGTTTAAATTACATCAATAATAATCGCACTCCCCATAGAGCCTTGCTTCCAGTAACAAGGCAAGCTGTCCCCAAATGCCTAACGTGACATCAGAGCTCTGATGCAAGATCAAGCGATATTTCAACATCCAGTTTTTATCAGTGAACTGGCACGTTTTCCATCATTCCATGTCATGTTACGTCATGTTACGTCATGACTGATGGTGGCAAGTTTATTAAAATTTTATGCATTCCTGTGTAGCAATTATGTTAAAAATTCGAAACATAAAACGGGCATATATATATATATATATATATATATATATATATATATATATATATATATATATATATATATATATATATATATAATATATATATATATATATATATATATATATATATATATATATATATATATATATATATAAAATGTCTGAAGTGTGGCTATGTAAGGGGGCATTTAAATGAGGGACGGTGACAGCATGTTCATGTTTTTAACTGAACAGCATTGCTGTCTTAGTGCTGTCTTGTCCTACACTGGTCTGGTACAGTGGTAGCTACTTGTCCTACACTGGTCTGGTACAGTGCTAGCTACTTGTCCTACACTGGCCTGGTACAGTGGTAGCTATTTGTCCAACACTGGCCTGGTACAGTGGTAGCTATTTGTCCTACATTGGTCTGGTACAGTGGTAGCTATTTGTCCTACACTGGCCTGGTACAGTGCTAGCTATTTGTCCTACACTGGCCTGGTACAGTGGTAGCTATTTGTCCTACACTGGTCTAGTACAGTGCTAGCTACTTGTCCTACATTGGTCTGGTACAGTGGTAGCTATTTGTCCTACACTGGCCTGGTACAGTGCTAGCTATTTGTCCTACACTGGCCTGGTACAGTGGTAGCTATTTGTCCTACACTGGTCTAGTACAGTGCTAGCTACTTGTCCTACATTGGTCTGGTACAGTGGTAGCTACTTGTCCTACATTTGTCTAGTACAGTGCTAGCTACTTGTCCTACATTGGTCTGGTACAGTGGTAGCTATTTGTCCTACACTGGCCTGGTACAGTGGTAGCTATTTGTCCTACACTGGTCTAGTACAGTGCTAGCTACTTGTCCTACATTGGTCTGGTACAGTGGTAGCTATTTGTCCTACACTGGCCTGGTACAGTGGTAGCTATTTGTCCTACACTGGTCTAGTACAGTGCTAGCTACTTGTCCTACATTGGTCTGGTACAGTGGTAGCTACTTGTCCTACATTGGTCTAGTACAGTGTTAGTTACTTGTCCTACATTGGTATGGTACAGTGGTAGCTATTTGTCCTACATTGGTCTGGTACAGTGGTAGCTATTTGTCCTACATTGGTCTGGTACAGTGCTAGCTACTTGTCCTAAACTGGCCTGGTACAGTGGTAGCTACTTGTCGCGGACAAGCGTTAATGTCGAGCCCAGCCATACAAAATTCCGACCATGGTGATTATTGTGTGAAAGGCAATGTTTTGCCAGGTGAGAATGCTGCCTAGATATAAGCGTCTCAGCGCGGTATTAACTTAGAGATATATCTGCTTTCTGCCTTGAATAATTGATGATTGTTGGGACTTGTAGGCCCAGTATGATCAAAGGGACTTGTTTTTTGTCTTAATAGTCTCAACCACTCATTATTGCCAGCAGAGCAAACACCATTCCACACATAATAAAAAAACATGATTTGGCAGGAAGGATCAGATGTTTTTAATTTTCTGTATGGAAGTACTTGCTGTTGTAGTTTGGGACTTGAAGGCCCAGGATGATCAAAGGGACTTGTTTTGTCGTAATAGTCTCAACCACTCATTATTGCCAGCAGGACAAACTCCATGCCACGCATAATAATAAACCATGATTTGTCAGAAAGGATAAAATGTTTTTAATTTTCCATATGGAAGTATTTGCTGTCATAGTTTGATTTATAAGCTGGATACATATCACAATCAGTGATTAGTATTATCCACAAATATGATGGAGTCTGTCGGAAAATATTGTCACCCATATTTTTTAAAGTTTATTGTTCTAAATGTGAAGATTTTAATGAAACAAATTGAACAACATTTGTTTCCCTGAAAATAAGTTGCTACAGTATTAACGAGAATGCCAGGTAATCATTGTACAACGTGAAATGAAAGTTTATAGTTATGAAAGTTTATAGTTTGGCTTCACTATTTCATCTTCAAAGATGTTATTGTACCCATGAAATCCATTGTTGTCACAAGACGCCACCAATACTTGTGTCAGCAAAGACAACTGTCACCTTTAATCATGCATAGATGCCGGTGTCAGAGCACTTTCAGGTAGAGTAGTATAGTGGTTTGAACATCACACTCTCAATACTATTGCTGCCATTTCGAAGCTTTGACAAATTTTTCATTCCATGTTACCTTAGTTCACTCAGTTGTATAAGTGAACATCTGGCTTTAAACGGTGGTAGATATATGTGAACGAATAGTCTTTGTGCAGTAATTGCAGCATGGCTGAATGCTTCCCAGAGAAGTCGAGTAGGTGTTGGAAAGAACAGGTCTGCCATGGGTGAAGTGTGAAGCACTGAGTGGTCCTAAGGACTTGCTATATAGGAAATAAATTTTACGTTTTAATTTCTTGTTGTTGCAGTGCTGCCATCTGTTGTATTGGAGGCATGTATGAGAAGCTTGGTCGCATGGTGGGCCGATCATATGAAGAAACGGTCTCCCTGCTCATCAAGGCACTCAGGAATGCAGAGGTGAGTCAGACAACTACCTGCATCATCTTAACAACTGTGACATGTTTGAATTCAACTTCAAGTTATGCGATATACACCATGTTCCAAGACTGGTGCATAATCAGGGGACAGATTGCTATTTAATTTCCAGGTCCATGACATACAAATAAAGGATATTTTGTATTATGAACAGGGAAAATGGCACCTTTAGGATACTTGGACTAGGAATAGTACGATGCTTGTACTGCAGACAGGTTTTAATTTAATGCTGTTTGGAAGCATACATGCACGTGTCAGTATTGGAAGTTTCCCCATGTATAAAGACAATCCGATTAGCTTTATTTATTCATACATTTTTAGCAATTTAATGCTGTAGATATTATTTTATTGTATTTAACTTTTTATACATTTTTTAATATATACTTATGTATGACAGTCAGCATTTATTGCTGTAAAATTAAGTAAACTTATCATTATTATGATGGCACTGGTTGCAGTCGCAAGGCCGGTGTGAGATTATGCTCACACTACAGAAGGTTGTGGCTGGACTTGGGTCAGCCGGGGCCAGCTGCTACAAGGACATCTATAAGGCGGCCAGAGGCTGTCTCACTGACCGCGTCATGACGGTCAGATGTGCCTCGGCCAAGGTAGGCTTTGTGTTTTCTCCTAGCCCATTGTTCCACTCTATCAGTTGTACCCAACTCCTTTATCATTTTGTACTGCCTCGGTTTATCCTGACTCATGTAAAACTTAATTTGTTTTTAATGATATTAATTCAGTTTATTTGTGAATAAGCACGCTGTAATAATATAAATAATATCACGTATTCATATTGAGGTACTCTATATATTTTGCATATAAACAATGTATGTCCTGAGAGCTAAATATAACTGGTGGGAAATTTAATCAGCTGGTACAGATAAACGGAAGAGTAGAGTGAACAGTTGTTGGCAGTTAACCCTAGGACTGATCAATTAACCCTAGGACTGATCAATTAACCCTAGGACTGATCAATTAACCCTACGACTGATCAATTAACCCTACGACTGATCAATTAACCCTAGGACTGATCAATTAACCCTAGGACTGATCAATTAACCCTAAGACTGATCAATTAACCATTCGACTGATCAATTAACCCTAGGACTGATCAATTGACCCTAGGACTGACTGATCAATGATACATTTCCACGGTGTACACAAATCAGAGTTATTCACAAGGGTGCTTTTTAAAAAAATCATAACATCGCTAATAATTATCGCACAAATGTGATTGAGGTATCATTTTGTTGCTAAAAAGACTCTTTATCATAATAAAATGGTAAAAACTACAGCACATAATCTTATCATGGGGATATTACTTTTGAATTTCATCAAAAAAAGAAAGCAAATTTTTTTTCTTCACCCTACTACTAGATAATTACTGAGTGGCTGTATGTGCCTTTGTCCAATTAGAAAATGTAGCCATACATATTAGCTACAAAATAAAACAAAAATTAATCAAATGTGTTGAGAACTTTTATTTTTATGATTTTTCCAACACCGGACTATGCCGATTCAGACAGTCCCATCGGTCCCATGTCGTTTATCATGGTAGTGTGGGCTGTCGAAGCCAGCAGAAATCGCGATGGCAACTTGCTGATATTTACCTCAAAAAAGCCCACAACATCATTCTAACTGTCTGAACTAGTATGATAGCGTGATTCACTAATGCTGTCATTCAGTTTGCCGAAATATTGACGACGATTTCTCATTTGCTGCACATAGCTTGCTCACTCATTCCCATGTGTTCGAATAGGCCAGTCATAGAGTTTTCTAAAGGTTTAACGTATTACATATTTAGATACTATGAATGGAAACGTAAATTTATTCAGCGGAGTGTAGTAAAAGCAGCCAAATATGGGCACCAACTATAACACGTTTTGTAAGCTAGATCGTCATTGGCTATCATTGACTATGCTCATGAATAAATATGAACAAAGAGTGATTCAGCTTTCCAATGATACTATTTGTTCCTGTGTGAGGTACTGGTGAAGGAAACGAAAATTGCTCCTACAGAGTGATACCAAAATCAGCCTAAAATCGGCTGGTACGCTTTTGTACTGATCATGTGGGCCAGCCCAGTGATCATTCCCACGGTTAAACCAGGATATGTTGGCAATTAATAGTATTTGTTAACAGGTACTAGACTGTAAATATCTGACTGTATTAATTTTGTCTTGTCAGTGCTTGCATGAGCTGGTGACAGAGGCACCATTCATGTCGATGTCAGAGGTCGACAATGTCGCATCACTGTGTTACCGCGCCCTTGATGGGTCCAACTACGATGCTCGGTGCGAGATCGCCAAACTTCTCGGCCACCTGCTGGCCACTACACAGTCACCCTTGGCACCACAAGGTAGGCGGGGCGTACTGACAGTTTGTCTTGGGGTACCGTATTCAACCTATTAACTGTAAGTGTCCTAATAAGTGTACACGCCCATTTTATCCCAATCTTCGGGATCCATTTTGTAGTTTTTTAATGACATGAACCTTTTATTATTTATTTATTACATATATATCATATATATATAATAACACTGGTATATATATATATATATATATATATATATATATATATATATATATATATGTATATATATATATTTATGCAACCAACAACGCAAGCCAGGTGTAAGGATATGAAAAGGCCAAATAAATGACGTTTATTAAGAGTATGCCAAATGGCATATTATTCCGATTAAAAGCATGAAGTGTGGACCCTGTAACATGCGCCAAGCATGTGGCTGAGCCTCATACAAAGCCGCCTGGACACAATGCTCCCAGAGCCCACACTTCGACATAGCAATACAGTACATGTAGTAATATTCCTACAACACAATACAATTCATGGCATCATCACCAGCACATTAAAACATTACCCAATACCGACAAAAACCTATTTGCATATACTGCATTACTGGAATACACTACTTGCTAAAATTCCTACTCTATATATTTATGTAACCTAAAAGGTGGGGCCATAACGCCTGATTAGCAATAAACCATCCCAACATCGAGGATGGAAGGGAAGTCATCTTCCACTCCGCACCAAAACCCTATGTGAACGGGCAGATAGCCGAATGAAAAGCCCAAAGTCCACTGGGAAAGCGTAATAGGGAAGGTGGTGACTTCACTTCCACCGGTAATGTACAACATGTTATCAAGCACGACACTACTAAACACATTAATATAACATTCAGCAGAAGAAATTGGGGAGGAGGGTGGGTCGAAAACTTGTAACACCGAGAAAGCAGGTCTGCTCCGCATGTATCGAACATTCGGAGTGAAGCTGCTTACTTTCAAACTGCGTCATTCGAATGACTGCCGCGCTCTGATTGGTTTAGCGGTGTCACGGGAGCGCTTATTCAGTCATCCTGGTATCTTTGCCTACGCTTAGATTAGCATAATAACCTATTGACCCTCACGTGCCCTGCCCGCGCCGCTGCCAGCATAAAATCATGTATGCAACCGTGGTCGCATACTCTCATTTATGCAACCAACAACGCAAGCCAGGTGTAAGGATATGAAAAGGCCAAATAAATGACGTTTATTAAGAGTATGCCAAATGGCATATTATTCCGATTAAAAGCATGAAGTGTGGACCCTGTAACATGCGCCAAGCATGTGGCTGAGCCTCATACAAAGCCGCCTGGACACAATGCTCCCAGAGCCCACACTTCGACATAGCAATACAGTACATGTAGTAATATTCCTACAACACAATACAATTCATGGCATCATCACCAGCACATTAAAACATTACCCAATACCGACAAAAACCTATTTGCATATACTGCATTACTGGAATACACTACTTGCTAAAATTCCTACTCTATATATTTATGTAACCTAAAAGGTGGGGCCATAACGCCACCGTTCACCGAAACCTGTGAACACCCCCAATTACCGGTATATATATATCTACCGGTATATAACTTATTCTGGGTTTATGTTACTTATCTTAACATTGAAATGTCAAATTAATGTTAAATTAATTCACATAGGAATGGCATAGGCATAACCTACTCTTTCACATTTGTGAAGCAGAAAAGCTCTTATTATATATTGTGCATTATATTTTATTGCAATAAATTCACAAGAGATGGTACAACAGTGTGACCGTGTGTCTCCTTGTAGGCTCAAAGAGCAAGCAGTGGAAGTTGGATGATGTGTTGAACATCCTTGCAACTGGCTTCCTGAAGGGGGGAACTGGCTTCCTCAAGAGTTCGGCTGCTGGGGAGATGATCAAAGGCGGGGGAAGTGTCAACCGCGAAATACGAGTCGGCATTACTCATGTAAGAATAGTTTGTCAGTCTTACAGGGATAGTTGTATGGGTACCAGTAATAAAAATTATGATAGTAGTAATGAATATGACAGTTCTGTAATAATGGTGATTATACTGTAATAATAGTGATAATAACAGTAACAATGTTAACAGTAAACTGTATGAAGCACAGGCATCAACATGTTTCTGATATTTAAAAAAGAGACGAGGATTAGAACTATACCTGCAACTGACGTTTCTCAATGTAGGCCTACGTAGAATTTGGCAAGAGCATGGGCGGAGTCTGGCTGGAGCACAACTTGCCCGCATTCGTCCATCATGTGCTCCATCTGGTGGCTAATCCGCGCGCTGCACCGTCACATGTTGATGCCGTCTATGCAAGGAAGTGTGTGCTCTTCATCATGCGTATGCTGTTTGGTGGCATCCTGGGTGAGAAGGCACAGATGACTGCGGCGAGAGAGGTGTGTCGCATCATTGTCAACCAGATGAACGTTTTAGGTAAGTCATGGTTATTTTTATCGTATTTCTTTCTTTTTAATCATTAATACTGTTATTTAGAATTGAATTGGTATATGTTTCTTTGTGTTGGTTTCCTGCAGTGTTTTGATCTAATGCTAATGTACCTTGCATACAGCTTTTTATTTTGTGTTCTCAAGTCAAAATTATTTTTGCGTATACCAAAAGTTGACTTCGAAATAATTAGTTTTCTGTTACATGCCTTTGGTAAAAGCTCTGATGTACAAATCCTAAAGAAAAAGACACTGTAACATTGCACGAATAAAAAATTTTAAATGTGTAAAAAATAATGGATTTGTTTTTCGTGTAGCTTATTTTTGTAAAGGAAATAATTATGTGGTAGTCAGCAATCTGTCATTTTCTAAGCATAGAGTCAGGTTTGGTATTTTTAGGGTACGTCTTGTTAAAAATGTCTAAATGTGGAACAAACAAACATAATTTTTAAGTGAATAATTCAAAATCTGTTACGTGTATTTAAAAAATATATTTTAACAGTTTTTGTTTGGTTCACGTTCTGAGGAGTGTAGTTTCAATGACTGCAACATCGCTTGTTTGTAGAGACATTAGTGGAGAGTGAGAAGACTCAGACGGTTGACTTCACGCTGACTCAGCACATTCTCGTGTGCGCCCTCCACGAGTTGGGTTGCCTTATACAGACCCTGGGCACTTCAGCCTCATCCCTTGTGACAGAACCCTCCACAGGTAGGGGCAAACTATAGTCCTGATATTGGTGTAGTGTCTGAACCCTCCATATAAAAGCTATCCATAGATAGGACCTGCTAGACCCCTGGACCCTCTATAAAAAACCTCAGGTCACCCAGGTATGTGACAAATAATGACATGCATATACAAATGCGCTTTGAGCAGTCCTATGGACTGGATGCCGTGCTATATAAGAATTTATGATCGCACCAGCTGATTACATAAAGGAATGTCGGCAAGTCACATGATGATTGTTTCACCCCCAGGTATCCTAGAACCAGTGGTCAGCGTGCTCCTACACCCAGCCTCGGCCGCCCGGCTGGCCGCGGCCTGGTGTCTGCGGTGCATCGCCATCGCCCTGCCTTCCCAGATGACCATGCTCATTGACCGTTGCATCAGTCGCATGACCCACCTTAAGTCATCGCCCGAAGCCATCTCTGGCTACAGCTATGCCCTCACCGCCCTCCTCGGTGGGGTGCAGGGGATGCCCCTTGGCATTCCACATGCCAAGGGCAAGGTAAGATACACTACAGTCCTGTTAGAAAGTTTTACTGTACTTGCAAAGTTTATACAACTGTCAGAACTTTAGTGTGATCGATGCAATATGTGTATTTTCTCCTGATTCTGGCATGGCATAAAATATTTTCAAATTAAAATACAAATTGTATTTCTTCATTTTGCTTTTCACTTTCTCATTGAACAGATTTTGTATATTACTTTATTCTCTAGATCATTGTCAGTTAAAAACACAGAAAAAAAATTTATAGAGATATTTTGGATAACAATATTATAGCAACCTTTGCAGTCTACCCCTACAGAAGTTTACCATGTGTGCAGTTAGGAAACATTACAATGTACTCATTATTCCTACATAAATACCTATAATCATTTTGCCCTACTGCAGAACTAATTTTATGTGTTTAATTATTATAAAACTTGTATGAAGTTAGTTGTTGTTGTGTTTATAAAATGCCAACTTGTGTTTTGTAGAAGATATTTGGTATTGCTGAAGAGCTGCTGAGGACTGCGACACAGAACAGTCGACTGTCACTACACCGCACACAGGCCGGCTGGCTGCTGCTCAGTGCTCTCATGACGCTAGGTCAGTCTTGTGTCACTTTATCATATCACTAGGTCAGTCTCATGTCACTTTATCATGACACTAGGTCGGTCTCGTGTCACTCTATCATGACACTAAGTGTATGTGTTTCCGTTGTAGGTCCACCTGTGGTCAAGTCCCACCTGCCCCGCATGTTGCTACTGTGGAAAAATGCGTTCCCGCGCTCTGTCAAGGAGCTGGAGGCAGAGAAGGCACGGGGTGATGGGTTCACCTGGCAAATCACCCTGGAGGGGCGCGCCGGAGCTCTCGCAGGTAGGTGTATAGACCACACTGGAGGGGTGCACTGGGGCTCTCACAGGTGGGTGTATAGATCACACTGGAGGTGTGCACTAGGCTCTTGCAGGTGTGTGTATAGATCACACTGGAGGTGTGCACTCAGGCCCTTGCTGGGGTGTGTATAGATCACACTGGAGGTGTGCACTGGGGCTCTTGCAGGTGTGTGTATAGATCTCACTGGAGGTGTGCACTGGGGCTCTTGCAGGTATGTGTATAGATCACACTGGAGGTGTGCACTCAGGCCCTTACAGGTGTGTGTATAGATCACACTGGAGGTGTGCACTGGGGCTCTTGCAGGTATGTGTATAGATCACACTGGAGGTGTGCACTGGGGCTCTTGCAGGTGTGTGTATAGATCACACTGGAGGTGTGCACTGGGGCTCTTGCATGTGTGTGTATAGATCACACTGGAGGTGTGCACTCAGGCCGTTGCAGGTGTGTGTATAGATCACACTGGAGGTGTGCACTGGGGCTCTTGCAGGTGTGTGTATAGATCACACTGGAGGTGTGCACTGGGGCTCTTGCATGTGTGTGTGTATAGATCACACTGGAGGTGTGCACTCAGGCCCTTGCAGGTGTGTGTATAGATCACACTGGAGGTGTGCACTCAGGCTCTTGCAGGTGTGTGTATAGATCACACTGGAGGTGTGCACTGGGGCTCTTGCAGGTGTGTGTATAGATCACACTGGAGGTGTGCACTGGGGCTCTTGCAAGTGTGTGTATAGATCACACTGGAGGTGTGCACTGGGGCTCTTGCAAGTGTGTGTATAGATCACACTGGAGGTGTGCACTGGGGCTCTTGCAGGTATGTGTATAGATCACACTGGAGGTGTGCACTCAGGCCGTTGCAGGTGTGTGTATAGATCACACTGGAGGTGTGCACTGGGGCTCTTGCAGGTGTGTGTATAGATCACACTGGAGGTGTGCACTGGGGCTCTTGCATGTGTGTGTATAGATCACACTGGAGGTGTGCACTCAGGCCCTTGCAGGTGTGTGTATAGATCACACTGGAGGTGTGCACTCAGGCTCTTGCAGGTGTGTGTATAGATCACACTGGAGGTGTGCACTGGGGCTCTTGCAGGTGTGTGTATAGATCACACTGGAGGTGTGCACTGGGGCTCTTGCAAGTGTGTGTATAGATCACACTGGAGGTGTGCACTGGGGCTCTTGCATGTGTGTGTATAGATCACACTGGAGGTGTGCACTGGGGCTCTTGCAGGTGTGTGTATAGATCACACTGGAGGTGTGCACTGGGGCTCTTGCATGTGTGTGTATAGATCACACTGGAGGTGTGCACTGGGGCTCTTGCAGGTGTGTGTATAGATCACACTGGAGGTGTGCACTGGGGCTCTTGCAAGTGTGTGTATAGATCACACTGGAGGTGTGCACTGGGGCTCTTGCATGTGTGTGTATAGATCACACTGGAGGTGTGCACTGGGGCTCTTGCAAGTGTGTGTATAGATCACACTGGAGGTGTGCACTGGGGCTCTTGCATGTGTGTGTATAGATCACACTGGAGGTGTGCACTCAGGCCCTTGCAGGTGTGTGTATAGATCACACTGGAGGTGTGCACTGGGGCTCTTGCAGGTGTGTGTATAGATCACACTGGAGGTGTGCACTGGGGCTCTTGCAGGTGTGTGTATAGATCACACTGGAGGGGTGCACCTGGGATCTCGCATGTGGGTGCATAGATCATACTGGAGGGATACACTGGGGCTCTCGCATGTGGGTGCATAGATCAACTTGGAGAGGCACGCTGGCGCTTTCACAGCGATTATTGCAGGTGGGTGTATAGATCACCTTGGAGGGGTGTGCTGGGGCTCTCCCATGTGGGTGTATACATCACCTTGGAGGGGTGCATAGGTCACCAAGGGACTTTCCTCAATTTGATTTTTTGCATGCCTTGTTTCAGACTCATTTCGTGAAAAATGGAACCTCATTTATACAAATGTGTTATTTAGTTGAAATCATCGGAAAACACTATTAAATTGTTTTTTTAATACTGTACTAGACAAAATTATGGGTTATGACTAGCTTAGATTTGTAATTTAGCAAAGTGTGTTAATTTAATATTACTGAGTTGCATTGGGTTGGTACTGGCCATGGGTCTAATTAGTAGTATGGATTTTCAGGTTTACAGCATTCTATCGTAATTATCTTCAATGCCTTAACATCTTTTCTAATCACCGACTGATATCTTTATGGTATTAAGCTTATTTAAGCATATGGAAAATATATGTAAAATTGTGATGCGTGTCGGCTTTAAAGAAAGAGTAAAAATGCAGCAGATACAGAAAAATAATATACTGTAGTGAAATATTGTAGCAATGTTAGTGATTGTTGCCGGTGTGCTAAATTTTCTTATCATTAAATCATTTTCTCCAGAAGGCTTCCATATGAATTGTCAGTATTGCAACAAGCCATATGCTCAATGACTAAGATCTGTAGTAGCTAAGTAGTCTATAGAATGCAGTAAACACTGGCCCTACTGTCAGTATTTGTGTATCCAAACCCATGTTTCAGCCATGGAGAACTTCCTCTCGAATTGCTCTCAGCTTGTCACGGACGATGTAAAGCGACGACTGCTACCACCACTAGAGTGTGCACTCACCATGCTGGCGCAGTAAGTCATGCAGTTTTCTTGACTGATTTTATTCAGCATATCTGTGATATTGACAAAGGTGTGGAGTTCATGGAAGTTTTGGTGGTGACAAAACTTTCCTTCGATGATTGTCAGTTATGTATGATACGGTGGTAGATATTTGGGGGACACAGTGGCTCAGCCGTTAGAACATTAGACTCTCAATCGAACGAACCGTGGTTCAAACCCTCTTGTTGCTGTTTTAAAGCTCAGGCAATTTTGTTCAGTCCATGTTCACTCCATTTTCTTGAGTGCCTGGCTATAGACAGTGTTGGATATATGTGAGTGAATACTCTCTATGCAGTAATTGTAACATGGCTGAATGCTTCCCGGAAAATTCAAGTTGGTGATGGATTGAACAGGTCTGCGGGGGGGAGGGGGGGTGCAGTGTCAAATGCTTTGAGTGGTACTATGGGCTGGATACTGTGCTGTGTAATAACTGTTACTGTCACTAAGATTTGTCTGTGTAGCGTGCCTAGCGTGGTGAAGATATACGGAGCCCACCTGAAGGCGAGTGCGGCGATGGTGCGACTACGACTCTACGCTGTGCTTGCTCTCCTTCCTCCAAACACCTATGAAGGTATGTCATGGCTTACTCGCTGCTCAAGGCTGGCAAGTACAGGGCAATATTGGTACAACAGTTGGCTGTGCACAGGGATGTGGAAAGTGGGTTTACATAATCAGTTGACCGGGAATGAATGATGCATAGGCAACTGTTTGAGATGGAAATGCAGAATTCATTATGTACTCCATTTTATAGATGTGTTAGCATTGAGAAACTGTATAAACATGTATTGTATATGTACACACACACGCTAATGCACACGTACGCAAGCACGCACGCACGCACGCACGCACGCATGCACGTACACACCACCACCCCTACCCTGACGCACACAGAGTTACATTTTAAAACAGTTGAAACAAACCTTTATGCTGTACAATAATAATAAAATAATTTCAGGGTTGTACATAATCCTTTGCACAATAGCTCAGTTATTATGTTATTACATATTGTTGTGTAGGTGCATTCAATGCCCTGCTGCGTGAACTTGTGGCTGAGTTCACTTTGACGGACAATCCGGCCAATACAACGACGTCCCTGCTACGGTCAGTTTGTCACACTGACGACTCGGTTATCCTGGGCTCATGGCTGCAGGAAACTGACCACAAGGCCATAGAGGATCAGGTTGGTTACGTTCATTCTTGTCTCTGGTGATGGGCAGTGTGTGTGAAGACGTTGAAGATCAAAGCATTTGAAGTAATCTGTAGTGATGTGACATTGGAAGAGTAGACTGCCAGTCTTCTCCTATTCTCCACATGTTATTTGTGAAAGGTGTATTAGTGTCTAAAGTGTCCAATGTATTAGTGTCTAAAGTGTCCAATGTGTTGCATGCATAAAGCATACAACCAGGTGTTACCTTACCAGTTGGGCAATCCAATAAACAACTGTTAGATTGTGGTTCTGTTCACAACCAACAGAAGTTATTTTTAACCAGATCGACACCTGAAGTAACCAAATGGAAAGTGGACAAGGAATCCATTGGCTTATCAAGAGTCCTGTAATTCTTCATCTAACAGTATCACATATCTATCAGTTTTATTTTTAAACGAATTCACTCAACTAGCAGTAACATAATCAGTAGATAAATTATTCCATTAATTGATCATCTTGTGAGAATGAATATGAAGACGCATGGTGCATCTCAAATCATTAGAAACCATAGTTTCTCAGACCTTTTCCATTGGACATCATACATTTGATCTCCTCTCAGAGAATCAAACTCGGCTGCTGCAGGAGGGTGGAGTACTACACAGCTTAGGGTGGGTTTATATCATTACCGACAGGTAGGACTACAGAACTGAGAGGTTCTGCTATGGGGTTGTGTCACTTTGGTCAGGTAACAGTATGCAGTGTCGTTTGCCATTCTGATTCTAGCTGGAGCCGGGTCGTAAAGTTGACAATGAGCATGTGAGTATCTGTCACCACTAGCTCCCCCAACTACCACAAGACACTGCACTCGGCTTGAGAATGGCTCAGTTGTGTAGCACTAGGACATCGTTGCTGCAAACTAGATTTGACAGTCGTTTCATATCAATTCATCCAATGGTTTCTACTCTGTTAGTGTTATCATTTGTCCGTCAACTATACCACAAAACCAAAAACGGGATCTGCCACCATAATCAAATTTGTGCTTTTGTGATATTTTGCAAACTTACAGATTGTATGAATCTACTTTTTATGCAGTTTAATGAAGGTTATGTCATGTTTAACTAGTATAGTAATTTTTTTATTAACTTTAAAAGAACATCTTAAAATGCAAAAATAACCGTATCATAAATTATTTGGTGCAGATGTCAGACAATTTTTATCATAGTCATGGGAGAAGTGGTTATTAACTTTTAAGCAAAATCTTATATGCATGCCTGTGAACCTCTGTGAATGTTGGATGATTTGATATGGGGTGACTTTTGCTGAATTCTGGTGCATGTTTTATTAAAATCTTAAGTATTAGGACATGGCTGATAATTTCATCTTCTATTAGGCGGGGATCTTGTACCTGTGTGTAGTGCCATGTATGGATATTCTTGTTGATTTATTTGAGTTAATGAGGTTGTACTGTATATAAATTTTGCAGTAGCAGATTTGATTGTAATAGGAATCACATGGGTGGGTTCACTTATAGGGTCATAAACAACCTTATGAGTTAAATTAGTTCCATTATGCCTCCACAAAGATAAATCTATTTTTGTAGTAGATATAGAATAATATATGTCAATGGTCATACAATGGTATTTGCAACAAGCCATTGGTTAAACCTATTCCCTAATGTATGTGTGTGTTAGTGTAAGATTGTGTTGTTGTATTCCTGCTTGGCAATTCCTTGCATGTAAGCATGCGGATGATACGACTATGGACATGAGACTGACAGTCTGTGACGCCTGTTTCTTACACTGCTTGCCTTGTGATCCATGAAGTGTGTCTTTTGTGTAATTCATCATAGGTTGCCTTTGTTCGTGGCTTGTCACTGAGATAGTGCAATGACTGAACATACAGATGACTAGAAGGCATGTTACAGATGAGTGTTGGATTGAATGAGAAGACTGAGATGTCCAGCCAGATCATATTGTTTACTGTTAAATCATTAGAGTCGTTTTGTGTGTGGAACTAATGCTTCCAATAGCAGGAACATCAGAATGGCAGCGACACTGTATCTAGTAACATGCTCCAACACACCAGTCGTATTAGGCTAACTCAAATGCACATCGATGTGTCGGAGAGACGTAATAACCCTGGTAGACTTTAGTTTGTTGTAACTGTAGCTTCTGTTATTTCACACATATTCTTCGCAGCCGCTTGGTAGGTTTTAGAGGCATACAACTTCATGTTAAATTAATTTTTTTACTGTGACTTCCCTTGAAGCTCCTTGGAAACCAATAAAGAAATCCCAGTACTGCTGTCAGTTGTATACCTTTATGCTACATCACCATGCTACCCTGCTCTCCACAGTCATACTTTGTTACTGCTCTTACTTTTTGCTGTCGTTGCAGAGTATTAAAATAACCTGTCTCTGGCTATATCATGCCATGTTCAAATTGCTTTGAATGTTACCTGTTGTCAGCACCGCAAGTTTATACAAGGTGCACTGTCAGATTCTGATGAGTTGGATAAAGGGAATATCAATGTCAAGTATTTGTTTTCATGCAAATTTTCAGTGATATGTTGTCCAGATGTGAATGTTGTCTTTCTTGTCCAGCTGCAACCCAACAGTGCCTCTGGCTCGGGAGCGCTGGAGCACGACGCAGCCTCTCTCTGCGCCAAGTGTTCCCCCGTAAGTAGCTGCATCTCTCGTTCCCATCACATGACAATTGTATGATCCACTCAGAGTTGGGATCATATATAATATGTGTGTGTGGTGTGTGTACACTACGCAAACCAATGTCATTGAACTGTGAAACATAGAAATACATCTACCAGCAGATACCCATGAAAATGTCCTTGTTCTTCGCACTGGCCATCATATACCATTCTTATTCAGCCGTTGTACCACAAAACTACCTGCATGCGCTCGAAGTCAGTGCCCGTATGAACTGCGAAAATGTTTTTGGAAAGATACATCGATGCATGACGTTCAACGAGACAACAACTAACCCCCCTCACCATGAAACCAATTTAAAATAGTGTTGTACACCAATATCTTGATATCATCCCTTAATGTGTCGTCGCTTGGAATTGTAAATTGTAATTAGCTGCAGTTGTTATTATGTGGGATTAAAAATTATTTCATCGTCCTCACTCCACGTTTCAGGGCGAACCTGTGCCTGGTCCACTGCCACTAGGGGTCGCTGTCATCGACAACTCAGTGCGACTGTACGGCCTCGTGTTTCCCAGAGTGCCCCACAAGCATCGCCTGCAGATGCTGCAGCACTTCAGCGAGTGTATCAAGCAGGCGAAGTCCTTGCGTCATCAGGCAGTCCAGATCAACATCTTCACGGCTGCTCTGTATTCTTTCAAGGTGATGGCCATAATTTATACGCTTCTTATGCCTCACTCTGGGGGTGACTGTTGAACCATTGACTACATACAGCTTTGATCATCTAATTCTAATCTACTTATCGTTCCTACTGTTAAGACGAACATTGGAACCAGAGCTTTCTCAGTTACTGCACTGATTCTGTAGAACTCACTCCCTGTTAGGGATACGTTAAGTCTGTTAGAAATATAATAACATTTTGCTATAGACTTGTCGCTTCGTCCATTATCAGTAAACTGTGTCATGTTATCACTGGCAATGTTTCCGGAAAAACTTTGTAGTCCGGCCGATAGTGTAGTAGATGTCATTGCAAATGGAAAGATTAATTTGTTATGTCATTTAATGTAATGGACATGTGGTGGAACAATGCAAGGTCTGTGATGCAGAATCGTTCTTGTGAAAATCACATTTAATTTTCCCTGATCACATCCTCCGAGATTACATGTGCCTTCCCGTCATCCCATCCCATCCCGTCACATCATCCCATCCCGTCATCCCATCCCATCAGAGATGCAACAAGATCATCCAGTTGGCCAGGACCTATTCACATCTGAGTTTCCTTATTTTATTAAAATGTTTGCATTGTTTCTAAAGTGGTAACTTTGCATGCATGAGAACTCTGTTGATATTTGGCAGGGTTTGGCGGAGACGAAGGCTGGCTTTGGAAACGTGGAAGTGCGCCAGGCCGCGGTGCTTCTTGTGCTTGTAAGTTCACTTTTTTACCTCCACTGTCTTTACCCATGGAGGTATCATTTATGTTGTTGTTCATTACAAAATTATTTGATTTTATTTAATTAACATAAATCAAAACTACAAGTTTATTTTGATTGGATCTTGAGGCTTATTGACACAAGTACTGTCATGTGGACATAATAATTAGGAGATCTGGGGCTGATTCCTGTCAGTTACATTTCCATGAGTTTAGATTCCTGTCTAACAGATTTGGTGATGAGGACCATACATAGTTACATTTGCATCTGACAGTATCATATTTTAATACATACATGTTACTTTGTAATAAACGCTGTTAGCTATGCATTGGCTGTTATTTGTATAAGTTTTGCGGATATGTTGTAGGGGGCCCTGGGCAGCACTAACCCGATCCTGCGTTGTGCGGCTGGAGAAGCCCTCGGTCGCATGGCTCAAGTTGTGGGTGATGCTCGCTTCATTGCCGAGATGGCCCAGTACAGCTTTGACAAGTGAGTCAAAACATGGCTCAAAATGACAGTTTCTAATGGGAATTTTGTATTGGTTTCATTTATTAACTGGGGATTTTGTATTGGTTTAGTTCAGATAGGAAAGCGAGGGCACTGGATTAAGCAGTTGCGAGGACAAGTGAAGAAACCTTTAGCCACAAAAAAGATTGTGTGGAAGCACTCAAAATATTCTGTTAAATTGTTCACATATTCATTGAAGGAAAAACCTGGAGAGACAATCTTGAACATTATTAGGAATTATTTGTTATGTTTAAAATGTAAAAATTTACATACAGTAGTAACAAAAAAGTTAATCAGCAGATGCTGTTTATAGAAAACTGTTCATGTAGAATGGATATACACAAAGGAAGCTAAGTTGAACTGTTGCCATTGCAGGTTGAAGTCGGCCCGGGATGTGGTGACCCGCACTGGTCACTCTCTGGCCCTGGGCTGTCTGCACAGATATGTGGGAGGCATGGGCTCGGGACACCATCTCAACACCAGCATCAGTATTCTACTGGCTCTTGCCAAAGACTCCACCTCACCTGCAGTACAGGTAGGTCATGCCTTCAGTGTGTGTACGTGCATGTGTGCGTGTGTACATGCATGTGGACATGGTTGTGGATGCGTGCGTGCGTGTGTGTGCGCGGTTTGTGCATGTATATATATGAATATGGACATGTTTGTGTATGTGTGTTTTTTAGTTTGTGTGCGCATGCGTGAATGGACGTGTATGTATGAATGAGCGTGTGCGAGCTAAAATGCAAAAATGCTTGCATTTCATTTTCAGTTTATTTGTTTGATTTTATGTGTGTGCATTCAATAGTAAGTGCATGACTAAAATACTACAGCTCTTGATTAGTATTCATATAATCATAATTAAGTAGTTTATTAAATAATAAATTATAATTAAATACATAATTTATATATGTTTGCCTTATTGCAATGTGTCCACTGTTAACCAGTAACCCTCCACATGTTATCTACCAGGTGTGGGCATTGCATGCGCTGGCCCTCATAGCTGACTCAGGTGGGCCGATGTTCCGTGGCTATGTCGAGCCAACTCTCTCGCTCGTGCTGCAACTGCTACTGAGTGTGCCTCCCTCTAGTGTTGATGTCCATCAGTGTCTCGGGCGATGTCTCGCGGCCCTTATTACAACTCTCGGCCCTGAACTGCAAGGTATGCTGGGACATGTGTGTGTTGGTAGTCCGATGGACCTATTGAACAGCATTTGGCAGAATTTAATCAAATGATATCTTTTCTGCAAATCAAATTAACTGTACTTTCGTTTTCCTTAAAATTACTTTCCAAATAATTTCTAAAAGTCTAATTCAACCATAAAACTGTACTGTTTCATGTTTTGGAATGCTTTATGGTATTTTCCCTCACAGTCCTTTTACTCCATCTCGTGGTCCCCATCTTTACATCTACTTTACATCATCCCAGTTCTGTCACCTTTATTCTGTATTTTGACTGATGTATTAAAATAATTCAATGCAAGTACCTCTGTTGTCACAGGCAACTCGTCGTCAGTGGCAACAGCACGACTGTCATGTCTCGTATGCTGTGCCATCATGCAGGACCACTATGACTCGATCGTCCAGGCCGAGGCGATCCTGTGCCTACAGCAGTGCCACCTGTTTGCACCAAGACATGTTAATCTGTCGACCCTCGTGCCTCACCTCTGTGTAAGTCACATGACCAGGTCACTCATCTGAAGTTAGATATCGGCTGGAAAATGTATTATTTGTAGTCATTTCAACACAGCCATACATGTTTGTGGACTCGTACTCATGCAGTAGGGGCAACACTCGATTGTTTGCAGTATCTTTGGCGAAAAAGATGTCCATTTTGGAGCACACAGGTTGCAACCTAGTTACCTTTTTCTAATAATAAATGACTCGCTGCTGTGCCTCAGAAGTTTTGCTCAACACAACCTTGTCTTAGTGATAAATTAATATCAAATGAAAACATTTAGCATACCTCAGATTCTTGCACTTTATTTGCATGTTAATGCTCTCAGACGTTGACCTGTTTTATTGTGGTTCTTGCACGTATATATATTAGGATGTGATAATCCACATTTCAGTATTATTAATTCATCAGAATTATTAGCAGTGTCATTGGTCCCATGCACAAATTTAAAGAAGACCCTGATTGTTTCAGTTGACAGCACTGTCCTGTAGTTGACAATCTTCAGCTGTCATTCATGCTGAGATTTGTTGCTATGAACTCTCTGTGTGTTGACACATTTCAATCCCAGATGATGCTGTCACACGCCCACCCATAGCTGAGATCTCACCGTCATCTATGTGACATTCTCCTTGTAGGCAATACTTTCAAGTCCCCATCTGCTCCTGAGGCGTGCAGCGATGTCATGCTTGCGTCAGCTCTCCCAGCGAGAGGCTAAGGAAGTGTTTGACCACGCTCTCGCCCTCGCAGCAGCACCATCTGATGGGCGGGATCGGGTGATCACCGAAACCGGCCTGGAGGGGGCACTGTTCAGCATGCTCGATAAGGAGACTGACCCGAAGTTGTGCTCCGATATTCAAGACACCGTAGTGAGCATGCTCCAGAGCCTCGCTGTCAGTAAACTCACCAGGTGGCTGCAGCTGATCAAGGCTGTTCTGCAGGCGTCCTCAGGTAGGTGCCTTCCATAGTTACACCTATATGTGGAGATGTCTGATTACTGCTTAGCATAAAATGTTGACATTGAATATCTTCTGTTATTTATGCAACCAGCAATGCAAGCCAGGTGTAAGGATATGAAAAGGCCAAATAAATGACGTTTATTAAGATTATGCCTAATGGCATATTATTCCGATTAAAAGCATGAAGTGTGGACCCTGTAACATACGCCAAGCATGTGGCTGAGCCTCATACAAAGCCGCCTGGACACAATGCTCCTAGAGCCCACACTTCGACATAGCAATACAGTACATGTAGTAATATTCCTACAACACAAGACAATTCATGGCATCATCACCAGCACATTAAAACATTACCCAATACCGACAATACTCGACACAAACCTATTTGCATATACTGCATCACTGGACTACACTATTTGCTAAAATTCCTACTCTATATATTTTTGTAACCTAAAACTGCGTCATTCGAATGACTGCCGCGCTCTGATTGGTTTAACGGTGTCACGGGAGCGCTTAATCAGTCATCCTGGTATCTTAGCCTACGCTTAAATTAGCATAATAACCTATTGACCCTCACGTGCCCTGCCCGCGCCGCTGCCAGCATAAAATCATGTATGCAACCGTGGTCGCATACTCTCATTTTTGTTTATGTTTGCAAAGCAAAACCATCTTTGTCAAATAACAGTCAGGGCCACAAATGCTGGGCCACATAAGGCCCTATCTTGTTCATTCACCTTCTACATGTTTCTTGAATAGATTGATCCGATTTGTTGAATTATGAATTTTTATATAGTTTTGAACTGTGAAGAAACTGTATTTTGTTTTCGAATATATTTCGATCAACTCTCACCAATGAAGACTGGGACAGCTGGTTGAAATAAGAGGTAAAAATTAAATCAAAATTTTAATTATCTATGAATTCTAGGCCTGAGCAGCGTGGAGGTTCCTTCTATTCCTGATCTGTTTCTGGTATTTTTTGTAATTGCATGAATAATACGAAACAAAATTATGAATGTCACCAAACTGTACCAACTTTAGTGACATTTGACACTGGTGACACAGATGCTGGATCATTGAACTCTCCCATGGATGATGCTGGACAGAAGGAGGATGACGATGATGAGGCAGGGCTAGCAGTGAAGAGTGGGGAGACAGAGGGTAACCGCCCCACTGTGGCCCCCCGCTGGCCCACCAGGGTGTTTGCAGTAGAGTGCCTATTGAAGATCATGGCCCTGTGTCCGGTCAGTCTGTCAGACATTGACCCTGCACAGTTGACTGATCCCGCCTCAGGGGGCAAAGGTCAGCTTTAGCATTATTAGTCAGTTATGATATGTGTCTGTAGTTATAACAGTTATAACTTTATTTTAAGAACTTTCTTAAGAAGATATTTCAAGCATTAAAAATGTATTTAAAGTTTTTTATAGGGTCAAGCTTTCTTGCTCACATAGCAACACATCTCAGCATTAAAATGTATTTAAAGTTTTTTTTATAGGGTCAAGCTTTTTGCTCTTATACAAATTAAACTGTGAACCTATCTCTGTCATTGATTTTTTTATTTTTTATTTATTCAATATAAAAATGTAACCTGTACATTCATCAAATGTGAATATAAAGTACATTGAAATACCAAGATGACACAAAAAGTGGAAGCACTTTTTTCCATTGTGGTTGTTAGAAAACAAATCTCTATAATAGTTAGATGGATAGGCAGCTGTGATTGGGTAACTCTACATTCTGTAAATTCTATAAATTTAACTAGTACCTGTTTCTCCATATTTATATGATGGATCAGCAAGAGGAATATGCTACCAAGAAAGAACAGTATAATTGTGTGGCTGCAGCTTTCTGTCATGTGATTTGTGTTATGCAATACATTGTATGACAGCGACAATTTTTGACATTGCAGTTGAATGTCTCGTGTCTCATCTCTCTGAGTTGGTGCGCATGGCATTCATCGCTGCCACGTCTGACTGCGACAAACTACGACTTGCTGGACTGGCTGCTCTTCAGGTGAGGGCTTCAATGCATATTAACTAAGCAATCATTTTCTGCGTAGCAGCCTTTGAACTTGATCCTGCTTTGTGTATGATAAAATCGACTTTTATTTCAGAGTGGTGCTGACTGGCATTATATTGTTAGAGTTCATGTGACATGTAAAGGTACGTTCTTCTTGTGACATGTATAGCTGCTTGTCTTGTAGGAGATCATCACTAAGTTTGCGAAGGTGCCGGAACCAGAATTCCCTGGACACGTCATTCTTGAACAGTACCAGGCACAGGTCAGTTGTAGAAGAAGCTCTCTGTTTGCCTTTGTCTTGTTATCATGTTTCTCATACAAACGTTATACTACTGTATTCTGCTGTTCTGTTATTTGTTTGTGCCAATTATGAAATCAATCTTTAAGAAGATATATTTAAGCACTCTAAGTATTATAAGTATGTTTTACCTCAGTTTTGCTCCTTGCAAGCTTTTTACTTATAAGCTTTGTCTGTGTAAAATTGCACTACAAGCTGATTTATTTGAATAAACGTTTTTTATTAGATTTGAATGACATGATCAGTTTTAAATGATATAAGTGACATCTGTCAGAATTGTACAATATTTTTATTACTCAGGTCGGCGCAGCACTGCGGCCAGCATTCAGTCCCGACACAGCACCAGACGTCACCTCCTCAGCCTGTGAGGTGTGCAGTTGCTGGATTGGCAGCGGAGTGGCCCGCGACCTCAACGATCTTCGCCGTGTTCACCAGCTGCTTGTGTCGTCCCTGGCGAAGTTGAAGGAAGGTCGCGACACGACGCCACTCTACAGCGAGAGTGCCTCTACCATGGAGAAGTTATCTGTGCTGAGAGCGTGGGCAGAGGTACATTGGCTAGTGTATGCGTGTTACGTATATGACAATGTCATTGGAGTAGTTATATTTGACCGGTGAAATATGGGTTCTTGATCTTATCCATACTCGCATGGCATGGTGGTTTTTTAACTGTCATTCCCATGGGGCGTGAATATTTTATGTTTATGTTTAAATCCTAAATTATTTGCCCAATCTTAGCTTAGCACTTAAATATAATTTTACCATAATTATTTACCACTGATCAGTTTTTAGGATTATGGATGGTTTTGAGGAACAATTGTAGTAACTTTTGTGACTTGATTTGAAATATTGTTTATATTAAAATTTCACGATTTCATTAAATTAAACTTAACTAGTGTTCATTAATGAATACGTCTAAGAACATTTGAAGAGATGTTTTATGAAATAGAGCATATTGCTTTTCTGACCAGTATTTAGCATATAGCCTTCACTCGCGTTACACTTACCATATTCTACCTAATAAATGTACAGAACGCTTGAAAAACAATTGAGCCATGAAAAAATGTCAAGGAATCTGTTCTTATAAGCATGTGCCAAAAAAATTTTCTCTACACAATAAGGTAACTGTTTAACACTAGTGGCGTCATTTGGTGACTAGTGTAGAACAACTGAAAAGTGGTGCCAACTGTTTAACACCAGATGGCACCACTCTTCAGTTGTCCACACTAGTAATATTACAATAATTATGGATCCTGCTGATTAAAAAAGGGTGTGTGCACTAATTAGTAGTTCGAATACGGTACATATACACAATTGAAAGTAACCTGTTGAAATATGGTCTGTGTGGCTGTAACTGATGCCCCGCTGTAACTGATGCCCTGCTGTCACTGATGCCCCGCTGTCACTGATGCCCTGCTGTAACTGATGCCCTGCTGTCACTGATGCCCTGCTGTAACTGATGCCCTGCTGTAACTGATGCCCTGCTGTCACTGATGCCCTGCTGTCACTGATGCCCTGCTGTCACTGATGCCCTGCTGTAACTGATGCCCTGCTGTAACTGATGCCCTGCTGTCACTGATGCCCTGCTGTCACTGATGCCCTGCTGTAACTGATGCCCTGCTGTCACTGATGCCCTGCTGTCACTGATGCTACAGGTGTACATGGTGGCCATGGACCGGGAGAATGAGAAGCGACAGAAGTGCAAGCAGAGCGGCGATGATGACGAGGAGGTTGAGACAAGGAGGGGAGCCTTCACCAATGGAGAGAGTCTGCTCAGTCTGGTTCAGCCAGAGATGAAGACTCTCAGTAAACAGTGGCTGGCTGCTCTCAAGGATCACGCCCTCCTGTCTTTACCCTCAGGTAAAGACAGCATGGAATCCATATCTGACTCACTCAATCTCACTGTCTCTCTGATTTTTATGATTAATCTGTCATTCTTAATAGTATTTAATAGTAATATGTTTATTTTAGACCTCAGTGTGTGTGTGTGCGTGCGCGCACGTGCTTGCGTGTGCGTGTGTATTTAGCTAAAAAGCTAAACCGTTGTGGTTATGTATTCAAAGAGTATTTCCCTGCTGTCTAAATAGCACATCTTGATTGCAGAATACTCTGGTCAGCTGCCACCAGATGGAGGCACTTTCTACACGCAGGACACAATGAATGCGGCCCGGACGCACTATCGTAAAACGTGGCCGCCGATCCTGTGTGCAGCCGCACTGTGGCTCAAGGAAACGGGGTTCACTAGTGTCGACAAGGACAACAGTAAGCCGGCCAACATGCAGGCCGACGAGAGCGACACAGACAGGTTCCATTTGCTCATGGGTGAGTAGGGGGCTTCTCAGAAAGAGTAGGGGCTTTCGCAAAACAAAAAAGTAGGGGGATGAGAAACTAACAGTAGGTTGATCAAGACAGGCAAGTACAAAGATAATATAAAGGCGATAAAACTAAAATGTTTTGTTTTTAAAACTAAGCTTAACCTAGGCAAGTTTGTTCTCCCTGTTCCCAAAATCGAGAAAACATCCACATCAATTTAAAAATCATCAAAAACTATAGCTAACTTCTGCAAAAATCTCGAGAAATAAAAAAAAAATTGCATTTCCACCCAAAATCCTTGGCAGTCCCTCGTTCTGATGATGACTTGTGCGTCCCTGTTCATGATATCATCATCATGTTTAACGATTCTTGTTTGTTGCACCTCTGGGCTTAGGTTCCTGAGGACTTATGCTCCATAGAAATTGTAGGATTATTACTATCATTGTCAAATAGTTAGACGAGAAACTAACAGCTTACAGGTAGATCAAGGTTGACAAGCAGGTACAATAGTGACATGAAGATGGCAAAACTCAAATATGTAGCTGTGTGCTTTTAAACTCAATACTCACTTATTTTGTATAATGGGACAAAATATGTATGACATGTATATAAATGTGATACTCTAAAACTGGAATTTTCAATTATGCATGAATATAAGAATATAAACGTGACTTGTGTGGATAATGTTGTTTTGTTTCAGACATGATAATGATAACAAAATGTGTAGTAACGTTGATAAAACTGTTGTTTTGCTAACTCAGAATGATGAATTCAGGCAGGATACTTGCACATGAAAAAGATTGTAAATTCACATACTTTATAAATTTGTATAAAAATCAGATCTGTGCAAGAACTGACCATGTACGTTACCTGGTCATGCAGGTATCTGTGTGGAAGAACTGACCATGTACGTTACCTGGTCATGCAGGTATCTGTGTGCAAGAACTGACCATGTACGTTACCTGGTCATGCAGGTATCTGTGTGCAAGAACTGACCATGTACGTTACCTGGTCATGCAGGTATCTGTGTGCAAGAACTGACCATGTACGTTACCTGGTCATGCAGGTATCTGTGTGCAAGAACTGACCATGTACGTTACCTGGTCATGCAGGTATCTGTGTGCAAGAACTGACCATGTACGTTACCTGGTCATGCAGGTATCTGTGTGCAAGAACTGACCATGTACGTTACCTGGTCATGCAGGTATCTGTGTGCAAGAACTGACCATGTACGTTACCTGGTCATGCAGGTATCTGTGTGCAAGAACTGACCATGTACGTTACCTGGTCATGCAGGTATCTGTGTGCAAGAACTGACCATGTACGTTACCTGGTCATGCAGGTATCTGTGTGCAAGAACTGACCATGTACGTTACCTGGTCATGCAGGTATCTGTGTGCAAGAACTGACCATGTACGTTACCTGGTCATGCAGGTATCTGTGTGCAAGAACTGACCATGTACGTTACCTGGTCATGCAGGTATCTGTGTGCAAGAACTGACCATGTACGTTACCTGGTCATGCAGGTATCTGTGTGCAAGAACTGACCATGTACGTTACCTGGTCATGCAGGTATCTGTGTGCAAGAACTGACCATGTACGTTACCTGGTCATGCAGGTATCTGTGTGCAAGAACTGACCATGTACGTTACCTGGTCATGCAGGTATCTGTGTGCAAGAACTGACCATGTACGTTACCTGGTCATGCAGGTATCTGTGTGGAAGAACTGACCATGTACGTTACCTGGTCATGCAGGTATCTGTGTGGAAGAACTGACCATGTACGTTACCTGGTCATGCAGGTATCTGTGTGGAAGAACTGACCATGTACGTTACCTGGTCATGCAGGTATCTGTGTGGAAGAACTGACCATGTACGTTACCTGGTCATGCAGGTATCTGTGTGGAAGAACTGACCATGTACGTTACCTGGTCATGCAGGTATCTGTGTGCAAGAACTGACCATGTACGTTACCTGGTCATGCAGGTATCTGTGTGCAAGAACTGACCATGTACGTTACCTGGTCATGCAGGTATCTGTGTGCAAGAACTGACCATGTACGTTACCTGGTCATGCAGGTATCTGTGTGCAAGAACTGACCATGTACGTTACCTGGTCATGCAGGTATCTGTGTGGAAGCGATGTGCAGTCCGACATCAGTACAGCCGCAACAGACCATCATGTTGTGTCTCAAGTCTATCTACACCCTGCTAGACGACCCTTGGCCCCGCAGCAGACTGGGGGTCGACTCCGCCCTCTCCATCGAACTGCTCAACGTACTCCACAGGTGTGCATTGCTATCCCATAATGCAGCAGTTCTTAATATTTCATTTGTCTTGGGAGATGACGTTACAAAGTGCTGGATAGTAAATTATTACTTTTTAGCAGTGTATTATATGCTTGAAGACTTGTCATGTCGACACCGTCTCATCCAAGTTTGGTAGTCTTGTTCATTGCTGACTATTCTTCGTAGTATGTCGTCATGTCCATTTTACCATACATATTATTTCCTGTGTATTATACCAAACATATTATTGTCTATTAATTATAATTGTTGTTTAAGTAGCAGAGATGAAGCTTACATGAAAGATCAGAAGAATGTGTACATAATCTTTGAATGTAGACTGCAGGTGTCTTATAAGTTGTCTAGAGAATAGGTTTATTTGTCTTATTTTTGTTGAAGAGAATAATACAGTTGCATGTTTGATCTAAACATACAAGATTGTATATACCGGCACCTGTGAAACGTTTCCATGGTCATGATTGGGTTTAAATGTGTATGACATGGTTGCATTCTTCGTCCTACAATGTTTAATCTGACTATTTATTAGTTCCAAAATACATTGTGTGTTGTAGGATTTGACAATGTTATTTGACCAAGCTATTAGTGTCTGGCATTGGCCAGGCTTTGGGCCCAAGCCCAGCCGGGCCGGGTCAGGCCTGTGTCTACATTTTACGGGCCTGAGCTGAAAAATATTAAACACATCGGGCTTTGGCTGGGCCGGGCCTGGACCTAATTAAAATATTAATGCAAAACCCAGATTATTAATTTTAATATTAATAGAAACTGATTATAATTGACAGCGCATGACAGCGCATGTCCCCTATTGAAGCTATAGACAGTGTGGCTGTAACTGGTGTTTTGTTTCAGGTTGCTTCTGACGAGAGACTCCACCGAATGCTTCCTCTTGATTCTGGATGTCGTCAAACAAGTGGTGAAGTCCGCCGAGGAAAACCTGGAGATCGAGCGAACGAGACTGCGAGGTCAGTTTCACGTTTGTTCGTTGTTTGATTGATGCCTTTCAGTTTCAATGAAGTGCTAAAACTGATGACAATAAAGTAGAAAAATGTCCACATGTTAATGATTCATTCATACTAGCAGATTACGATTGCACTGCAGTTTTCTCAAAAATTATAGCATTTATTAAAGGGTCACATATTGTTAGAATAAACGTCATCTGACCATGCTGATTGATGTACGGTGTAACCTTGTTAATCTGGACACCTTGGTTCCCAGTGTATGATAAACAAAAGTGTCCAGATAAACAAATCATGCAATTAACCTGATAAGCCCTGAATTTCTGGGGGAGTTGATTTTGTTTCAACCCATGGGATTATGAAATGCACTGTAACATGTAGTCTTCATCAAAACCCTTACAATATATACATATTCTGAATCACAGAATATTTATCTTACCAATGGTAATAACACTATCAATGTTATGATTAACTGTGGCTAATTAGCATATAATTAGCATATGTAAACAATCGCAAAGTAAAAAATTAAATACGAAATCTAGTTTTATTTCGTCACTCATGGACAAAATAAAGCACAAAATGAGGCAAGTTTGGTACTGCAAGGTAGGCCTACATGTCCTCTATCAGCAGCAAGAGAAATTATAATGATATCTGCATTTACCTGTGAAATATTACAATTAGCATGCAAGATGATTTTGGTTGATAACATATATACATATAAAGCACACAAAACTGTTCACAAAATGCATAATAATGAATGTTTCATAGGTACATGTAATCTACTGACATATATATCAGAGCACACCATGTATTGTAGTATAATAACTTATGGAAAAGAAAAGAAAAATTCAAGGAATATAAATGCAGTAATTCTGCAAATGTTAGTCAAATGTTGTGTCAAAAGACAATGAATACAGTAAAAACACATCACTGACACATCGATGTCGTTGTCTTGTCTGCTACTAATGTCATTTACATCCGAATTATCGGATGTAAAACCCAACAGATGCAATGCCCGCTCATAGTCATCATAACCATGAATCGTAAAACGTTGACGAAATATCGGTCACTTTCAAAAAATTCGCAAAAATACTAATAATTGACGGTTCAATTCGAGAAACGGCTCAAAACGTCCGCACATGTGTTGTCTTCATCCGGGCACCAACAGCATAACCAAAACGAACGCATGTGGCGCCACATGGCGATCAATATGAACACTACTTCCCAACACCGAAATTTCGGTGTTCAGGGTGCATCAGGTTAACAAGGTATGCAGAGGTATTCCGATAATCGGGGTTTGGAATAACAAGGCTCCACTGTACTATATAATTTTATCCATAAATAGTTCATACTGTAAGACCTCTATCTATACACTGAGGTAGTTTGGTCAAGTTTCAACCTTTTGTTGATCAGAAGAACGGGAGAGCAAACCAGCAAATGCCGTCCGGACACCTGACGACAGCAGTGACGCGTCAACACAGCCGATGCAGCTAAAGAGCGTCACCGTTGGTGATGGTGGCGAGAGTGGCGACATTGTGCCTGGCAAGTCGGTTGTGTTTGCGACGCTGGAGGTGTGTCTGTATGTGCTCGTGCGACACGTCCCGGCTCTGAATCCCTCCATCCCCACCACAGGCTTCCAGGCGGCATCCATCACCAGCAAGTTGACAGATGAGACCTGTCAACTGATGGGCACCGCACTACAGATCATGTCTCAACTGCCAGCTCTCTGTTCACCCAGAGGTACGTGTCACTGGCCAGGTTGTGGAGCAGGAAAGAATGCAGTTGTTAGATGTAGCTGACTGGCTGGTCAAATGAGAACACTCGCAACCAAAGCATTCCCATCTGAAATGGACCAAAAATGTACCCTCCTGAAATAACCAAAACAGCAAGAGTTCAAGACTCTGCCATTAGACATCCTGGCAGTTTTTCCATCTTAATTACTTTGTATGAATGACTACAATGCCTTGAATGAAACATGCATTAATTGCAATGTATCTGTCTATGTTGTAATGCAGTTAAAACTGTCAACGAATGGGTAGGTCTGTCATGGGTATGATGTGTAGTACTTCTGAATATAAAATTTTACCTTAATTTTATTATTCTGGGTGTATTTCAAAAAGGGAAACTGTAAGACAGATTGCATCATTTATTTGTATACTACCCAGGAAAACGGAACAAGCCGCTGTGATGCAGGGAATGTTTACTTTGTTTTTGCAGGGTCTGTATCAATCCTGCCAACTGAACTGTTTCTGATGACCGGCGTCATCAAGGAACTGGCGCCATCAACGGCCGAGACTGTTCCAAATGTTGTCACGGTGGTACTGCAGTGTCTCAAAACTCTGTGCTCCTCTATGTTCACCAAGGACCCAGCTTGTGCTGCTGACTGGGTCAGACTACTGCAGAGCTCTGTCGCCACCGTCCTCGACTTCGCCAAGCCTGGTAGGTATCTTTCAAGTTGGTGCACTACCGTTGCGTTTTGAGGTCATTTATTTTAAAAATAGCCAGGAATCGTTTGGTTCTTTTTCAATGTCTAGCTTTATTGTTACCAGTTTCCTTGTCACAGGGGTGCATCCCTGGATCATTGTTGTGCTGGACAGTTTATGACAAAAAGAAGTATATGTCTCGGAATTTTGTTTCTGTTGCACCTTTTATAGATATGCTATGTGTTGTTGAAATACATATTTTTTACTAGAAAAAAATTCGGTATAAATCTGTGTATAAAATGTTTTCATTTTTTAATCGATCTCCATCTAACATGCTACGAAGTATACCTACATCAACCAAAATCTGCTAGGTTCTGCCGGAAATCTGCCTCACTATCTATGTTCTTTCTACGCAAGCATCAACAGCATTTGTGCTTCAATCACAACAAGTTTGTTATTTGATTTTATACTTTTATGATGACCCTAAGAAAATATGTGCATCAGCATGGCAGATTTTTCCATTAATTTTAAACAAAACTATAAATATGGGATGCAGGCATATTTCTCAGAAATCCAAACAAAATCTGTAATGAATATGGGTAATCTGTATGAATCGGCATGTCTGCATGCACCCTACTGTGTCTGACCAGTACCGTGATTTTTGACAGACGCTGAGCGGGATCATGTTGGGGTGGACACAAGCACCCTCCTACTCACCCTCACTGTCTTCACTGTGTCCAGTCCACCTAGTGTGATGCGGGCCCCAAACCTGCTCCAGCCAACAGTGGTCATCTTCAAAGATGCCTGGTCATCCAAGAGCCACGAGGTCAGTCTGTCATGTTTCATCTCTAGAGTGGACAATAACTGGTCAAGCAAGAACATGATGTTATTGTACCAGATAATGGCTGTCTAAAATTCTACTTAAAAAGTGCAACAAAAGGAGCATTTTTACTTATAATTTAACCTGTTGGAAAATGTTAGTGTTATATCACTATTATCATGATATAAGTATATATATTATAATTTATATAATCTTTATAATGATATAATTTTTGTATTCAAAATAATGCACCATGCAATGCATAACAAAATACAATAAATTAAAATCAATCGGTTTTGCAAACCATGAATAGTTACGTTCACTGCTCTAAAGGTTGCCATTTTGCAAGGAGATACTTTTTGCAGAGATTTAATTTTGCGTAGTTGAATGTGCGTGCGTGGACAATCGAAGAAACGATGCATGACATTTAAATTTAAAAAAAAAACCTGATCTGACTATGGGGTCGTAGATTAACGCTTGAAAGTTTGGCGCCTGAGATGCAAAGCATCTAGGTGTAGCATAACCTACACTTGCTTGATTATAATAAGAATACTCACACACACATACCTGTTACCTTGTAGGTGCGCTTGAAGTGCCTTCAGACCCTTGGGTCTGTCTGCCAGCTGCCTGACAACTCACTGTCCACCCCGTTCATCCATGGGGTAGTTCCTGCAGTCATTGAGTTCCTGCTGGGGGTGCCCCGCTGTCACCCCACCACTGACCCAGAGCTGGGGGTGGTGCTGGAGGGCATACGACTCATGGAGAGTCTAGTTGCCCTAGCAGAAGACAACACTAGTAAGTCTTCACCCCATATGATGATGCATTGTCAGGATTTGCCTGAGAGTAGGCACAGCCTCCCTGAGTATCTTGTAAGAAATAGTCAATGCCACCAAAGATTTGGAACAATAAGTAAATAATGTCTAATTACCTGAGTTTGGGACTGTTTAGTACTTGACAATATTTCAACCCACCAACTTGGTAATAAGTAAACGGTAGAATAAGAGAAACTCTGTTCAAATTTCCACCATCACAAGTGGAATGTTGAGTTATACATGGTTGATAATAAGTCGTAGTAGTGTCTCAGAATCAAAAGAACTTTATTCGTGTACTATGAATCCAGAAGTAAAATACTGATTTTACCCCATTGTTGCTGCAGGAATCCACCTAGTGTCTGTCCTTGTGCCAATGCTTGTGTCCTACCTACTCGATGGCGAAGTCCTCAAGTCAGCTGACAGGACATCCATCAAGCTACATGAAAATGCCCTGCAGAGCCTTATGAAGATTGGGCCGCAGTATCCCGCTCACTTCCGCAACGTCATGCAGTCATCGCCTGACCTGCGGGCAGTGCTGGAGGGCGCAGTCAAGGTGCAGAAAGAACGTGGCAGTAGCGGTGGGTCAGCAGGCCGAGATGGCTTAAAACAGGCAATCGCAGCCTCCAGCCAACCTGCCAAGCCTAGTATTACCCTCAAAACGAACTTTGGCAATTTTACTGGATAGATGTGTATGTTTGATGCGTTGGTGGAAACGATTATCCTAGAACAAGTTGCCATTTTTTAAGTGTTGCGTTAGTTTGTGTGTGTGCAGGTGCAGGAGTTTGACCTGTAGAACGTGTTCCTTTGAAACTCGGTGATTAGGTCCAGTTTCTCTGGTGTAAGACAGTTGAGACATATCAGGTGAAGGTTTGTTGGGCAGGAACTGTAGTCAGAGTGTGGATCTTTGAACGTTTGTCATCTTGTGATAGATTGGTAGCAATGATGCCAACCTGTCATCGTAGTCGGTGACCATGGATAGAACACCACTGCCCTGTATGTCATCGTGACTTGTATGTGCTATTGACAACCTTGCAAGATGCTGCAACTTATGCCTGTCTAAATTCGATGGCATGAAAGTTGTAGATTTTCGATGGACTCCAACCATCTGTACACTGATTATACTGCGAGGCACATTGTAAGTTGGATGTGTGTACATTATGCAATGAAAATTATACTTGATGTCATCAAAAGTGTCCTAATTTGATAATGCCTGATGCTGACAGAAGCTGAAATCCCTTTCCAGTGCAGAGAAATGCGTAGTTATTTTTGTGTTGGAGAGATCAGAAAATCGCTGTCAGCGTTATTTCAGGTGGAGAAGTTTAGTCATGTTACTACCAACAAGACATTATTACAAATTACTACAAAAACTACAAAAGCGATTATGAACATCCTTCTTGAAGGATACTGTAATAATATATGGAATCTGTATTTCTATAGTAAAATGTGTCGAGAGAGAGAGAGAGAAAAGAATACATCCGTTGGATTGTTTATGCAGTTCAAAATGTTCAGATTCGGGTGCAGATCCGAGTCTACTATTACCTAGACCTGGTGCTGCTTTAGTAACAACATATTTTATTAAATTATTTAAGTCACTTGTAAATTATGATTGATGTATAACGTGTATTTATATAGTTGTGCATTTGCAAGTATTTTAAACTTGTTATAGGTCGTGGTGGGTCATCCATAAATTGTAAATAGAAAAAGTTAACGGTGTGGTTAATGTGTATGATCCCGTGACATTATGACCCTGTGTATATGTAACGAAGTGATCCATGACAAGTGTAAAAGTGATCCTACAAGTGTAATGCACTGATCATATGAGTTTGTGTAATGAAATGTTGCGCTGTAAATGTTGTAAATGATCACTGTAATTGTAATTATGTGTTTCGTGGAACTGTAACAAATGCCATATAAATGTAGTGAAGTGATCCCCCGTAAGTGTACTGAAGTGATCTATGTTTGTGTAACGAGTAATCCCTGTGGGTGTCAACAATTCATTGCAATAAGTGTAACCAAGTGACGTCCTATAGAAGTAGTGAAGTGACCCCCGTAAGTGTAACCAAGTGATCCCTTGCAATCTGTCGCCTACTATTGGATGTATACAACATATACTATATGATTATTATGTATACAACATATACTACATGATTATTTGATGCAAATGTATTCATATTAACAATGCAACAACCAGTGTATTGCTGTTGAAAAATTTAAGATATTATGTTGAGTGAAATCACCTCATCCACTGCCACAGAAATGTCATTGCTATTTTTCTAGGTTCTTTTTTTCAGCGTGGACAAAATGATCCTGCCATTGTATCACCTCCTGTTTGCTGGCATTGATCATTGTTAATCATGTATTAAATATATAAACTACAGCGGGCTGCCAGAATTAGACAGGTGTCTTACTTAGCAAGAAACAACATGCCATGAAAACGCCCCAGGCAGACATTTATTGCACCTTATTTTAAAACATTGCAAGAATTTAGAAAGTATTTTTAAAAGAATGCTGTTGGCAGAGAGTTTGTAACAGAACAGTCGATGATGCTGTACTGTCTTGTATGCAACTCGCAAGAAGTGAGGACATTTTTGCCAAAATGTATTTGTCAGAACGTAAAATCGCTGTGCAGATGAAATTGCACAAAAATTAATAGGTATTGAAATATAATTGACTAAATACGTATAATTATAATGTGGAATGACACAGAACTATTGCTTAGTATTTTTGTCATGAAAACTTCCACTATGTTATTAGAAATTGTTTAGTAGTTAACAGTAATGATGCATGGTTATTATGCAGCTTCAGTAAAGTGTGGTATCTTGCGAATCAGTGTAAATAAATAGATCAGTATGTGATATGGTGCTGTTGTTTTTACATTGTAGTAGATGTTACCATTCATACAGTGTTTTAGTGTATGCTTTAATGGCATTTGCTGTCTCTGTCTGTACGTGCATGCATCAATAAATACCTAGTGGTAAAACATGATATGTTGTAAATCTTCTTACATGAACATAATTGCTATCTACCTTATTTCACTATATCTACTTTATTACACAATGTGTCAACCTAGTTATACTATAAATGAAGGGTTTCAGGGCAAAACGCGATGAATCCATTGTTTTGTTTTTGAGAACTCACTTCTGTGTTTCATCCTCTCAGAGTGTAAATGGAAACTTGTACTTGATATTGGAATATCTTCAGAATGCAACATCAAAGCAAATAGTAGCTGAAATCTTATAATTTATTGCAGATTTCAATTATGAAATGTCGCCCATTCAGAAATATCGTCCGAATTGGCATTTGTCGTGTTTTGCCCTAAATCCCTTCATATCTACCTTATTACATTGGTAATCTGGTAGATATATAATCTACCTTATTACACTATAATATATCTATCAGATTACAATTTTTATACCTACTGTATTACACTATATATCTACCTTATGCACTACATATGTACTGTCAACTGATCACATATTTAGACCACACATTTAGAAAGATGTATTTTGTAAAGGTGATTATAACAATTGCTTGTCAGACATGCTAAAACAGTATCTTTAATTTAGACAATGTACACAATTTTTATAGTTTCTAGATATGCCAACTAGAGCATCTGAAACAGGGGGGAGGGAGCTTTTCCCTGTGTAGTATAATTTTACTGGAATGTGGCATTATATGTAAACCAAATCATTAAACATATTTGAATGATGATTGTTGTTCGGTAAAGTGTAGCTATTTGGTTCTCAGTGGTGTGTTTGGGGGGTGCACTGGGGCATGGCCCCCTTTGGCTTTTTCCGTATGTAACCTGTTGCGCCCATACATGGTAGCATGGTAAACCAATCGGTGACTAAGCTTGCCCCGGCCCTTTGACCTCCCCCTTTGCGAGATCCTAGATATGCCACTGTTAGTTCTACAACCCATAAACACACCCCTGCCTTTTTATGTGCTAGTTCCAATGGGGTCTGTCAATAACCATGTATATAATACCTGATCCAGAATATTACAAATTTTTATACAACAAAAACTTCACAACTTCACACAAAGTAAGTTGTAATTTTTAGATAAACTAAATATTAGTGCACAAATATAGTGTAGTAGTGTGATAATAATAATAATATAGAAATGTCAAGAAAGCATTAAGCATTACATTGGGGGTTCTTAGCCGGTGGTCCATGGACCCCCTAGGGGTCTATTGAAGGGTTTCAGGGGGTCCGCGAACTGGGGGCAAAAATTTATTATTTTGTCGAGTTCCCTCCTGTTTATGTGCATTTATCTGGGGGGGTCCATAGCTTTCTTTAGATTCTCAAAAAAGGTTAAGAAACACTGCACTACACAGAACGGAGCTCCTGGCTTTTAGACAGAATCAGACCCTGCAACAACAACGATAGTAGGCTTAAAAAGTGTATGTAAATACACGGTCGTGGATAATTGTGGGACGAGGATCCACGTGATAGCCTCATCGGTTTATGCATATCAGAAATTATTGACAACGTCAATGTCGGTCAATATGACAACGCCAATGAAAACCATGTAGCTGTGCCTAGTATTTATACTTATATGTATAATAATAATAATAATGTTTTATTTCAGGCAAGAGCCCATAATATTATAAATACATACAGGTTAAAAAAAACATACATATACACACATGATGAACAATAAAGGTACATGTAGTGAGAAAAATATATATATATATAAATATACATACATGACGTGTAGTAAAATATATATATAAGATAAGTAAGGATAAAAAATATATTTGTATAAAAGTACAAACATCATGAATTAAAAGCATACAATTGATTAATCCAATGTTTAATCAATGGACTTTGATAATAAATAAAAGTGTGAAGATAATTCACAAAAAGTATATTGTCGGATTTTTCCAACCGGCATAAAAGGCTAAAAATTGATGAGCGAATACGTTCATTAAAGGATTTAACATAATTAGTAGCGAACATATGGCTTGCACTACAGCGGGGTGACAGGTTGTGTATAATTCTAAAACTGTTGTTATAAGCGACAGTAATACCTTTCAGACTCTGTTTTTTTTAAATGACACCAAAGACTTGAGGTGTACATTGAACCACAGTATGAATTAAATAAAGTTGTTTTAATGGAATTGTTGCATAAGTAAAATTTTCTGGCTAAAGCATTTGCCTGAGCATAGATACATCTTTTCTGCCTGGCAATATCGTCATCATCAGTAAGATTATTGTTTATAATATGGCCAAGGTATTTACATTTTTCAGTGTAAGGTTGTGTATGGTTATTGATAACAACAGGATGAATATTTTTCTTGTCCCTAGGTTTGTTATCAATAACCATACAGACAGATTTTTTGGTATTGTACGTTATATCAAACATATTGCCATACTTGGCACAACAATCGGTGAGTTTTCTCAACCCCGCAACACTAGGTGAAAAAACACAAAGGTCATCGGCATACATCATATGATTCATTATGGTTCCTGCATAAAGACAGCCAATTTGTAATTTATTCAAATTTACACTTAAGTCATCCATGTAAACGTTGAAAAGATGTGGAGAAAGGATTCCACCCTATAACTATAAACTTCCAATATTCTAAAAAAAAATAACGATGACGGTAGACAATCACATTTCATTCCAATGTTATTATATGTTCTTAGTCCAAACCTCATTGCAATACGAAGAAAACGCCAATTTTATTTACGAGCATCCCGCATTTTTATTATAATTATTCGATTGTGCGCGCGATGTTGGTGCGTGGACTTGTAGATGATATTATTGCGCCTCTGTACGTGGCACCGACACCTTTCGTAATAATAACGAGGCGTGCGATTTATTCACGTTTCGCACAAACACTGTCAACACGAAGTTTCGTATTACTCTTAGCGCTATTCTTCCGATACCAGACGAAATCCCCGTATACGTGAAGCCAAAAATAATCCCACAATTCGTCGCCACGGCAACGAGCGGAAGGATCTCGGACGCGATACGACGCGCGCTTGTTGTCATACGCACGTGGCGCCATTTACCACCAAGCGTTCATAAGTGTAAGCAGCTGGTAAGAACCTTTGACAACTAACCAACTCGCCGCCGACCAGCAGACGACATGTCGAGGGCAGCAACGCTGACGCAAGAAGAGGCCTACAACCTCGGCATGAAGCGGGAGACGTGGTGCGAAGTGGAGCGAATGAAGGAAGAAACGTTCGCGCGGTCTGGACGCAGGCACTTCGGATACCACATGAACAGTACAGCGTTCGACTTCATCAAGGGCGCCCCGGCGGCCAGCCGATGTAACTGGACGGTGAGCGGCGTCAAGATGCACCGAGAGCACCGACACTTCCCCAGTCAACCTTGTACGTATGTCAGCTGGTTCACACGCCCCTTTCCGTGGGGTGGATATTTTTAAGGGGGCGGGGTAAAAATAATGATATAGTATTTTTAATAGACAATCACATATTATAGTCAGACTACCTAAATTGCCATTCGAGCTTCATTTCATAATAATGTCATGAGAGTCCATATAATCAGTTACAACTTGTATGGTTAACTTTCGGCATTACTTCACACCAGATTATAATGTAGCAATGTTCAATTAAAATTACAAAATATGTGATGTTTTGGTTTGTGCTTTCTGATATCTATACAATAATAAAGTCAGTAAGTTTAAGTCACTATAATAAGGTTTAGTGATAGTAAATAACTTACAGATTATCATTGTTTGGGTTGGCAGTGGGGGACCTTAATTATACAAAAGTAAATTTATCGAGTCATCAGGATAGCCAGTAGATACCGTCTCTCTTGACATACCTTGGTATGTGTTCACTGACTGTCCAAATCTTTGTGATTAGTTCAAAACCAAAATATTTGCATTGCAATTATGTTATTTGTCATGTTATTTGTAGCAAAATTCTGTTGACAACACGGTAGGAGATCATTTTTATATATTACTCTAAAATTGCAATTGTTTGTGTGTTGTTTGATATGCACCTGTGCTAACATATTAGCCGTATATACAGCTATGCTGAGGATGGAACAAGCTTTGAGCATAATAATAAAGAAACTGCCATTTTCCCTAAACCTGCTGTAGTAGAATTTCACACAAAAAAGAGCATTACAGTAGTGGTGTGCAAGAATGCAGTTACAATCTGCTATTCCATGACAAGTTGCAGTCTAGTTTGGTGGCGGGTGTTGAGTGTGACAGATTTGGTATGTTTACTAATATCGTGTGCCTCTAGAAATATTTACAACAATAACAAGTTTGCATGCACTGTGGTAGCTCTTATCAGACCAAAAGTTCTATTCATAAGCAGAGTTCTCTTGTAAGATTAAAATGTGCATAAGTAAAGCTTTCTTGTCAGACTAAATGGTGCATTTAATAACTCTTGTTAAACTAAAAGGTGCCCAAGTTAATGGCTTATTTGTCAACTGGCCATTTGTTGTTTTCCATTGGATGGTAATCTTATGTTGTTAAACAAGGTGGCTCTACATCACTTGATCCTGGATTATTTATGCATTACTGGTCAATATGTTGTGTGTTTTAGAATATCAAATTATTTTGCATTCAGATTAAAATTCATAAATCAGTATATTATAAATACACCAGCATCAGAAGTAAACTTAAATCCATGGTCTGTTGTGATCTAGCACCAGGCTCATAATGAAGTAAACTTAAATTCATTGTCTGTTGTGATCTAGCACCAGGCTCATAATGAAGTAAACTTTAATCCATTGTCTGTTGTGATCTAGCACCAGGCTCATAATGAAGTAAACTTAAATCCATTGTCTGTTGTGATCTAGCACCAGGCTCATAATGAAGTAATTTAAAGAGAAACTTCAGTTGTATTGTATACATAAAACATTTTGAGTGAATAGTTCCCAGCTTTTATATTAGTGAATAAAATATTAACAAACTAATGTAGCACAATTTCTAAGTTATGACCATTATGTATGTACAATGCTATTGGTGTCGATATATATTCTTATAGTAACAGCAATTTACAAAAAAGTAGCATCATCTGAGAGTTCAAGGAATTTAGTTACATATCCCTTGTGGTGTTCTCATGTGTTCAACTTGTTGTTTCTTTGTCTTTCAGTCAAGTCTCGTCTGCATGTTGTCTGATGCTCTACAGGCCTGGAAACCTTACTCCACTGTGTGGCTCCCACCTACATAGTGTAAGCCATGTACCACTCAGTATTAAAACTATTATGTCTAAACCTGGCATAACAGTGAGCTTGTAAGTGTGGCACAATAGTGTATAGAAACTTGATAATCTTCACCACACATTGGAATGTATGGACTAAGAGGTTCAGAAACTATGGGAGGTTGTTTTCTAAACAGACCCCATCCTCTGTCAATGCCACTGTTAACTGCTACAGTATTACTACACACAAGTTTGTAAGCTATGATACTGCACAAGCAAAGTGTGTGAGCAGCAGGAAAGAATCAAACAACAATGGTATGGAGGCTACCTAATGGATGCATCTTCTGTTTGCATGTCAACCAGGAGGCAATATTAATATAAACTAAGCAACTTTTAAAACGGTTTATCTACGTAAAATGTAACTGAATAAATAAGCAGATTGTGTGCAGTGCACTGACTCGTTGTAATTGTACTGTTGTGGTTGTAAACATGTAATTAAAGCAAATCTGCTGTTGTGTTGCCGAGTTCTCTATTGTCCCTGGTTTGTGTTGTGCAGTCAAGTGTGACACGACTATTGTCAATGGTGAACATGTGCTAGGCATGGGATTATGCATGCAGTTATTAGGCACCAGCCCAGACACATAGATCTGAATACATAATAATTATCGCTAGGTGTGCAGGCGATATTATTTCTGCTGTCAGAAATTTATTGTGCTGTATTGTGTTACCTGGCAAATGCATAATAGTCACTCGATCTGGTCAGGATTAAAGCAAGATTTTAGTGGCATATGCCAGGCGTGTTATTTCACATTGGACAGCAGTGGCATGTTTACTGCTGACAAGTTTCAAAGGAGTCACCTTAGCCATATACAATAGATAAATAGTTCCAGCGGCTTTACTGAGCAGCTTTATTGTTAATCCATAGCATGGTATACAGACCCGGCTTTTTTCTAAACCAGGATTAGTGTCAGTAATGTTAATCTCACAAATGCACCAGCAGTCTCCCACAAATGATCCTGATTGTGATTAATCATTGGATAACTACTGCCTGATTTCATGTTTGTGGTCATTTCTGATTGCATCAAATGCCAACTTTCAACATGGCGTAATTGAAAATTAATAATGTACAACTGATTGATTAGGCACAGCAATGGGTGGTCTGTTGAACTCTCAGTCAAGTGTGTGGGATTTTGATCCTCTTGCTGCTTCTTTGAGACCTTTTCATTCCATGTAGCCCTGATTCACCCACATGAAAACGATCATTGCCTGGCAACTGTCATTAATGGAGTAACTTGTAGCCAAGGGGATGTAAGTTCTCATCTATTTGCCCCAAAGGAAACCAGGGTTACGGACTGGCTCTGTGGACTGTCTCAGCAGCAGTCAACCGCCGACTATCTCCCTTGCCCAGTGCACTGATTCACCTATATGGCCATTGTGTTCACAATGGCAATGCTCAATCACAGTGAATGAAAAATGCATGCAATTACTTGTGTCTATTTGCCTGTCAAGTGGATGACAGAAATCAGTGCATGAGATTGTATTCAGCTGGGATAATATGCTGCAGTCCGTAAACAGTCATGGCTATTAAAGTTAGAGAGGTGTCACATATTTCACACATATAGTGTTACTGTTATTATAAGTGTTAGTTAAACATGTTAAAAGGCTTGCTTGTTAATGGCTAAGTTATGTACAAAATGCTTTTTCAAAAAAGAAATCAGATTATTTTTTTTATTAGATACATAACACAAGAAGTACATGATAATTGTACATGAGAATAACGTAATTTTACACCAGAAGTACAAGATAATTGTACATAAGGACAACAAAATAATGGGATATGCAAACATTAGAAAGTATTTGTATTCCCAGAGGAGGGTATACGGCTGCAAAAGCTAAAAAAGGAGAATATCTGACTATCTGTCTGGGTGGGCCATTGCTTCCAATGTCAAGCAATCTTGTTAAATATTGGTTTCTAAATTTAACATTAATAAAACCACTGGACAACAGGTTTACATATTGGAGCACTTCCTGGAAATTAGACAAATTGGGCATTACAAATGCATACAATGGCATAGAACATGTTTTGTCTGCAGGGCAAATGCTATTAGAGCAACTTTATTTTATTTTTCCTGTTATGGCAAGCTCCACATGTAAATTACTGCCATTCCTGTTACGGCGACTGTCTGCTTCATTCTGTTTAACACTAGTGGCGTCATTTGGTGACTAGTGTAGAACAACTGAAGTGATGCCAACTGTTTTAACACCACATGGCGACACTTTTCAGTTGTTCCACACTAGTCAAATTACAATAATCATGGATCCTGCCGATTAAAAAAGGGGATGTACGCTAATTAGGGCATAGGTCGAATATTGTATATTACACAGACCTAACACGTTTCCAGTTGATTGGGTTAAACGTTTCCACAGTATATTCACCTGCCTGAGTAACAGATTGCTGTCTCAGGACTGAGTTCAACAGCATTATGTGAACACTAAACTAAGACAAACTATACACACAAATGTGCTGTAAGAACACGTATTTATTTGACAATGAATTGGCGAATTCTTGGAAAGAGTTTCAGAGAGTTTTCCCACACAACCTGGGCAACTGTCTCAATGTCGACATTCTTGATTCGGGCGATGTACTCACACGACAGCTGGATGTTGCTTGGCTCATTGCGAACCTGGCAAATATAATATATGTATTTTGAATAATAAAATTGCATTAATAAAAAGTTTCAAGTTCTGTTAAAAGCTGAAGATTGCTGGGAAGTCCTGGAATGGGCTGACTGGAGGAAATGTGTTATTGCCTTGTGGTCCAGTGAGAGCGAAGAGGACTGAGTGAGTGGGTGGGTGGGTGGGTGGGTGGGTGGGTGGGTGGGTGGGTGGGTGAGTGAGTGAGTGAGTGATCCATAAAACGCTCAGAGTGCTTTATATAATTGATCATACAATTGTATTTTGTAAATAATTTATAAGATAAATATCTACAAATAGAATTACATCAAGAGGACAAATAACCAGGAAAAAGTAGTGTGTAACAACAGCTCAAAACATGTATCTGCACCAATCTTAAGTTCTACCACATTGGACTCTTGCTATAAGGAACATGTTGGAACTGGGTCAAACTGTTCCATAAATCCAATGTTCCTTATATCCATGGGTACCTAATACAGTGCAGGCCAGAACGAGGATTTCAGAGTTGTTCCTTTTAAGCCAATGTTCCTTACATCTGGAGTCCTTATAGCAAGAGGCCACTGCAGTAGTGCACAATTTAAAATAAATAAAAAACTAGGTAAGCTTCTTTGACGAGAATGCATAGCAACGCATCTGATTGGTTGATATGGTAACTGGGACAAAGTTATATACTTTCTACTATTATGATCATGATGGTACATGAAGATATATGTATTATACGAACTAACAAAGTGGAGTTGGCAGTACCTGTTTCTCAGGTCCCAGGGCTGGACAGTCCGTCTCCAGAAGAAGGCTCTCTAGAGGCAGTCGCTCCACCAGTTTCTTCTTCTTGCCATCAACACAGAATGCACAACACCGTGTCATGCACATCACAGTGATACAACTACCAACACATTGGTCATTAACATTTATAGTTTATTATAAAAATGTTTTTATTATCTTTAAAAAATGTAATTATTAAAAAATAACTAATTTTTTATTGAAGTTTTACTTATTTATAGTTTACTTTAATGTTTATCGATAACAAATTATTATTTAATTTCACATAAAACACTTACTATCTTAAAATGTGTAATTTAATACATTTAATGATTAAAATATCTATTTAATTTTACTTTAAAGTTTTACTTATTTGCTACCTTAAAATAAATTGCAATTTGATAATGAGAAAATGCATTTCATTAAAAAATTCTAATCTATCAGAGCAATAACAGAATAACAGAATGTGGGCTGTTATTGTTGCACTCAGTTTGTCATAAGTTACTCAAGTCTCAAGTAGTTATACTCCAAACAGCCCAATCTCGAGCTAACGCAGGAGTTTGGACCAACGGCTTTTAGTGTCTCTTCCGAAAGACAAAGTGGGGTGAATGAAATTGCCCAAGCTTCGAAACGGCAGAGATGGAATCGAACCACCGTTCTCTCGATCGACAGGCGGATGCTCTAACCATTAGACCACCGTGTCCCATACTACTACTGTGCCATATAGATGTTAATGAAAGCTATAAAGATGCAGCTGCGCCACTACCTGGTCACTTCTGACGATGGAGGGTGGAATGGAGAAGTAGTAGCCCGCCTTCACCCCCTCCATGGCCACGGAGGGGCGGCCGTCGAAGGCATGGAGGAGAACATTGCAGGCTCCTGTAAAAAAATGGCACGTGTTGCCAACATGTCTGGCTTTGTGCTGACATAGCTTGTACATTTTATGTTTGACATTATAATAGGAACAGTGGTTATATATTGAAAAGAACTGTATAGTGAATGTTATATTAAGTAATCGGTAATCTGGTAATCAAGTTACGTGACTACAAAAGCTATTCGTCTATACTATCAACATATACTACAACTTTGTTCTTTTTATTACAACTATATGAATTACACTCCAAATTTATCCTTTCTATTTGTGTGACATGCAAATATATACCATGTGTAATAGTAAGGGATTATCAAACTCTTGCGTCTATCTTATTCCCAATTTCCCATCTACACCAGTTGTAGGGCAACCTGAATAATTTAATAGTGTTGGTGCTCACAGATGCCAGGACATCTAGACAATCTCCCCCTACCTGTTTCCTTCAATAGCGCGATGGTGGGGCGTCCGGCAGACCTCGAGTGAATGCTTCTGTGGCCAGAGAAAGATTCATACATTGCTAGTGCAAAGGTAGGACAAATTATGTAAAAGGCAAACCTACATTTATCAGAATTTGCATTACTAGTAATAATAGAAGCTATGTGAATGAAACGCTGTGCTATCTGAATGCTTTATGGCAATGGTAGGTAGGTGCACAGTCCACATATTTATGGCAATGGTAGGTAGGTGCACAGTCCTCCACACATTTATGGCAATGGTAGGGTAGGTAGGTGCACAGTCCTCCACACATTTATGGCAATGGTAGGGTAGGTAGGTGCACAGTCCTCCACACATTTATGGCAATGGTAGGTAGGTGCACAGTCCACACATTTATGGCAATGGTAGGTAGGTGCACAGTCCTCCACACATTTATGGCAATGGTAGGTAGGTGCACAGTCCACACATTTATGGCAATGGTAGGTAGGTGCACAGTCCACACATTTATGGTAGGTAGGTGCACAGTCCACACATTTATGGCAATGGTAGGTAGGTGCACAGTCCACACATTTATGGCAATGGTAGGTAGGTGCACAGTCCACACATTTATGGCAATAGTAGGTAGGTGCACAGTCCACACATTTATGCAAAACCTCCGGTGTGCGTGCAGCAAAACAGCAAAGTTACAGAAATGTAATGACAAATATTATTTAAACAGACATGAGTTATCAAACATTTAAGTAAGACAAATCTAACATTCACACTTACAGAGGCAAGTTGTACTTCTTTCCTATTTCCACCTAAAACGAAAAAAACATGTGTCACTGTTCAATATAGTATTACGTCAACAACAAGACATCATAAACGCTGTACACAAACTTTATTTATTGGTAAAAATTTACCAAATATAGTCTTCCAACTAATCTGCATTAATATTAATTATAGTGAACTGTTGTTCTGCACGGCCTCTGTTCTCGAAAACTTGAATTCGTAACTCAAGTTTTCCATAAATATGATGGCAAAACTGTCCTGGGGGGAGGGTGTTCTTTCACAGGATATCTGTGTAAATATCATCCGATGTGCTAAATACCGAACAGGCCTACTGACAGATTACATAATCCATGTTGAATCTCAGCTGTGCCGCCATATTTATGGAAAACTTGGGTTAAGAATTCATAAGTGTATCCAGAATACGGGCCCAGAAACCTACTTCGATCGATCACTCGCTTGCTCAATCGAGCGAGCGAGAGAGAGAGAGAGAGAGGGGAAAAGGTCATGTGACATAAGCTGGAGAAGAACATGTGGAAGCTTCAGGTTTCATCCGGTGGATGTTTATTGCTTTTGATTGATTTTCCTCCTAAACCAAGTTTCTAGAGATAATTACCCTGTCAAATATCACATTGCAAAAAACCAAAACATCAATCCATCCTATGATACTTCCTACTTGGCAGTGTGCCACAATGAACAGTACCCAGTGGCTACCCACCCAAGTAGTACCCAGTGTATACCCACCAATGTAGTACCCAGTGGCTACCCACCCATGTAGTACCAAGTGGCTACCCACCCAAGTAGTACCCAGTGGATACCCACCAATGTAGTACCCAGTGGCTACCCACCCATGTAGTACCCAGTGGCTACCCACCCATGCAGTACCCCAGTGGCTACCCACCCATGCAGTACCCAGTGGCTACCCACCCATGCAGTACCCAGTGGCTACCCACCCATGCAGTACTCAGTGGCTACCCACCCATGCAGTACCCAGTGGCTACCCACCCATGCAGTACCCAGTGGCTACCCACCCATGTAGTGAGTGCGTGTTTCTGGCTGGCTTTGTCTTCATCAGTCTTACAAATCCTCGGTGAGAAGTCAAGTCCAATCTGCAAACCCACAGACACAATGATACAAACACATATTCCTATACTTACATGAATCTTTTTAAACTTACTTACCCTCCCTAGCAGCATATCCATCCATCTGTTGACAACTTTAACATTATACCAATTTTGAGATTGCCTAACCTGTTGTTTTTGATGTGTCTCTGAGCCCGGGTTCCAAAGGATTTTAGTGCAGTACAAGTTTTGTACTGTATAGTTATTACCATAATTGAAGATGAATGTGATTTAACTGGTCTTTTAAATTGTATCGTAGAAGTACAGCAATGTCTGTCATGTAAACTTTCCATAATAAATTGGGGCTGACTATTAGTGTAAGCACCAGAGTCATTGCTGCTTGAGTGGGTGCTAGTGAACCAAGCAGATATTACCTCTCCGATAGCAACGATCTTGTCATGATATTTCTCTATCCATGGCATAGCTTCATCAATATCCTGCAAAAATAATATAAAAAGAAACTTGTTACATGTACTATAATATATATGTGATGCCTTGGAACTGGAGACGAAGACCTGTGCTATAGTGTACCATATTAGTAACTGAAACAAATTAATCTGTATGCATATTAAAATATGGTATAGAAACATGCCAATGATTAAAAATTACAATTTCTCCCAAATTGATAACCATTCAGGAGAATGAATACTTCATATATTATTTTATTATCATACATTTATAATGCGCCGTGTATCAGGGTTAAAAACCTGCTCAAAGGCACTAACAAGATAATGCTAAATAATTTAAAATAAATTGAAAAGCTAAAATAAAATGTGGTTAAAAGACAGGTAAACATAAGTTAAATAAAAAGTTAAATAAATGAATTAAATAAATAAGTTATATAAAGAAGTTAAATAAATAAATACATTAAATAAAAAAAAGTTAAAGTAAACAACTACAATTAAGTTGATAGATAGAAGTTAATCAGATAAGTTAAATAAACAAATTAAATAAATAATAAGTTAAATAAGTTCGGAAGGCTTCGCAAAAGAGACGTGTTTTCAAGAGTGACTTGAATACCACAACGGAGTTGGCTAGCCAAATTGCGGGTGTGTGGCAGGAAGTGGGAGGTTGGTCCTAAAAAACTGGTGGGAGGTGGATGCTCAAGAATTGTAGAAAGTGGTAGACTGGCCCCACAAACAGGTGGGAGATGGTTGAGACCCCTGGCACAACCCTCATTAAACATGGGCCCTTTACTAAAACTACCTCATGTCCTACTACATTTATTAAGTTTGAAAAATAGTAGAGTTGTAAATAAATTATGTTAAACAGCAGCACCCCTCATGTGTAGGATGTTACAATGTAGATGTGTACCAGAATTGACACATAGTGTCGAATTTACACCTTTACTTGGTTTTTGTATTGAATTCCTTTATTGCTATAATCATTTTCTGACAGATGCTGGTGGGACACATCCATGTGTATAACAGGCATGGGGCTATTAACTTAACATAATCATTAACTTGCAACAGTTAACATTAACTTAAATAGTTAACTGTTGAAGTTTAACTTAACTTGTAGTGAAATTAACTGATTAACTTCAATTAATGTCATTTTTTTTATAAAGTACAGAGTACTGTAGTTAGAACTTAGATTAATGTCATCCACATGTATAGATACAGGTAAAAGGATATTGGCTCAGTGGGTGACACTTGGAGTTTATAGGATGTGCAGCTGGTAACTATTTTACAGGTGACAAGAGGGTAAAATAGGTGACCGGCTGCACATCCTATAAACTCCATATTTACATTAAGTGTAAGTCAACTTAATCATTAACTTAGCTTATTAACTTCATAAATTAACTTAACTTACTAGTTAACTTTCAAAATAGAAGTTAACTTTATAAAAAATCCAAGATTAACTTAACTAGTTAACATAGCAGATTAATCACCCCATGCTTGGTGCATAATGTACAAATAATTTACCTGTTGTGTGATACTTCTCTGTTCCTTAGTTGGTTCACCCTGGTGAATACACACGTTACACAAATTCAAACAACTCCAATCCAAATCAAATCATATACATTGAAAAAAAAGCGTAGCTCTGTTAGATGTTCAGTTGACACAATTTCCATCCAACAATTAGCAGATCAGCACATTTAGAATCCATCCTTATAGACGAAAACATATTTTATGTTGAATGAGAGCTAACTATAATAATTATAATATTGTAATAATTAACTTCTATGGTGCTTATATCCTCAGGAACCTGAGCTCAGATGCGCAACAAAACAGAATCATTAAGCATAATCATAAACAGGGACACGCATAAGTCACTATCAGAACGAGGTATTTATGGTGGAAATTCAATTTGGAATAACTGTCTTGAGTTTTTTAGATATAGATAGATAGCTATAGTTTCAGATGTTTTCATAGTGATGGGGAGTTCATTCCAGACCCTAGGCACAGCGACAGAGAGAGCATGTTTTCCCAAGTTAAGCTTAGCTAAATCTCTGTAAGCAATGTTATTTATTAGAGAGTTACAGTAGTGAAGGCATCTACTAATTAGTGCTGTTGATATTGTTTTAGCAGTAGATAAAGATAAGTGATGCCGAATTCGACGGAGATCACGTATGTGGTTGAAACAGGATTTGCATACTTGAGAAATATGCTAGTGAAACTTTAAGTCACTGTCAAAGACAACACCTAGATTACGAACGGTATCTGATGGGAATGTATCACTGCCAAGCAGTTTAACTGAAAAATGGCTGATGATCCTATTTCATTGTTGCTTAGGGTGAATAATAATAAGGTCTGTTTTATCTGGATTAAGCTTCAGCTTACTTGATTCCATCCACAACAAGATGTCAGTGAGACAATCACTTAAAGTTGAAACAGATTCTTGTCCATTTGATTGTGAAAGTGATATGTAAACCTGTGTGTCATCAGGATACAGATGATGACTGAGATTATGATTAGTAATGACTTGGCCAAGAGACGTAGTATATAAGCCAAACAGAACAGAGCCAAGGTTGGATCCTTGCGGGACTCCGAATGGAAGGTGTAGTGGGCAATAGAGTGTACCAGATATAATGTATTAAGCTCATCCAGAATACATATTTTAGGTCTTCAGTGAAATTGTATTTACCCTATTTAGTATACTTATAAAGCTACAATAATACCTCTCTATAAGTCACACCATGATAGCCTTTATATTGATATGCTTTTTTAAACAGCTGCACTCACCTGCACTGGATGCACTCCAAGACACGGAAGACAGAAATTAGGATATCTGGGAAAATGTAAAACATTTAAGTTATTTTCCAAACATTTTAGTTATGCCATATGTAATGAATGCAAATTCAAGCAAGGTATGATACTTTTATATTCTTCCATGCTACAGTTGTACTATTCATTCTAACCTTTTATGAAAGATAACAAATCACCTGGAGTGGGTGGAATGCCTTCAAAACTACTAATGGAAACAGTAGAACAAATCAGTATACCACTTGCAAGAGTGTTCAACTTGTCATTAAAAGAGGGACTTGTTCCTATTGAATAGAAATAAGCAAAAACACAAAATACAAAGAGGCACTTAATGCAGCTACCAATGAAGTTAGACAATCTAAAAGAAGCTATGAACAAATATTAGCATGTAACATAAAATTTTCAGCAAGAGTCTTAAGCATACATCAGGAGTAAACAAAATGTACGAGACAAGGTTAGACCACTAGAAGACAGTGCTGGAAATATAATATCACATGGTTTTTTAATGGCGGAAGACCAGTTTTCAGTTCAGTGTTTACCAGAGAGGATATTAGTTCATTACCAGTTCCAGATGCTAAATTCCAGGAGGCTAAATTGGACTATTTAGGGCAGTTAATTGTAACTCTAGAAATGGCAGCTGAGGAAATAAAGGCAACGAAGGACAGTAAATCACCTGGAGTGGATGGAATTCCTCCAAAACTACTAATGGAAAAGTTGAACCAATTAGTATACCACTTGCAAGACTTGTCATTAAAAGAGGGAGTGGTTCCTTTTGAATGGAAAGAAGCTAACATCATACCATTATTTAAAAAGGGTTCAAGAAATGTCAGACAATTACAGATCAGTGAATTTAACATCAGTGATTTGTAAATTATTAGAAAGGTTAATTTAAGACCATATGGTGGACTTCCTTGTTAGGCATAAATTAAATTCATCTCAACATGGATTCCTAAAAGCGAGGTCACACTTAACAAATATGTTGTTTTTTGGAAGAAATCACTAAGTGAATAGACGACGGATTGCCAGTAGATATTATCTACCTGCCATCTGGGCCTTTGGCTTGGATGGCCAATCTTGCTAAAGGAGTCAGACCACTGTTGAGAATTGCATTGGTGGCCATGTTAACGTTTTGTCTGATTATAAGAAAACGTGACAATAAAAAATTCTGAAAATTTTTCACAGCAACTGCTATCATCTCATTGACATACTGACCAAATTTTATCAAAATCACATACCTCCAGCTCTTTTAAAACGCCCTGACGTGCGATGCCCATCAATTTTTTACAAAAATAGCCATGTACATGTGGCCCATAGCAGAAAAATTCCCATAAATCCCTCCGCCTGTTAAACTCTCAAAAAGATGCACCATTTCACAGCCAATAGATTCTACAAACAAAACAAACCTGTGAATATGCCTGCTCAATTGCACTTATGTCACATCATATGAATTGTTTAAATTCACATATCGCAATTTAATACGCCTTACATTCGTGTGAAACAATAAACAGGAAGGTCAACAGTGGTCTTACCCCTAAATGCTTTGGGAGAAACTGTATTAGTGTCTCCATCTGGTGTCTATGTTATCAGGCAATTTCTTGTTATGGGCTGCCACCTGGTGTTTTATCATTATTTTGGTAGTTTTAATGCAGGTCTAAATTTGTGCAGAGATGGCACCACATTATTATGAAGCAATAACAATGTTGGAGATATATTAGGTTCATAAAAAATTTACATCAGGTTGCTCACATAGAGTAAATACATTTGTATCCCATTTTCATATGATCATATGATCACGATTGCATCTGTATAGATTTTTATGCAAAAATAATATATTTGGAAAACATTAAAACTTCCAAATGCCAAATTCTGATTATAATAAATTGTGACACAATGACATCTACCTACAAAGCAATAGTTCTTTGTACCATGTTCCTAGCTGAAGATTCCATAAATATATATATATATATATATATATATATATATATATATATATATATATATATATATATAATAACAACATAATATTTATTGTTATTAGAAAAATGAAAACAATCTAATCATTACAAAGTAACTCTATGCATCATTGTTCTTTAGTTGTAGTACGTAGTACCTTTCTGCTAGATTGAAAATTCTTTCAAAATCAGCAGCATTCTCAGCCACAACCAGCGCATGCACCACTCCTGCCTGTCCAACAAAGTCAAAGGAGATCAGTGGTCTGTACGTTAAGACCCATGAAATACACTCAAACACTTGATATAAACTAAGTCAGTCAAGGACTCAACGTTGTACAAATAAATTTCAACATAGCCTGTATTAAATATGTGCCATTAACTAAAAATAAGTCAATGTTATTATAGCACATTAGTATTTAGCTGAAAACACATCATATCAATTACCTTTTACATGAAGAGATATTGCTTTTTCTGTTGAGGCATAGTGTCCACAATAAGTCATACTAAACACAAGGGCACTGGTGCATGGTGAAATAAGCGGGCTATCAAAGTAAGATTTTAAAATTAGACTAATTATTTGATGAATAGTGCAAGTAATACTTCATTAAGACAGTATAACTGACATTTTAAAGACATATTTAAGACATTAATTAAAGCTAATTGCATCAAATGCATATTACTATGTAGTAAACTATAATAAGGGGCTTTGGCCTTTGAGAAGATGAAACTCATTAAGTTTAATTAAAATCACATAATGTGGAAACAAACCTGTTTTGCTCTGTCGATGACATCATCCAAATCCTGCAATCAGTTTCACTTAATTATATATTTGACAGAAACTGTTGGACGAAGGTCAGAAAAAATTTCCAGTTTCAGTAAATTTATTAAATTATGTGGGAAGGTGGCTGGGTAAAAAAATAGTGCAACTATGCATAGAACTCTCTTAGAATAAGAAAAGAAGAGTATCTACATTTGTGTGCACAAAGATTGTAAAGATATTTTTATTATGCATGGTGGTGGTGATGGTGGTGATGGTGGTGGTGGTGGTGGTGGTGAGTATTTAACTGTTCAATGAACTAAATTAAGTATGTGTTGTTGACATGCTCCCAGGTGGTGTCACTATAAAAAACCATATAATGCATATATTATGTAATACAGTAAATTCATTGCTAAGTTTCCATTTTAATTATATTCGCTAGATTGCAAGATGTATACCTTGAATGCACTTGAACTAAATATGCTAGAATTGTATGTCAAGAGTCAAATTCTGATAAGTTGGTCTGTGACAGCGTTGGTGTGTCTGTGACAACGTTGGTGTGTCTGTGACAACGTTGGTGTGTCTATGACAGCGTGGGTGTGTCTGTGATGGCGTGGGTGTATCTGTGATGGCGTGGGTGTGTCTGTGATGGTGTGGGTGTGTCTGTGACAGGGTGGGTGTATATGTGTGTCTGTGACACTGACTGTGAGTGTGGGTGTGTCTGTGACACAGTCCGTGAGTGTGGGTGTGTCTGTGGCTGTAACAGTCGTGTCAGTGTGGGTGTGTCTGTGACTGTGTCCCTGTGACAGTGTGGGTGTGTAATGTGTATGTAAGTCGGACTTGTTGGATAACTATAAACTGGTAAACTACAGTTACCTAACAGTTAAATATTGACAATTTCATGCATGCCATAGTTGGACGACCACAATAGACATAGATATATTTGATTATATTCAGTCCAATTCTCAATAATTCGATCCAATTATCGCTCGGCAGTGCATACGAATCACGTTGATATATTACGTGCATTGATTAGTACGGGGTACATTAACGCAGATAAGTTAACCAAATTAACCTTTTCAAAATCGGCGGCACATAGATGATTATGACAATCGATGAAATTAGGCATCTCGAGACTGAATACGAAATCGACGCTGGTTCATACAATAAAACCGCAAAGTTAGAAAGCGCAAACGATAAGCAATAATTATTAGGGATATCATTTCAGTAGCCCCAACTAATTTCCGTTAGCGCATGCTCAGTAGTCAGCGGGAAATTTGCGAGATGGCGGCTGTGAAAGCGAATAAGTCCGCCAGAAAATCTGTTCCAGTGAAATGTAAAAGCAAACATTCATTATTGGAAGCTGAACAGTCAATTATCGCGGCAATGGACGATGTTATCAACAAAAGTATTAGTTGGACAGAAGAAGAACAGAGCCGATACAGGAAGCGTTTCACCGAGGTAACGCTGACATTAACACAAAGTTGACAGGAATCGAGATGGGTCTCCGCCGTCGCTTTTATGACGCCTAATTTCATCCTGTTTTAGAAACTAAACGTCACGTACGAGAATTCTATATTTATTTAACATTATTTACAGATGTGAATTTGTATAACACCGTTACGTTATTTTCATTAATGCACAGCAGCAAGATGTCTCGTTTCCAAATGGGCATAGCCATAGCAAGATTTGGAATTTTCGCCTACATTCACTCAAACTGTTTCATTCAAGTCCACGGTAATGGTAATGTCAAGCTGAACATTCAATCTCCAGTACAAATGGGTCATGAATCTTGCAGCTCCTGGCATTCATGGAGCTGGTTGCTTGTTGTTTTCCTTGTTTTTGTTTTTCGCACGATTTGCCCTTAATGACCACCGCCATACAACAAACGTCACACACACATACAACACAAACTTGGCTGGCAGACTTTAGAACAACAACGATTACAACACCAACTCACTTTCTTCTACAAAATTAAACATAACCTCCTGAATATTTCTCTGCCAAAACATCTTATATCCATGCACCCTAGGCAGAATCGTCTGCCTCGCTATTGAGCTAAAGGTGGAAGTCCCGGCCATGGAAAACGTATGCACGAATTTGGGCTAATAGCTTAAGTTTTAAAACCGATACGCACTAAACGTTTCACATGTTTATTCCGTGACATACTTGGACGTCAAGAAACAGAAGAAGTGTGCTCCAAATAATTATTTATGAGTACATTTATCAGTCACATAGAAAAGATTTCATAAATAGCTGTCATACTGTGCACGTAATGTTCCATTTGGGTCACATGGTCTAACGCGATTTCGTGTGGGGTGATGATGGCCGCCTGTAGAATGAGGCCAGAGTGGGCCAGCAGACGGAAATTCTTAGCGTGACCTACAAGATTCCCGTTTTGTAATCGCGTTCACAAAACATCCGGTTTTATGTTTAATTTGAAAAGCACATGCATTCTGACAAAAAGGTAACGATTTCACACTTTTACATGGTTATCGGGTTCTGAGGACTGGGGTCCGAAACCACCTATAGTAGAGCATCGGACTTTTCGGTCAAACGGACTGGGGTTCAAAACCACCTCTGCCATTTCGAAGCTCGGGCAACTTCATTTACCCCACTTTGCCTGTGTCTTTCAGAAGAGACAGTAAAAGCCGTTGGTCTCTTCTATCTGGTGCCTATGCCAGGGGAAGTAAAAGACCCCACACAGGGAAATGGAAAATACTTGCTGTGGAGTCTGAGTGTGGACTCACTAATTCTAGAGAAGGAAAACTCTGAAAATAAACCACCCTTATGTTAGCTCAAGACAGGGCTGTTTGGAGTTAAATGTCATAAAGTAAGTAAGCAACAAACTTAGTGTTGATGGAACAACATAAATTCATTGGTTTGACAGATGATTACAATGTGAGAAGACAATTGTTTCTATGAAGTGATTTGTAATCTTGACTCTTACCTAAACTCGGAGCATTCTTATAAAGGCCAGTATTTTATTTGGAAAGGTATTAAAAACCCGTTACAGTGTATACCATTGGCATCTAGGACAATTTAAACATCCTATGCTCAGGTTCTTGGTAGAGAGTAACATTTAGTTACATTGATAATTTATTTTAATATATTATAATTTATACACCACAATAACAGTTGTGCAATAATAAAAACAATTATTTGTTGGCAAAAAACTTTCGATTTGAATTCTGGAATTGAATATAAAGAGATTTATATATTGTTTTTACACATATGATTGGTTGACACATTGAATAATGGGTTTATCTACATATGGTTTGTTTACAAATTGAATATAAACGTGTGTCAGAAATGCTCTATTGTAATATGGTAATACATTAGGTTTGCAATTTGCATTATACTGGTGCTTAATGATGAAGACATCAACTCGTTCTTCTGTTGTTACGTTGTTGCATTTCATTGATGTACCTTGTTTAGCAACATTTCCTATGTACATAAGGCAAATGTTGTAATTAGTGTAATTTAATATTTGTTTTTGATGCAATAATGTAAAAGTAACTGGAGTGCCTGCAACAAGTCTTATGGTTAACATAAGACAATAATAAAAATGTGTATGCTACCACAGGGTACATTTTTTTCTTCCTTTTCAGATTTACAAATCTGCACTCCATGACAATGTTCAAATTGAAGGACAGTCACCCGAAAATGGGAGGAAACGGAAGGTTGGCTCACCAGGTTAGTGAAATAAAGCATTGCTGTTATTCCTGATTAAACACCCCTATTTATCCCTTTAAAACATCCTTAAAATGTCTAAGCTTAGGAATGCCTTTTTCTAGACTTTGTTAGCAGAAACAAAACCCATAAAGATGGTGTGCTCCAAATAATTATACTGGGATTATATAGAAAGTTTCAGTAATAACATTCTTTGGTTTCTCACTATGCATTTGTCTAGCCACATGCAAAGTTAAGCTTGAACTGGTGAAGTAATTGTTAAGTCCTTGTCAGTTTGACAAAGAAGAAATTGATCAGTTGTTTCATAAAATAATTTTGCAGATTGCAAAGCATTAAACATGTTCAGATTTATGCCATTGTTTTCCCCCAACACGTCGCCTCCTACAATCATACCTGGCGTAACTCATGACACAAAACAGTCTACACATATTGAAACATAATCATTGTCATGACTGTGACTAATTTATAATTCATATTTTAGTTGGATTGGCTGTGGGTATATTTGCCTAACTAGAACCAGACCCGTTTGCAGACATTCTTTCATTGTGGCTCTTTTGGCAGAGAACAGTTAAAACAGTATTAAAAACTCGACTTGCAGAACTGGAGCCAGTGAATGCAAGCAGGAAACGTCATCTCACCATGGAGTTGATGCCGGAGCTAGATGAGCAAGTGGTGGTTGTGGCGAGGAAGAGAAAGGCCTGTCCCAATCAGTGTGCGCGTCACCTCGCCAAGCAGTGCAAACATGAATGCTTACGTATGGTGAGTGCAAAAGTATATGCAGTATATCTGCATCAGGTCTCATATCAAGCATTCAAAAACTGGTGCTACGTTTTGCCAGGAAAACATATACGTCAATCATATTTTAAAATTAAGGAATAAAATTCTTCCTCTATCAGTGGAATTCTGTGTATTTGGTCAGGATTTTTGTAGTCCAAGTGTCTGCAGATCGATTGAGATCGTGCAAATGAGATTGTTCTAATATGTGATTTTGTCTTTATTACCATTTTTCAAATATAAGTGGAGTGAAACAATCTCATCTTTGAACTTTTGTTTGGAAGTCTTAGTTTAATAATACCAGAAGTACCCACTTGCATTAATAAAACATACCCTGCATTTTTGTGTAATGGCAGAGGGCAATTTTTTTGCCCTGTTTCATACTATATTTGTTGATATATTTGAATTTCGTATTATACTAACATTTCTGTAAAATACTAACTTCAGCCCTTGTTCACAAGTGACACCATTGCTAAATCTGTGAAAACATCCAGTGTTCTTTTCCAGTTAACACTGAAAGGACGTACACCGGTAACTACCCTGGAACCGTCCAGTGTTGAAGACATATCAGGAAAAACAAAGTCCTCACTGGAGACGGCTGCCAGGAGTTGCTCCAGGCACATGAAGGTTGTCCATATTATATATCTGTGGCACTTCACAAGTGCACTCAGAAAGGGTCAATCATCAGTAGAAAGGTTTAGACAGTGCCTTCTCACCATGCCAACATAGAACAATTATACAGTCCTTATTATTAGATATCATATAGCCCATGCACTAATTTATTGCCTAACTATGCAGACATATTCTGACTAAAACGGACCCGAACCGGCATTACATCACCCGCTCCCACGCAATAGTGATCACGGCTCGAAAATACTCTAGCCACATTTATATGTGGCTAACGTAGAGTTATGAGCTCAAATGGAAGAAGAAGAAGAAGGGTCTCAAGTGGTGTAGATCCTGTCACTCTTGGAACATTTCAGGGTGCACCATTCAAGTATTAGCAGATTACATTCTGAACAAAAATTGTCACATGTTTGTTGCTTCAGTATCAGTATTAATATAAAAATGCCTGGATGATCCAAATCACTCTTATAGGTCTCCTATGTGAAGTATGTTAATCATGTTATTTAGACTGCTATTTACAGTAAATGGCATATAAGGTATAACAATTTACAAATGTTAATCATGTTATTTAGACTGCTATTTACAGTAAATGGCATATAAGGTATAACAATTTACAAATGCAAGCAAACAAAGCGAAGAAACATTGACAACACCTTAAGTACTGACAATACTCGCATCAAATAAGATTACATGATACATTTAGTAGCCCGATCTAAGCACCAAGGGGAAATAAGTTCCTGTATTTCATTGTGTTGTCTTTCAGTCGATTACGGCTCTAGTCGAGGAGGCTAGGAACACAAGTGCAGCCCTGCACATCTACCGAACGCAGCTGAACACACGGACGGACAACGTTGTCTTCGAGTCAGACAATGACATCACAAACACTAACCGTGCAAACACCAACAGGGGGTGCTCCTCCCCACCCCCAAAGAATATCACCAAAAATAGGCCAACAATTGGGACACAGAACAAAACATATGCAATTGTTCGTTGAATCAGTGTTTGTTAGCATTTCCTGCATTAAAGCAGCTCTGTGAAGTATTGTCATGTAAGATTGTGTGTTACTGGTTCATGGGGTTAGCTAACATTGAAGTATAATGGTTACTCGTGCATTTGAGCTCTTGGTTTGAGGTATGATGCAATAGCAGTCTTTCAGACAAGAACATCAAATAATTATTTATGTCATCGAAGCGTACCCATGTTTTTTTCTGCTGACTGCCCAATTTTTACACGTATTAATGAGGTGTCGGTGGGGTGCAGTTCGTGGTTTAGTTTGCTTCAGTGGCGCCGTGTGGTGGTTTCAATGCGAACTGTCAAACTACTAGTGACACCTGGTTGATGCAAACAACTTACGTGTCCGTCAATGACTTCCCACGATCCCCTCATAAAATTCATAGCAACTGAATATGATTTTGGTCTGAGGTCAGCGAGAAACCAATTGTTTAAGTCAAAGCAGTTTAAGTGCGGACCAAAACGTGCGCGCGCGATGCTGTCTGCATGGTAAAGTTGTTATGACACTCAAATTATCACATTGATCGCCATTATTTTATACCACATATCCTTTTTTATGCTTAATCATTAGAACGATAACGTAATGACTATTTTAGGGAAAATCTAAAACACTAAGATTCAACGCTAACACAATATCATTACGGTTATAGTTTTTGTTATAACAAGTCTTGGTTTGAACAATAGTCTTTATTTGGTATATTTTGCGACCGATATATAAGTAACCTTAAGGTTGCAATATAATATACTGCAGGTGGTACTGCAAAAACTCCCCTAGTCTCGGAACTGGTGGCAAACTCGTGTATGTAAATAATGTATTATGATTGTATATATTAATACTATGTCTGTTGTGCAGTACTCTGATTATATATAAAGCTTGATGATAACCGTATACACGAATGTTTATTTCCGTTATGTTGTGTAGATGACTTAAGCGAACTTTATAAACGGATTACAATCGTTTTGTAGACGGTGGAGCCACCTCGAGATCGTTTTGTGAACGGTGGTGCCACGTATTGCATTATTTTGCGAAACCGTGTTCGCGCCGCCTGTTGGATACAAATTTATATTTTGTGGGATCGGGCACTGTTTCGGAACTGAGCTGTGTGAGTTTGACTGCGCAAGAATGTAATAATGAAACATCATATGCTTTGGTCACTGTGTTGTTGCTGCATGTTCTAATTCTGGTCTTTAAATACAATTTTGAGGACCACGGTAGGTAATCTGTATTATGTCTGATACCGACAAAATAGTAGGTTGAGACGGTCGTTGTCTACTTGGACGCTGCTTAAAGTTAAAACACGTTCGGTATATATATATATATATATATATATTATACAAACCGTCACATAGTAATGCATATTCTTTAGTAATCAGGTTTGTTCTAATTATTCATTGTACCATTCGTTCGTTGTATTGAGCAACCGCAGCGTCAAGATAGGCAGATGTCGGTAAGAACTGTCTGTGTTATTCACATGCCTACATTCGCGCACACGCACGCACGCACGCACGCACGCACGCGCACACACACCAACGTAACATAGGAACGATCGAACTTGCACAAAGAGAAATATGACCAGAAGGTCAGAAGAAATCGGGACAGGTCGGTCGTTAGTCCGAATGCAAAGCCTCGGGTATGAAACATGTTTGTTAGTGTATAGCTTTTATCGTGTAGTATTTGCTGAACTAACGTTTGCTGTGCGTTTGAATGGGCTTAACTGCTACATCCAACGACGGATAAATCACTGCTGACAGAACTATGTGTATCACATATGTGAATGCTCACAAATAAATTTATTCTCTGTAAGTAAAACATGCTTTTCTGATCTTTCTGTGTGTTCCTACCAGGAACGAGCCCTACGCATAGAAGACATATAGCGGGTCTCTCGATTAGCCAGTGGCTAGCTGGTTAAATACTGTTAAAATATCATGTTTATTTTGTGTATCTGTATTTACTCGTTCATCAATATACACACCTACTAATAATCACTATGGCTTATAAACATCGAACACACGGCGTTATCTACATATCTAGAGCACACTATTTGGCGAGTAGCAACTTGTTGATAGTGCGTAATAACGGGTAGTTTCCCGTGTGACAGAACTCGCCACTATAGTCATCCATATCCACAGACCAAATCATGGCACCGCCGTAGCCGTTTCTCTTGAGCCAGTTTACCTGAAATATAATAACACGTTGCCTTAATTATTATAAACATAAAACAGAATACAAATACAAAAAAATTATTTAGAGTAAAAGTGGCGTCTGAAAAACTGCTTTGAATGTAATACGATGACTAGCGTATTGTCAATCAGACGGAGGCGAGCGTAAGTGGTGAGACTTCCAACTTCCAACCAAGACGTAGACAGAGAAGTCCATGGAGACCATGCCTAATGCATCCGTCTGAAATTCGGATATTAGTTCCTGAATTTGAAAAAGCTATGCAAGATAGATACCAATGGAGAAGTGTCATGGACAACTATCAAGGGATCTGTCGTCCGGAAAATTAGATTTTTTTTAACAAGATTGCCACCCCAAACAACCAGTTCCAGATGGCAAGTGGACAAGGAAGCCATTGGCTTATCGAGAGTCCAACAATTTTCTCATCTATGTGTAGCCCGCCCTTATCAAATATCTGTCAATTCTATTTTTAAGCATATTCACACTACTAGCATTAACACAATCATTTGGCACTATGTTCCATTTATTTATCACCCTCTGTGAGAAAGAGTACTTTCTCATGTCCAACCTACACTGCTCCTTAACTAATGTTGCTTTGTGTCCTCTGGTTCTACTGCCTTCTTTAAGTTTGAAGAACATATTCCATCACTTATCAAATGATCTACAGTCTGCATATAAACGATTCCACTCTACCGAAACAGCTCTTCTCAAGATATACAATGATATAGTTGATAACATGGACAATGGCAAAGTCACAGCACTCACTTTACTTGATCTCTCAGCTGCTTTCGATACAATTGATCATTCAATCCTTTTACAACGCCTCCATAGATATTTTGGAATTTCTGGCCCAGCTCTCCGGTGGTTCAAATCATTTTTATCAGACAGATATCAAAGTATTAACATATCTGGCAAATTATCTAGCCCACAACATCTACCATTTGGAGTGCCACAAGGATCCGTCCTTGGCCCTGTTCTGTTCAGCTTATATACTACATCGCTCAGCCAAGTTATTGCTAATCGTAATCTCAGTCATCACCTTTATGCTGATGACACACAGGTTTGCATATCACTTTCACAATCAAATGTACAAGAATCTCTTTCGACTTTAAGTGATTGTCTTACTGATATGTTGTTGTGGATGGAATCAAGTAAGCTAAAGCTTAATCCAGATAAAACAGACCTTATTATTATTGGCACTAAACAACAACGAAATAAAGTCATCAACCATTTCCCAGTTAAACTGCTTGGCAGTGATACATTCCCATCAGATACTGTTCGCAATCTAGGTGTTATCTTTGACAGTGACTTCAACTTTCGCCAGCATATCTCTCAAGTATGTAAATCCTGTTTCTATCATATTCGTGATCTTCGTCGAATTCGGTGTCACATATCTATATCTACTGCTAAAACAATATCAACTGCACTAATTAGCAGCCGCCTTGACTATTGCAATTCACTACTAAATAACATTGCTAAAAGAGACTTGGCTAAACTCCAACGAGTACAAAATTGTCTGGCACGTGTGGTTCTCAGGGCGCCTCGGTTTTCACCGTCACTACCACTACTTAAACAGTTACACTGGCTTCCAGTTTCTTATCGAATTAATTTTAAGCTGTCCACTCTTGCATATCGTGCTCTATCTACACAACAACCATCCTACTTGGCTAGTCTCCTGCATCTTTCAAATATCCCTAGGCAGCTAAGATCATCAATTTCACAACAACTTATTGTACCTAAAACAAAACTTAACTTGGGTAAACGTGCTTTCTCTGTCGCTGCGCCTAGGGTCTGGAATGAACTCACTATCACTTTGAAAACATCTGAAACTATTGCTATTTTCCGAAAAAAACTCAAGACATATCTATTCCAAATTGCTTTCCCACCATAAATGTTCGGTTGTCCCTCGTTCTGAAACTGACTTTTGCGCGTCCCTGTTTACGATTACGCTTACTGATTCTGTTTTGTTGCGCCTCTGAGCTCAGGTTCCTGAGGATATAGGCGCCATAGAAGTCAATTATTATTATTATTATCAACATCCTTATAACCGTTCACTATTTTAAACACTTCTATTTGGTCTCCTCTTAGTCTCCTTATCTATAGTGTTGTCAAACCACATTGTAATAAGCGACTTTCGTAACTAAGGTCTCTAAATTCTGGAATCATTTTAGTTGCTCTTCGTTGTATTCTTTCTAGCTTGTCTATGTCCTTTTTACGGTATGGCCTCCATGCTTGAATACAATATTCCAAATGTGGTCTAACTATTGCTTTGTACAGGGTACAATTAGCTGTTTCTCCTTATACATGATAGTTCTCCTAATTAGTCCTAGAATTTGATTTCCTTTCGAAGCAGCAATCCCACATTGCTCTGAAACTTTCATGTCAGCATTAAATGTTACTCCTAAGTCCTTTTCTTGTGTGGTTCTACCTAGTACAGCATCCCCCATTTTATATTCTTCGTCCATGTTTCCATGTCCTATGTGTATACATTCACACTTCCCAAAATTGAATAACATTTGCCATTTTTCTGACCATTTAACTAATTTATCTAGATCATCCTGTAAACTTTGTTTATCTGTATCATTAGTAACCTTTCTGTATACCAAAAATACTTGATATGCTACCCATGCCACTGTCTACTGCTGCTGTCCATCCGCAAAAACTGCTGCCCCTTTTCCACTTAGATGAAGCCCGTCCTTCATGTACATATCAGCCCTTCCAACAAAACTTCTCCACAAATCTACAAAACCAACTTCCTCTTCCCTGCATAGCTTCTCGACTAGCATATTAATTGCCATCCCCCGGCAATTTCGATATCTATGACCCCTCCTTCCTATAACTGGTAGAATCCCTGACAGTATTACCTGCTCAACCAGCGTCTGTTTTAGTGTTCTGACCAAATTCCTGTATTTCCTAACTATGGCAGTGGTACCCTCCCTCTCTATGTTATTTGTCCCTACGTGTATTAAAACAGATCCACCCTTACCCGAACCCACGATGTTTTCTACCCTCTCAGTTATCGCCTCTATTTTGGCCCCAGGCAAGCAAACTACCACCGACGTCATCTCCCTTGTTTAAGACTCTGTCGGTCTTCCTAACTATTGAGTTAGATGAACGTATGAACGGCTGTTTGTTTATTACATTATTGAAATGTGAAAAAACGTAATGCGTATCTCATAAAAAGGTGTCTTAAACATATGCTCCAACACGAAAGTTATACCTTTATAGTCAGACTTTCTTTGTCCTCGTAGCCAAACCACTGGTCTCCGTCCTTCAAGAAGGGGATCTTTTGTTGTCGGTCCCACACACGGATCGCGTTTGGATGTGTCATTCTCTCGCATATCTGACAGAGATATAATCCAAATGTACGCCCACAATGTGCAACACAACACATTCACATATCATTCTCTCAGATTCAGCGATATTACAATACCTTGATAGTACAAACATTACAGGGCTCATGTCTAAATCCGCATATGTATTTTGTAGTTATCATACTTTTGCCTCAGTTTGGACGAAACGTTAACAACAACGAAATACGCTCAGTTGACGCGAGGCGATATCGTCGCTGCAACGAGTCGATGCCGTCTGTATCCAACAGCCATGTCCTTTTTAATGACGTAACAATCGCCTCGTCGCGTTGATGATGTCGCCTCGCACTAAGAGGCGAGACACACTTTAGCAGCCTACCTCGTAGTAGGCAACGAATCCCTTCTCTCTGGTGAGACACACTTTAGTAGCCTACCTCGTAGTAGGCAACGAATCCCTTCTCTCTGGTGAGACACACTTTAGTAGCCTACCTCGTAGTAGGCAACGAATCCCTTCGCTCTGGTGAGACACACTTTAGTAGCCTACCTCGTAGTAGGCAACGAATCCCTTCTCTCTGGTGAGACACACTTTAGTAGCCTACCTCGTAGTAGGCAACGAATCCCTTCTCTCTGGTGAGACACACTTTAGTAGCCTACCTCGTAGTAGGCAACGAATCCCTTCTCTCTGGTGAGACACACTTTAGTAGCCTACCTCGTAGTAGGCAACGAATCCCTTCTCTCTGGTGAGACACACTTTAGTAGCCTACCTCGTAGTAGGCAACGAATCCCTTCTCTCTGGTGTACGATCCAGGTTTAGATGCTTCGCTGGCTGGCGCCCCGAGCATATACTCGGCAGGGTTATCAAGGGTGAACCCGCGGGCGTACAAGGGCATCCCTATGACTAACTTCTCCTTTGGAACCCCGAGAGACACCCAGTAGTTGGCTACCCAGTCCTACAAACGAATGATATTTAGTTGTAGTATAATCTGTCCTATATTTATGTACAATTCAGATGTTTTGTGCAACATATTACGCAGAGTAAATAGTAACTACAAATTGAAACATTCACCACGTAAGTAGATATGCTTGCACTCAACATATCTACTTCACTGATGATTTGCGTTGATTTTATATCGGGTTGTTCTCTTCATTGCGCAAATAAATGCAAATAAAGCGAGCCGGCAGA